>OX457017.1:1230000-1830000 GCA_949752705.1 Callimorpha dominula | reverse complement strand
ATTATTCATTCTCTAATTATTAATTCAATTACTTAGACAATTATTGCCTTCATAATTAAATTATACAAATTTATATTGTGGTTTAGTAATTACTCGGCTTGTTTAATACTATTTTAATTATTAAACTTCTTCAAGATTATTTAAATATAGTATAACTATATAAGAACATTAAACCAAGACGATATTGTACTAAAGTTTACTAAAGCGTTACATATACAGGAGCCTTATTGTAAGACCCTCCGCCATGGATGATTGGCTGGATTTTGCTTCCTTATTTGGTTATAAGAACGCCAGCAACAGACCCACTTGTGACGGAACTTTATGTGGTTTATTTCGATTTTTTCATACCCGTTTCACTGGTAATTACAGTGAAGTGGATATCTCTGAATCAGTCTAAACCCAGTTAGGTCTTTCACAAAACAAAATAAGTCTTAGAATAAAAACCGTCTTGAGAGCGATTAACATTAAATTTATTAAAGCTATGGTTTTGGCTAAGTTCAAAATTAGTCGGGCATCCTCGAAATACGCACGTGAGTAAAAAGTGTAATTTTTTGTAATAAATTAAATGTCTGTGTTTCGAACCTAACTGAAAGGCACATAATATATGGACTTTAAGACCAGAATAACCTAACAGTCAGCGAAGTCGGAGACAAAATCAGCAAAAAGTATAAAAAAGTGAAAGTAAAAATCCTTTTTAACGGACTTTCAAAAAAGGAGGAGGTTCTGAATTCGTCGTAATATTTTTTTTTATGTATATTCATCGATTACTCGAAGATGCCTGAATCAATTTTGAAAATTCATTTTTTGTTTTAAAAGGTATACTTTCCAGGGGGCCCCATTGAAATTTGATCGAAATCAGTCGAGCGGTTTCTTAAAAATCAACAAATATCTAAAAATTGTATACGTCGATGATGTTTTCGCTTGCTCCGAAACATCGCTGTCTCATTGTCGCAGTGCGTTTAGTTGGCCTACCCATATTATATTTAAACAAAATACATGTATTTTCCACTAAAAAGCACATTGAAGTCGGTGATACTTTTCTTTAAAAGATAATTATTAGTTAGGCATGTCTTTCATAGGATTGTGTTCGTCAGTGTTGTCTAAAGGGTAGGGCATAGAAATAGACTTACCAAAGCCCTGGTGACACTATCGGCAGTCACCATACGAATTTTTATTGCGATGCAAGATCAGTTTTTTGATAGTGGTTTGTATTGTCCTGGCGTTGGATGGACGTTGATTATTTGGATGCGGTCTCATATGCCATAACTTTTGAAAACTGTGTCTCTTATGTAATATGATATATTTTGTCTTTAAGAAAAGGTATCGACATCTTGATCTCGGCTTGTTTATTACTAGATGGCGTTGGGTATGGCAGCGCCATCTAAATCAAGCTGAGCATCTTAGTACCTAATTACAGATGCTGCATCCAAGGAATGTTCTTCGCCGATCTATATATGTATTACATGTATTTACATGTAATACATATTAAAGAATATATTAAGTATGTTTATCGGCATTCTGGTAACTATAGTACAGGCTCTGCCTAGTTTGGGATCAGACAGCCGCATGTGAGATGTGTCAAGTTATTATTATTATTTTAGGAGTGTATAGCGCATGCGAGTCCTCTGGAATTGCAAATGTCCATAGGCTACACGAAGTAAAGATAGGTACTTGAGTCCTGTTCGTCTAAAACTACTTACTTACTTATACATATACTATTCTAGCATTCAATCAGTTCAAATACCGCGTCATTTTATCTCTTGACTCTTCCTATTGCGTTGCGAACGCGATGCCAAATAGTATGTCGCTTAAAATATTCCACAGTGTTACTTTGTAACGTAGTTGAATAAATTTCCATATTACCGATGTGATCGTGACTCCACCTTCTCATTGTCGATAGGTGTTGTCAGGCTTGACGACCAGGGTGTACGAGTGAGTGTAGACGTCATCCTTGCTACGGATGTCTGTCTTGATCAGATGGTTCTTGCCCTTGTAGCTGAAGATCACATGCACCTATTTAAAATGAATGTCGGTTAGTTTTAACTCTTGTTAAATAGCTATATACATATATATCTCCTAGCTGCGCCCCGCGGCTTCACCCGCGTAAGTCCCGATGCCGTGGGAATATCGGGATAAAAAGTAGCCTATGTGTTAATCCAGGTCTTCAGCTCTCTACATACCAAGTTTCATCGCAATCGGTTCAGTAGTTTTTGCGTGAAAGTGCAAGAACATCCATAAATCCATACATCCTCACAAACTTTCATGTTTATAATATTAGTAGGATATTGTATAATATATTAAAGCTAAAGAAATTGCTTTTTACACGACTGCACAAAAAAGGGGTTATCTAATGTTTTCAGGTTTCATGTATGTATGTAAGTGAGTTTCTTTATTCCACCATAACTTTTAAAATGCCTGAACAGATTTGCATGTGTGGGGTACCATTAGAATCTTTACATCATCATGAGTGACACTGGCAATTTCTTTATTTTAATCAAAATTGTGGCTGTTTGGTGTATATATGTATGTGAGCTCCTTTATTCTGCCATAACTTCTAAATCCCTGAACAGATTTGCATGTGTGGGGTATCGCTAGAATCCTTACATCATCCCGGGTGACACTGGCGATATTTTTTTTTAATCAATATCAATTCGCTTTTTGGCAGGGAAGTCGTGTTTTATATATTTTTTAATCTAAATATAAAAAGGCAAAGACGACGGTTACGTAACCATTTCTTGTGTGTTTGTCAACAGATTTCTTTATTTGTTTGAACTCACTAAACTCTAAACCTGACGTCGGATTTGATGATTCTTTTTGCATGTAATAGCAAAGAAGGTTATCAACCATTTAATATCACGCTACGACTGTTAGGGGCGGAGCAGTGAGTATAAACGCGTTTGAAACTTCCAGGAAACTAGTATGTTACATGATTGTAAACATTGTATGTCATGATGAACGCGTGTGTTATATGTATCTCTAGGCGGAAATCGCGTTCGAAGGCCGCTTGACTACATAATATTTATTAACTAAAACGTAATAATTATAAAAACTAAATTGCTTTGCTGTTAGCTTTGCGAGAAGATCAAAATCAAAATCATTTATTACAATTTAACCCATTATAAGGTTTTTTTTTTTTATGGTATTGGGGACAAACGAGCAGACGGTTCACGGATGGTAAATGACTACCGCCGCCTATGGGCACCTGTAACTCAAGAGTCACAAGTGCGTTGCCGCCCTTTAAGATGGGAGTAGGCGAAGAGCGGAAAGAGGAGAGAGGGGATTAGAGGGAGGAGAGGGGAAGGACGGGAATAGAGGTGAGGGAAGGGTTAGGGCCTCCGGTAACCTCACTCACGCGGCGAAAAGCAATGTAAGCATTGCTTCACTGCCGGTTTTTTGTGAAGCCGTGGTATCGAGCGGAGTCGAGCCGGCCCATACGTGCCGAAGCATGGCTCTCCCACGTTTAATAAGTATTTTTGAATTGTCAAGAGTAGTAGTCAGTGACACTAAGTCAGTCGTGAAGCTAGTTGCCTGTTCCAATACGTAGATCCAGTGCAGAAGAACAGGCAAGAAACTCCAAGGACATTCTTTTTTAACATGTTTTTTACAAGTCTCTGGTTACATTGCTTTATTTGTAGATGTATGGATGAATGCCAATGAAAGAAATACGCCTTAAAGGCGAACTGACAACAGCTTCATCAACAGACCATAGTTACCAAGCCCACTCTGTAGGTCTTGTCAAAACGAATCTTATGAGCCCAAACTCGATAGGTTGACTAGTATCTGAAGGTTTAAATTATCCACCTCCTGGCTCCATTATCAGATCAGCTCCAAGATGCCAAATTATAGTATTTTCATCCAAACTACATATACATACAAAGTGTCATTTCCATACGACAATTACAAGTAGATTAAAATTGACTTCCAAGCTTTGCTTACATAGTTATAATTGAAACTAATAGGTAAGGGCTAGGTAATGTCATGCTCGCCTAGAAGTCCTGCCGATGGTGGCGTATATGTCGGGTCGTTCGGTTCCCTTCAATATGGTTGATCTGTACTAAGGCTGGTGTGTGCGTCATGCTCGTGAACGGGTGCCGTTGGTCGGGGCTGGTCGTCTCCGGACTGCTATTACTTAAATATGTATAGTAGTAATTAGCGCGTCTATTTATATTTTAGAATAATAGGTATGTTACACTGTCCTCACATTTCATTTACGCTTATAAGCAATGTAACCAGAAATTTGTAAAAAAACATTTTGAAAAAGAGTGTCATTGGAGTTTCTTGCCTGTTCTTTCCATAGGATCTACGTATTGGAACAGGCAACTAGCTTCACGACTGACTTAGTCTGACTGACTCCTACTCCTGACAATTCAAAAATACCTATTATTGGTTTAATTGAAATAAACGGATTTGATTTGATTTGATTGAAGGCGATGGAGAAGATGTGGAAAGGAAAGGAGAAAAAACTATTAATCATTTTTATTAACCTTATTCTGTCGTTTGTGTACCACCCAAGCGAGCTGTGTGCTTATTTACCGCTTTGGTGTTGAGCATCCATTTTTAGCACAAAGCAATTGGTTCAATTCCCGGATGCTCAGTTAATGCGTCGCCATGTCATCGTTAATACGAACGAACCAATTTTACTAGAATAGTGTTGTGTGACGTCATCGGCGCGGGCGCACGTGCAGCCTTCATTCTCGGCTCTCGTGCCACGCGTCCACTTTGTAGCGCTGAGTGCGCTGGGGGCGTGACGCAACGCCGTGATGTCACGCAACAGTTGCGCCACTTCACGAACGAGAAAGTAGCAATATTATCGTTTCTTTGTGAGTTTGAGGTTGTCACCCTACGTATTTTATATTTTCAAAATGTAGGCCTTTGTCCGATTTTTTTTTTTTTTTTTCCTTTTGAAAGACAACTCCCGCATTAGGAATTACTCCTGTATCGCGGGGGACTTTACAAACATACAAGCAACGAACACAAAGAACACCCAGACTTAGGTGGGAATCGAACCCACAACCTCTGGCTCAGCAGTTAGGGTCACTAACCACTAGACCAACAGGCCAGCCTTATTAAGTTGACAATTAAACAGTCCAACTGTTATTAAGCTTGACTTTAGCTACTTGTTCACGGAAGTTACGTTCCTTGTGCATCGCCAACGCTATACACACCCGTATAGGGCCGCTTCTTAAAGCTCTGGTAACACTACTAGTAGTGCTGTTTTTACACGACTGCCCAAAAATAACCTTTAAGTGTTTGTGTATGTAAGTGAGTTTCTTCATTCCATCATAACTTCTAAATGCCTGACCATATTGGGCGGTATGGGATATCGTTAGAATCCCTGCATCATTCCGAGTGACACTGGCTATGAATAAAATAAATAAATAACAAAATGGGAGCTGTATTGTGACACACTAGCGATGATTACGCGACAGTTTCTCGTGATTCTTAATTCTTTTGTTTACTGCTAGTAGCCAATCGTAATTGAGTAAATGTTGCGAATCTCCGCATAATTGTGACACACAAGCGACCGCCACGTGGCCCTTCGTTCTTTTATTATTCCTTCGCGAGTGCAATCTTAAAGGAGAAATCCGTTATACTTTTAAAAACGTGTTGTAACCGTGACAAATCTGAAGGAAACTCGGAAACAAATAGCGCCATGTTGTATTTGTTGTTTATTGTGTGGGTATGTGACGTCATTAGGCGCAGTCCTTTGTCTTCGTCGTGTGTCGCAATGCCGCACGTGTATTGTATGGCCTCGGTGATAAGGCCCTCTGTGAACACCTCCGAAGACATGTTTTGTTATTGCAGTGCGTTTTACTTTTATATTATACTATGTCTGCGACTTCAACGTAAATTTTGTCAACCGACAAACAAACAAACAGTCTTTTATCCCCTTCTTCACCCCCTTTCGAGTTATATTTTCGCAACTTAAGGTAGCCTATGGCTTTCTACAAGGTCCGGTTTATCTCTATACCAAGATTAATTAAAATTAGTTCAGCGGTTTAGGCATGAAAACGTAACACACAGAGAGATAGGTACTTTCGCATTTATTACATTAGTAAAGAAAGTATAGGACGTAAATATTTATTACTTACTAGCTGTACCCGCTATACGTTGCAATGACATTTTTTATGTAGACTTTTTTTGTGCCAGAAACTCTCACGGGCGTTCTCAGAAGACCCTGCCTAAGATTCATCACAATCTGACTAACGGTTTCGTAATGCATAGAGGATAAACATACTTACATTGATTTTTATTTCTTATAGTTTACTGTACCTAAGTAACCTCAAGTACCCATTTCAGTGACGTGGTGTTCTATCGATAGCAGAAAACCACAACATTTTGGAAAGTTATGCTAAGAATAGTCTGAACTCAACTGGAAGCATTGTAAATCCTAAACTTCAAAGTTTTTTTTTTAGGCTTGTAATGAATCGAATATTTGATCAAAAATTCGAATACTCGGTTATTATAATTTTTTGGTCCTTCGTGCCAAAGCCAAGTTTGTAATGTATATGTATTTAAAGTAATTTCATAAATATCTACGTGAACTGTATATAAAATATTATACACAAATTTTATTTTGTTACTAGCTGACCGATGACTGAAATCCAGTTTTCCCCGAATTCCCCCTGTTCAGGGCAACTTTTCCAATTTTCCTTCCCCTCATAAGCTTTTTTGGATTGGTACTAACAGAAAAAGTACCCATATCTGTCCAGACGTTATATAGATGAATAAATGACTTATAACTTAACCATCCATTTATTTGTTACAGCGATGGCAGCAGTGCGGGCAGTCCGAAGGAGGCGTGCGTGGGTTCATCACCGCCACCGGCGCCGCCCGCCAAGCGCGACGTGCGCCATCACCCCCATCATCAACACCCTCAACATCCCCAACATCCCCAACTTCACCAGCATCATCACGAACAGCACAACAGACCACTCAGTATAGGTAAGTAACCAAAAGTTTGAAATATCTGTGCCTCGTGGAGTGGTGATTTTTCCAAAGTCGAGCGGATGCAATCATTCCACCCTAATATTTTCGCCCTTTCTATCGTCATTTTCTAGCGGATATATAAATGTAACATAAATATAAAATGTTATATTTATGTTGATGAACTTCCACGATTTGTTAAAATAGTTAGATATAATTGAAGCAAAAACAAGGAACAGTCGACCATTATTAATTTATATTCCTCTGCGTTCCCCTTCTTCAGCTATGGAAGGCCTACTAATTATAGGCCAATATCTGTTCTCACTACCATTTCCAAAATATTAGAAAAGATCCTTAATAAAAGACTTATAAATTATCTAGAAACCAACCATCTTATCGCAAATACACAGTTTGGCTTTAGACACGGTAAGTCAACTGAAGATGCTATAGTTGAACTCACAGAAACTATAGTAAGGCAGCTTGACAAGAGTTCTAAGGTTATAGGTATACTCTTGGACCTTTCTAAAGCCTTTAAAACCGTCTCCATCCCCAGGTTACTTTGTAAAATGGAATTTATGGGGATCAGAGGAAGTGTGCTGGATATATTTAAAAGTTATCTGTCTCGTCGCACCCAACATGTGAAAATAGGCACCCATACACATATAAGCGACTCTGCCAGCCCTAGTTTTGGTGTTCCTCAGGGTAGTGTACTAGGACCTACGCTCTTCCTCATCTACATCAACGATCTATGTACTAAAGCTATCCCTAATTGCAAAATAGTTGTTTATGCAGATGACACAGCACTGTTGATAAACGGGAAGAGCTGGGATCAGACACGTCAGTACGCTGAGGACGCTCTAAGAGAAGTCATGAACTTTTTGAATTCCAATTTACTAACACTCAATGTTGCGAAAACCAAGTACATATGTTTTTCCCAGCGCCAAAATACACTTCTTGACACAATTCACCTTAAGGCTCATTCATGTCATCCTGAATCTAAAACATGTTGCTGTGGTGGCATCGAACGCACTTTTGAAATTAAATATCTCGGAGTCACTATAGATAGTGCACTACGTTGGCAATCACATATTAATAACACCATAAATCGTATTAGGAAACTGATGCCAATATTTCGAAAATTGAGAAACTCTGCTGATCCCGAGACACTCAAAATGGTGTACTACGCCCTGGCACAGTCAATTATATCGTATGCTATCCTGGCTTTGGGTGGTACGGGTACAACCTGTATGATTAGACTTGAGCGTGCACAAAGGGCAGTTTTAAAGGTTCTGTCATATAAACCTCGGTGGTATAACACAGCTGCCTTGTATCGGGAATGCGGTGTCCTAACAGTTAGACAATTATTTATAGTACAGGTGGTAATGAGAAGGCACACACATATATCCTGTACCCCTACAGGTTCGGGCCGTAAGAATGCCAGATTATGCTTCACCGAATCCCATAAAACAGAGACAATACTATATTATAAGCACACGGATTTATAACAGAGTGAACAATATACTTAACATCTCCAAACTAAACTACACTCAAGCTAAAACTCAAACCAAACAGTGGCTTCTACAATTACAATACGCAGAAACAGAAGCATTAATCAACTAAAAAGAAAAACATAAATGTAAAGAAATAGCACGAACACATACACACACACACACACACACACACACACACACACACACACACACACACACACACACACACACATTTACTATTACTTATTTACTATTTACCTTCTTTAATTTTTTTTATTTTTTTTTGTTTTTTGGTTTGGTCTTAATTTAATGTTCTAAGGCAATCACTACCACTACTACTTCCTTGAAGAAAATTTCAAATAAGTAAGTACGTAATATCCGTACCAAGTATGGAAGGCTCCGACAGCTGTCATACAGTTAATACTAGTACAGTGCTGTCAACGTTCAACATATCAATCACAGTATTGTATTCAGTAAAATTGAAATTTCTTTAATTAATTAATAATTATTGTTAATAGTATTAGTGATATGTAAGTTTAACTTGTATTTTTGAACCAATAAATATTATTATTATTATTCTCTTTATTTACTTAATATACATATAAATTACATTTTTAAATACATTCACTATAAAAAAATAAAAACAAATATATTTAAAAATATAAAAAATAGTGTCCCACCGGTATCGGGTACAGGGACCAAGCTACCGGTGGTTAGGGTTCCAGAGATAGAAACCTCCTCACAATGCGTGCCGTATCAAGGAGGACTGCCTTCTGCATCAGGCTCTTAATCCAGCTGCCTAACGTGAGCCTCTGAAGGTGTTGGTCGAGGCTCTTAGCAATTAACCCATGGGCCGAAATGACTATCGGCACAATGATTGCTGAATCCACATCCCACATGTCGACAATCTCGTGGGCTAGGTCCAAATATTTTATTTCTTTATCTTTTTCGGCTTTTAAGAGATTGTCGTCATGGGGAATGGTGATGTCAATATTCATTGCTCGGCGCTCTAATCGGTCTATCACCACTATATCAGGCTTATTGGCAACAATAGTCCTGTCAGTGATGATAGATCGATCCCAGTACAATGTTGCACGACCATTTTCGAGAACTGGGTCGGGCACATACCTGTAGTACGGTAACTCGACAGCCACAAGATTATATTTAACAGCAAGTTGCTGATAGACTATCCTGGCCACTTGGTTATGTCTATGCAAGTACTCGCCGTTGGCAAGACGAGAACAACCAGAAATTATATGCCTGAGGGTTTCTCCGGGACGATGACACGCCCGACAAATGTCAATTGTGCCGTCCTTCAGGATATATCTCCGATAGTTATTCGTCATAACAACTTCATCTGTAATTGCACAGACAAAACCTTCAGTTTCTCCGAAGAGGTCACCGAACCGTAGCCACGATACTGATGCTAATAAATCTATATCGGGCCCATTTAAGGCCCGATAGAAACGTCCATGCAACGCCTTGCTCTTCCATATCTCCCTGCGGTCTATAATAGTAAGTACTGCTGGTTTGCGCCAGTTCTCTTTTCCTAGAGCAAGCGGAGTGAGTCCGTTGTCAACTGCCACCACTTCCCGATACACATCCAGGTCAACGGAGAGGAAGTAATCTCTAAGGTTGCATACCTCGCGGTTATGGAGGGTCTTGGCATTTAAAAAACCACGACCCCCACATTTCCGCGGGATATACAATCTCATGACCGATGAACGTGGATGGTGCTTACATTTATTATTATTATTATTAAGGTCCTTCTAAAAAAAATCCACTAGACACACCTAGCACTCAAGATCGTCCATTCATTTGGTTAGTTCATTCAAAGTCTATTAAGACAGAGTATGGTTATGATAATGTATGTCCTTTTGTGTGGCAAGGAGGAGGCGCAGGCGGTTCCCGACGTGCTGAGCGACGTGCCGCGGGCCCCTCCGAGAGACGACGCACAGGTACACATGATAGAAAATAATGTCTTTGGGCCGCTGTGGTAAAGACATCGAGGCAAATGGGTTCGATTCCCGACCCGTTTGTATGAATGTGACTACATATTTCACACACGGCTGTCTGATCCCAAACTAGGCAGAGCCTGTACTGTGGTAACCAGACTGACCGATAAACATGCTTATTTATTTCTAAATACATACATATTTTAGATAAATTACATCCAGACATAGAACAAATGATCACGCTCATCACACAATTATTTGTCCTGGGTTGGAAACTAACCCACGACCTCTGGCTCTGCAGTCAGGATCACTAACCACTAGACCAAAAGGCCAGTCAAATGTTTTAAAGTGTATGTATTTGTAAAATATATGTCTAAGCATGTTTATTCGTGTTAATCTAGAATAATCTAGAAAAAATTCCATCCAGAATGTGCAGGGCCCTTTTAAAACAGCAGCAAAGCAAATGGTATAAAAGAATTGCACGAATCCAAAGTCACCCACCATTTGTACTTTTAATGTCTTACAAAATAAACATTGTGCGATTAGTTCCTGCGTATTTCCCTTTAGTATCAGGTCTTGATAATATCATGGAATTGTTAATATCTTAAGCTCCTACCTTTAAAAGGTTAAGAAAAGCAAGGTAATGATCGTACCAATATTAATAATATTACCTTTAAATTTGCAGAGGTACGCGTGTCTCCCGGCGGTGCAGGCACCTCGGCAGAGCCACCACATCCGATGCATCACCATCACATGGTAATTATGATACTATATCACTCCAAACTCATCCATCAGGCACAATATTCATCAGGCCCTGGGTGGTAACAGACAGATTAAAGGGCAGGCACAATGCTGACGATCCTAAATTCTGGCTGTTGAAACTGCTTAAAACGCCTTGCGTTTTCTCTGGTATGAGGGTCCTCCCCAGCCTCAGGCGGTGGCCAAATGTAAAGTAAAATACTTTTCACATTCCTTTACTTTCTTCTAAATATTGAAGTTTGGAAATATTATCCTTACTAATATTATAAATGCGGAAGTAACTCTGTCTGTCTGTCGCCCTTTCACGCCGAAACTACTGAACCGATTTAAATGAAATTTGGTACACAGATAGTCTAGAGCCTGAGAAATGACATAGGCTACTTCTTAATGCGAAAAAAGTGGTGTAAGGGGTTAAATGGTGGGGATGAAAAGTTGTATGGAAGTATTGTCAATAATTGACAATACTTCCGTACAACTTTTCATCCCCACCTTTCAACCCTTTACACCCCTTTTTTCATTAGCCTAAATAATAAAAAATTCTACCCAAAGACACTATTCCACGCGGACGAAATCTCGGGTATAGCTAGTAAGAAATATGGCAAAAGTGAGATCTAAATATGAGATGCAATTTTAAGCATCTTCAAATGCTTTTTGAAGCGAAATAGCATACTTAGTTGTTTTTAAACTTTCGCGATTTTGATACATATTAAATGTGTAACTCGGGACTTAATCGCGATAATATTTAAAAGGTACAATACCTCTTGGTTACCCATAGTCGACCTTTCGACCTTGAAAAAGAAATAGCATAGATACGTGAAGCTGAATCATAGAAAAACTACAAAGAGTCAAAAATGCTTACTGATGCTACTTTCACTCCACCAGATTTTATTGTATTCTTGTTTTGGGATCGAACTTGGTAAGTAGGACTGAGAACTGTACTACCACAGCAGAAGCAGAATTCTTAAAAAAATCTTGCCCAAATTTGGAAGTACCCCGTTTGAGTGCGACCATGAACCTGGTGAGTTGTTTCTGTGGCGAGTGTGGTCGGAACCTCCTCTCTTGTGTCGGAGGGGCATTACACCCCTTCCTTTACACTATTATCTAATCTGTGCCCATAAGGAACAAAATATTTCTATATTTTTTTTGGTTTAATCAAACGATAATGTTTTCAGGATACCAATCCTCTGGAAGGTCCGGTAGAGTCGATGGTAAGCGGCGCGGGGTCTTCAGACGGTGAGCTATCCTCCAAGGCGGGAGACAGCCCCAGCCGAAAGCGTCGTCGCATATCCAGACATTTATCATCAGGTAATTAAGAAGAATATTCGGTGAGATCATTAGTATCGCTTAAGGTTTTCTTTAATCGGAGCAATTGGCAGGTTATCAAGAACGTAGGTTTTACGGAGCGTTGTTCAAATTTTGTGGGTTGGTTAGCTCCTGTATGTTATATGTGTTAAAAGAATTAGATGGGAGAAGTTACAAATGAAATAGCTCCACACCACTTTAGCAAAAAAGTTGGCTACACAAAAGATGGCCATGGGCGACGGTAGTCACTTACCATCAGGTGACCCGTCTGCTCGTTTGCCCCCTATAATATAAAAATAAAGAGGAGCACCACATATCGGATCCAATCATGAATCTAGACCGTCCAGAGACCCACTCATAAGAATCCTAGAACCCCACTCCTAAGAATCCTGGAACCCGGTTGTAGCACCACCTACCGAGTTAAATTGTATCTAAACCATCTAAAGACCCACTCAAACACACAAAAAAATTTTAAAAAATAATGATGATCGCGTTAATTCCCGTTAATACGTAGATAATATTAAAAAATAAAATTATAAAAATCCTAGAACCCAGTTGCAGCGCCACCTACGGGGTCCAACTGTTAATTTAAACCATCCATCCACCTCAAATACTCCAGGAAACTACCGGCGGCAGATCGTGGACGTTATATCATAGGCATCAATTTCATCTTGAACTACCTCACATTACACCTTATGCTTGTATACCTCCAAATGCATTTATTTATCGTATTTGCGTGGATTTATTTTGTTATTTCTACTTTATCTTGTTTTCATCAAGTGTCCATTTTCAATTCACATGATCTTCCAGCGATTTACACAAGGCGAGACGAGACTGCTTCGTTAAAAATCCATTAAATTTAAAGGCCATACAGAATCCTCTCTTCTCCCTAATTACCTTTCTTCATCTTCTAAACCAATATCAGCGTCATCTAACTAAATATGAGTACATAAAATGTTTCAGGCGAGAGCAATGTCAGTGTATCAGCGCCTGCAGTAGAAAGACGTACTCCCAGACATCACTATCAACCACCGTGAGTATTCAACACTATTTAACCATCAAACGACGTCTTACCTATATTAATAACTAGCTGTGCCCGCGACTTCGTCCACGTGGAATAGTGTATTTGGGTAGAATTTTTAATTATTTAGGCTAATTGACAATACTTCCATACAACTTTTCATCCCCACCTTTCAACCCCTTACACCCCTTTTTCGCATTAAAAAGTAGCCCATGTCTTTTCTCAGGCTCTAGACTATCTGTGTACCAAATTTCATTTAAATCGGTTCAGTAGTTCTGGCGTGAATAGGCGACAGACAGACAGATAGACTTACAGGCAGACAGACAGAGTTACTTTCACATTTATAATATTAGGAAGGAAGTAAGGATTAGGTCAAAAGCTACGGTAGACTCGATTGAAACCTTACCTGAATAATAAAACATAAATAAATAATGATTTCGAGTCGACAACATATATCTAAAAAATTCGGATTGTCGAGTATTTTGTTAAGTTCTAATGGTGCAAATGGTAGTCGCCATATTGGCCTCTCGGATGCCATCTTGAGTTCATGAAGGCCGATTCACACGTATATCTTGAGTTCGTTAAGGCCAATTCACACGTATACAACCTACATTTTATAATATATTGTGTATTATGTATGAGTCACATTTCACCCGAGCGTAGCCGGGTTTTCATCTAGTGAGAAATAAAATCAATTATTTCGACAAGAAAATAATCAAGACTCACATATACAAACATCTTATTAATGTATTACCGAGTTAAATTTCTTGTTGTTCTGCGACGCCAACTGAGATAGGAAACTTAATGTGTCAAGCAATTAAGTCTAAACTTTGTGAGTCAACCTATGTTACCATTAATAAATACCTGTTTGATACGGGTGGGTAAGTGCATACTAGCCAAGTTTCAGACCACTGAATAAGTATAAATTCTGCAGTCGGCGGATGAGGTACGTGGCGAGCGCCGGCGGCGGCGCGTGGGCGGAGCGCCTGCTGGAGCCGCACGCGCCGCACGCCGCGCACCCGCCGCACGCGCCTCACGCGCCACACGCGCCGCACGTGACGCACGCGCATCACGCGCACCACGCGCACGCACATCACACACCTCTGTTATTGGACATTAACCAGGTGTGCATTAGCTACTTTATTTAAATTATTGTTTAGATTTTTTTTTATTAAAAAGTTAAAAATGTTTCCACTACCTGACTCCATCATTAGAGCGTATTTCCTGTAGCCATGAGTTCTATTATCAACCTCCAGGTTCCATCATCTCATCAACCCTAAAGATGTCAAATTATAGTATTGTTATCCAACCTATATATACCTACAAAAGTTTTAAAGATACTACAATTAAAAGTAGGTTAAATGGACTTCAAAGATATTTGCAGGTGAAGCTATTAAAAACGTGTCAATATTTTATAGCATGAATAACTTATATAAAACAATTAAGTACACTCGACTTATACAGTGTGTCCGACAGATGCCACTCCGCGGTACCCGCCTGGGCGCGCTGGGAGGCGTGGGCTGGCACCCGCACGCGCCACACGCGCCGCACGCGCCACACGCCGCACACGCGCCACACGCACACGCGCATCGAGACCATCCGCAGCGCACGCAGGTATGAGAGTGCCATACACGCCGATGACACGCCTACTACGTAACGTTACAAACGCATAACATGACATCAAAAAAATAAAATTGTTTTTTAATACTTCACAGCTACATAGAGGCATTTACATAGAATGTCAATGTTCCACGTTTTATTTTTTATGTAATCAAATCAAAGACTGCGATAGGAAGGTTACCAGGGCGGGTGTACAAATAAAAAAAAAACCGTACCATCCCTGGATGTATCAATGTTTGTTCAATATCAAGCTGTTAGGTGTTCCATTTTCAAATATTTTTAAATTTCGGCCTAAAACTCAAACCACTTTCAACCCTATTTGTTATAAAATAAAGATCGAAATGTGTACTTTATATACCACAGTATTAAGAAGATTTGAAATAATTTAGAATTTTATCAATTAATGATGATTGAAATTTCAAAGAAGGAAGGCATTTAAATATAAATAAAAATGATGGAATTTTGACAACAACCACATGTGTGAATGTGTTGTGAAAATAAAGATATTACTACGAAGTTGTTTGTCCAAGTTATGCATTTGTAACGTTTATTATTAATAATAATACAAGTTAATAATGCAGATTTTTTTACAGTTTCTACACATTATAGGACATGTTATTGAAGTAGGTTTTCACATATTACATGCAAACTTTACACACTGGTTTTAGCTGGATAGAAATGGACATTGTTGTAGCTAAATGCGATTTAGCTAAAAAACTTTTCATGATTTTGGTTTGGTTCATGGTTTTAATTTCTGAACTAAAACATAAAATAAATATTCAGTTACATAATATTTTAAAAAAGGATTTGGAATTATTATTTATTTACTGTAATAAAATAAAAACCGTACATGGTCCTTCGAGCCACATACACCAATAGGGTGGTACATAAAACACTTTTACGTATAACACTGATATTTTTTGGTATCATTATAAAGTTTCAAATTACCGTAGGTATTTTTCTATATACCGTACATAGGACTCGCCCAAAGATGTGTCTATACACAAAAAGCTTTAAATGTCATGCGTTGCTATCCCATTTTTTCTTGCAGAAAAAATCGGGATAGCACGAACTAGTCTAAAACATATCTTGAGTTTCTTTATTTATTTGACAACGATTTTGTTTTGTAATTATGGTTCATTATCATGTTATACACACAGCAACACAAGGCTACAAAGAGAAGTCTACAGCTGGAAACAGCCACATTTGGAACAAACATTTGTTGACAGACAAATGTTTGTTTTAAAGACATGATGATTATTTTACGCGACATCTATATGAAAACTTATATTTTCAGAATGTACAAATAATAGTATTATATTATAAATTATTATCTACTTTCCGAGCAACTTGTGAGCATTGCTTATAATATTAATATTTTTAAAACTTTTTAAGTCAGTGACTTAATTGAATATTATAATAAGTGCTTGCTAACCTCGATCATAGGTGAACAAAAAAAAATAAGGGTTATTTTTGCATAAGGCGTCGCTATTAATACTTTGGGGATATATAAATATATTCTCTGAAGAAAACTATGTATTAATATGTAACAATATTTCTCAACTGCATACTTTTTTTACTAGGAATACGATCTTTATTCATTATTAAAATTTAGAGTGAGTCACTTGACTAATGTCTCCCGACCAAGTCTCTAACTCACTTGGTCGTACTGACAACACTGCACGACCAAGCAACTAATGCTAGTAATTTTATATCAAAAAATTATTAAATTCATAATTGAATAGATTCAGTGATATTAATTAAAATTATCAAGTAAGCAATATAATCATTAAGCCATTGTTTAAGCTAAATATGACGTCACTGTACGTATTCTTAACTATTACAACATTAAATAAAAAAGGTACAATTTGCAAATCCCTAATTCAATAGAGTAGACTATCATTCATCATCATCAAAATGGAAATTGTTTTAAGATTATATTTCAAGGAAAAAGTACTATTGGCGACTCCTAGTGCAAAATAAAAATCTTCATTCAACTATTATAACAGCGTATACTGTTAGGTGTTCGGCGACATATGAGTTGTCAATCTGGGCATCGCATAACGAATATATCTATGTTAGGTTGTAGGCACAGTTTTTTTGTGTCATTTACATTGTATTGTATATGTATGTTAGTGTTAAGTTTAGTATATTAAGTTGTGAAACGTCCACCGAACCGATCGATACAGCAAAATGTGTCTAACGGGCCTACGCGGCTTCATTTCAAATCATGTGACCATTTAATTGAATTCAGTAAATCCGAGTGGCGATTGTTAAAATTAAATATGTAAATGCAAATCATCCTTTAATGACCCTTATATATTTTCTGACTTACAACTCACTCAAGTCACTTCGTTAGAAGTGCATAGTAAAAGTTTTCTTTGAAATGTCTCTATGAAAAAATTTCAAAATAGAAAAAATTAAACAGTTTCTAAAACGTTATAATTTATATACTACTCGTGGCCTATTATAACTTAATACATAGATTCACAAGTTTTACACACTTTTTAACTTCAATAATTCTGGCCAACTGATTTTTTATAACACTGGAGGTGTCCTACACAGTAATATACTCAAAACACCAATAAGTTGGTCGCCCATTAGTGAATTGGTCGCCTACGTTAGTGATTTGGTCGTACGCTCGTTGTCGGTGGCACGTTGGCTGGGTCTGATTGTCGCGCGCGGTGTGGCGGTGTGTAGGTGGCCAGCGCCGGCGCGGCCGAGCTGTGGGGCGCCGCCGTGCTGCCCGCGCTACCGCACATACGCTACCAGGTATACACAACCACGTACAGGGTAGTCATGGGCTGCGGTACCACTTTTGGGGACTACTAGCAATTTTACTTAAGGGGATTCTTATTGATAATTATATTATTGTCTGTCTTACATAAGAGGCCACGCATGTAAATAAACTTACATCTCCATTATAAGTTAAGTGATTCACAATCGGTTGTCAATGTCCTGAGCTTTAGTATTGTACCTTTGTATGTCTCAACCTTTCTCATACGACTTTTTTTTTAAGTAATCAGTTTAACTAAAAATAATTGGTTATAAAAAAATTAATAAAAATATTTATGTTAAATGGTAATATTACCATACATTTCAAATAATTATGTACAGTATAACGGTACCTACATAATGCCAGCTTTCCCCTTTCCATTTACTTACATATCCATAACTAACTTAAATATGCTTTTTATTCCTATGCATACTACTGTATGAGATTCCTAAACTGCTAAGTGGTACCGTAGCCTCTAATTGATCTTGAGAAGTATAGACAAGTTCGAATTGTATGTATGGGCGCGTGCATGTTCCTAACACCATTACTTAGCATAATTTCCTAGTGCGCTAACTGGTATGAGCAACTTGGAGACGGAATCTTGCTATATGTTGAACAAAATCCTGTATCCTATAATATGTACATAATATGTTTTACTAAATATTCGGTGATGTTTGGTAAAATGCAACTCTGTATTATTGTGCTATCTTTCTTCCAAGACAATGTAAAATTCAAATGCATATACTTGGATTTTCTAATACGTCACATTATAATAACATTTATCGATAAGTAGTCTAACGAATACTTTCGCTAAATTGGTGATAGTCTGTTTCTAACCAATTGTTTGACCAATCCGATTTTTGAAAATTTGTCTTTTATCTTATAAGTACATCCATTAATACTAACTTCTTTGTCCATACCTAAAAACGTAGCAATAATTTCGTAATGACGTAATTGAACATGCTCATTGCTTGAGCGCATGCCTGGGCGCGATATGAACAATTTACTTTAGGCTACGCTTTGATGACTATATTTTTGTCAAAAAAAACAAGTAATAAAGCTATGCTTCATTCACTAATTTAATTTTAACTTTGATAAACAATAATTACCATTTTTCGTCTCCATGGTGGTCTTACATCGTCGGCGTACACTCGCGTGTTCGCACGAGTTACGAAATACGCTGCGTGGTGCTCCCGTGGATCAACGTTTCCTAGTGCTTGTATCGCTTGAAGGAAATGTCTGTGTTAACTATATACTATTCAAATACGAGACTTGAAACTGGAAATATTAGACTGTTTTTATATCAAGCTAATTATTAATGTCACTAGATGGTTAACGCGTCTCTGGTAACATTTGATTTTTATTATATTCATTATTTATTTTTATATCAATCATAAACAGACTATTCGCACAAATATTTGTTCTTATTAGTTTCTGATCCACTTATTTTATTCATATTTAGTTTTTATCGCTTATTTGTTTATAATTAATTAGCATTTAACTGCTTAACGAACTCGAGAACTAACAAAACCCATTTTTTTTCTTTAGTTTCTTACATTTCTTGGAACGGTAGCGCCAACTAGTGGTATTTTTAATAGTAGCCCTGGGTGATTTCTGTTGTTCTGTCTAAGAAAAAAAGCTATTTACTACAGATATTTCTATCGAGGTATATCTCTTACTCGTCGTGCTCCCCAATCCTCGATTCCACACATAAACACTCTTTTTGTGCTTAAACTGACTGGCTTAACAAATTATTTAATAATATAATCACATAAAAAAAAATTATATTATGTAATAAATATTTTTACTACATCGACCAAAACATCCTTTCAGTGTGTGTTAGAAGTAACTCAACGACCAAAATTAGTCAAATGGTCGTATTTAGACAAGTGGTCGTGCATGATGTTTATAAATATGAATTACCACCCACTTACAACTCTAGTTGAGGTGTTAATGTTAGTTTAACTGATTCTCACGTTATAACATAATACGTACATTATTCATCAGTGTGTGTTTATGTGTGGTAGTGAGGGTGGTAGGTTCGTCTCCATTTGGTGAAAGCTTCAGGTTGATGGTCGATATGTCGGCTTGACACGCTGTTTTGTTAATACTATACTTATTATAGTGTTTATTATAATATGATATTTTCCGCTGTGAATGTCGCGCCGAAGTGTTGTAAAATATTTCACTTTACTAAGTCGTAGAAATTTGGTACATATAGTGCCGACCAAGTGACTAATTTTGATTTACAAAAATGTTAATAATGGATCGGTACGGCAGTCACTAGGTATTATTGTAAGTGTAAGCAGTCGGCATCACCCGCGCTTGGTTTGTTTAATACTAGTTTGGTACATGGATTCTCTCGGTGTTCGACAGAAGTCGCTGCTTTAGAAAGAAATCACCATTCACTGAAAAATTATTTCACAAGCAAACCACGAATTTATAATTACTTCCTTTCATTAGTTATACTTCCACATATACCTGTGCTGTGGACCCAACTGGACCCCTATTTGCTAACTTTATATTAGTGGTTGGTGGTTTCTAGGTGGTGGCATACAGTTTCATATTCTGTAATTGCCGCGTCGCGCACATATGCATGCCCAGATGGTCTGAATCGCGCTGTAGTCGCCTGTGTTGTGTCGCTTGCGTACACCTAACTATTGAGCCTTCAGAAGCGTAGGCCACTTGGGGGACGGTCATGACTAACACCTTGAAAGGGTGATTCGCTATGACCACTATGAAATACGTTTTGCTAGTGACAAGCTCGTGTATAACGTCTGCGTTTGGATTTAAACGTATAACGTGTTCGATTTACAATTTAGAACTTTGAGTGCATATAAAGTGGTGTAAATCTTTACGCAGATAACGAAATTTAGCTTGTTATGTTGAAATTGTCATAGAGAATCAGGACCCAGGTGTAGTGTAGGGGCGTGCTCATGCGCGCTCACACACGCACAAACATACAAACAAGGACGCTTAAAAATTCAATTTGATATAACGCCTTTACACTATCGCTTAGTTGTATAATGTCTCTCACATGAAATTTTGTACACTTAATTCATAGAATTTTCTAGAAATTAGAGCTTCTGGTGATTGATAAATGTTCTATAAAAATGTATATTTTTGTATAACGTTTTACTCTCTTTAAGGTTCTTATAGCATAAGTTGGAAAAGACTATTAAATGGCTTTCGCGTGAAAGTCTGCTTCTATATATCTGACGTACATTTAAAATAAAATTGTCTTCAACAAGATCTACTGTGTAGTAGTAGTAAGCAGTCTGGAAGTAGTTAGTTTTTTCTCAACTTATGTTGATGTTAATACAAATAATAAGTTCTATGTGATTTAAAATGTGGTGATCCCAAGTGGTTGGTGTGTTAGCGCGCTTGGAGCGGTCCAATAACGACAGACAAGTTCTCAACAACCACGTGTCATGTTTAGTGATTGAATAATTCGTGCCACCCTGTATACAATATGCATTTTGTAAACTTTGCTATGCAATAAATAAGCTGTATTGTGAACTAGCAAGATATTAATGTATTTCAAATGTTCTTCGATCATTCTAAAGGTGAGAGATTAATATTTCTAAATTCACAATAATTTTTTTACTGACAATATTTGCGTAAACATTGGTTAAAGACTTGCTAGAATGTAACGACCAAACTTGGTCTTAGAGAATTGGTCGCCCACGCGACCAATTCTCTAAGACCAAGTTTGGTCGTTACATTTAGTAGTTTGTTACTATTTTAAATACTGAAAGTAATCAATTAATACCGAACTGCATACACTTTTTATGAGTTAAATTATTTACATAATTAGTTATAAAGTCAAACTATTGATTGAATCTTGCGTTCACTATTTGTAGGCTAATGATATATAAAGTAATAAGCGAATATAAGTATATTGTGTTTGGGTTGGCGCGTAAGTGTGATAGAGGTGGCGGTGCCTGTATAGGACCTGTGTGCATCACATCAGTTGTACTACATATAGACAGTCTGCACAAGTGCTTGATGACATTAGGTGCGCGAGCGCAGCGCACTGGCGATCGGGACTTACACTTATAGGCTTCAATTATTGACAAAAAGATAAATGACAAAATTGCAAATAATTGACAAATTTTCATATTTGTTTGACAGAATTTCAAATTTTTGTCAATTTTTATTTATTATCAAAAGTTGCAATGGATGCCGTTTCAATTATTGACATATTTACTATAATTTATTTTCTAAAATATCAATAACTGAATCAATTAAAAACTGTTACATTTGTACAGAAAATTAAATAAGAAAGAAGGCCAAGTCGCAGTGTGCCGCGTCGCGGGGACGCTCTAATAACATTCAAATCAATGTTTTATTCATCCTCACACTCTCTGGACCGACTCTGACTTGTTTTGTTTACCAACTATATCACACACTAATTACGACGCCGTGACACCACACGCGGCCCGCCGCATGCCCCACGGAGCTCTTCTGTACATACGTAATCAACAGTTACATCTAGCGCTGCGATGAGACATATACTAGTGCCTGAACTCTCCACCTCGCCCTGCTAGCGCCCAAAGACTGTTGAGGCCCGACGTGTTGAGTTCTGTTAATCCCGGTCCACAGCGACCTTCCCAAATATTTTTTTTGGTCGACTAACCCCGTCACTTAATATTTATTATTCGTGTACCGCATGCAAACGATTTTCCTCACTTTTGGATACCTTGTGGATGTGTTCCGTGTTCTTCGTGTATAATTTTGGAACGTGGCCGAGTCTCGCCCCGTGTGGAGTGCGCCGATCGCGCACTACCGACCAATGGCGGTGCTATATTTTCTTTCCGAGGCACGGCCCTCGGCCCACACGGGGTGAAACCGGCGACGGGTTTTGCCACACTGTTTATTTAAGATTTTTGCCGCTAGCAACTCAAGCTTTGGTATTTTGTAGAGAATACATTGAAAAAAATATTTGGCTGGTCGCTTTGATTATTAGAACTTGGCTGTTTCCTAAAATAAGCTCTTTTTAATGTGAAATATAACATGAGGTGTGGCGCGACAACGAGCCGGTATTTCGAGCGCCGAGGCGCCACTAACCCGCGCGCATTCACCTACCCCTCTCGTTCTATTATTAATTACTAAATATATTACATATTTTTATACTCTATATATTTATTTACGCCACTGTTCTATATATATTTATAAAGTTATTATAGCCGTTTAGTATCGCTCACAGTAGCTTAGTAGATCCTGCGTTTTATTCACAAAAAAGAAATATAATAGTTTGAAATTCGACTCAAAAATTACTTACCGATATCTGCTTTTGTAATGAGAATTCGTTTTATTAAATAGTTAATATAAAGAAATTAAATGAGCTTAAGTAAGCTGATTATATCTTAAACTGCGTTTATAGATCCTGCTACTCTTCTAAGGGTCGTAGCTTGATGTTACATAGCCTATAACCTTCCTTAATGAATACTCTGTCCAATACAAAAAATCATATCAATCAAATTTATTTATTTGGAAATTTATTTAAAGCATTTAAACCAACAAACAACAAAAACCCTTCAGTTTTATCAAATTAGTGTACATACATTTATGGTAGACAAAAATCAACCAGCTTTAAATATTAAGAGTTGATCATATGATGGCCTAATCATTCATCTGTTTAGTTTTAACAAACGGATGGCCAATTTGTAATAAAGCTGGTTTTCATAATATTTCAAGTGAATTAAGGTTCACTTTACATTGACCTTTAACACATTAAAATACAATATATATATATAATATTAATAGGAAAGACAAAACAGTTAAGAACAATATTTTCCTATTTTTCTCTTATATTTCTCTATTTATTAAAAATTAAGTCGCATTTAAAAATCAGAAAAATGCATTTTTGAGCCGAATTTTGCACTATATATTAATATTATCAGCGATTATACAGAGCGTATATGACAATGGAACACTTAAATCACTGAAAGGGCATGACACTAGCATGCACTCACAAAAAGCATTTTTGAAAAAAAAACTACCCATTTGCAAGTTATGACCGTTTGAAATTCCAGGTATTTTACCTCCGTTTCTCATAAAATCATGTGAAATGTGTAAAGTTAAAGATTTTAAATGGTACTGATTTTTTTATTTTGGAACTTATTCACTCAGTTACTGAGAAAATCCATAAAAACTAACTTTCGAAGTTGGTTTTTATGGATTTTCTTAGTAATGGAATGAAAAATTCCAAATTTAAATAATATGTACGATTTAAAATCATTAACCTTTCACCTGCTTTTATTAGACACGGAGGTAAAAATACCTGGAATTTCAAACGGTCATAACTTGTGAACGGATATATATATATTTTTTAATTCTTTTTGTAAATGCATGCTAGAGTCATGCCTTTTAGTGATTTAAGTATGTCTTCCATTGTAATATACACCCTGTATATCTTTTTATATAGGTACATATATTTATTGAGGATGTCAATAGTGAACGAGCACATTTTAATATTTCCTAGAGCGTAGGACCACATGTTTTATTTATATATATGTATTTCATTGTACATGTTATTGATACGGTGAGCGAGAGGGTAGAGTACTTGTGCTTCGTCTACTCAGCTGTATATGTTACCCTGGTATTTTGGGCTCCTCTTATACGCTGTATGTGAAAGAGATGGTGTAATAACGACTGTGAGGTCACAAAAATAAATTAAGTTAGGTTTTAGTTGTGCTCGTGAGAAGAATTGAGCTTGCCAAGGTCCGTTTGGAGTTATTTGTATGGTTACATACTCACAGCCTGTATCCCCAAATACTACTCCGGTAGAGGCGTATTGAAACACAATTTGGTCCCACACACGTAATATTAATTTGGTCCCACTTGCGTGTTATTAATTTGGTCCCATTCACGTAATATTAATTTGTCCCCATTTACGTAATATTAATTTGGTCCCATTCACGTAATATTAATTTGTCCCCATTTACGTAACATTAATTTGGTCCTATTCACGTAATATTAATTTGGTCCCATTAACGTAATATTAATTTGGTCCCACTCACGCCCAATGCCATCAGTCGGGCAGTTTGGCAATTAAAGATGGGTAATTTAGAAGTATATTAAACGGTCATAGCACCCGATCCCCGCCATTTGCATCCAATCTATCAGACCAGGGGATCCTGCCTTCAATTTATTGATTCGCGGTCTCCACTCTAGGAAGCGTTTGCTCTTTATTACAATTAAATTATCCTTGCATTAAAATTAATTTTATGAACAACTCAAGATGACCAAAAACCTATTGTGCTAAAATTGTTTTTATAAAATTATCTAATCTTTTCTAATACACTTTCTCGTGAATAATATGCTTTCTGATATCCCCGTACTGTCCCATTAAAACAAAAAAGAAAGTAGTGAGAGGGCCATGCTTCGACACGTATGGGCCGGCTCGACCGGAGTGATACCACAGCCTCATAGAAAAACGCCGAGAAGCAACACTTGTGTTGTTACCAGTGGCCATAACAACCACGCCTCCTTCCTTAAAGGTCGATTTAAAAATTCCAATTAACTCGAACGGGCCTTGAGTGGGTTAATTGCCAGAGTACTTGTAAAGTCGAATTATCTATTTTGACACCGTTAAATTATTATTTATTATTTTTTAAAACCTAAATTCAAAATATGGTATGATTTAATAAGAAGAACAGTCGTGTTACATCATATCTTCACCGATTCAAGACGGATTACTGCCCGTGAACGTGTCTCAGCGATACTTCAAAAGTGTATCTTATTCATTGACGATCACACTATACACTTCATTCCAAAACTTAATACATAAGAGTCAATGTACATCGCTGCGGCACATTCCATCACAGTATTTCCGTCCCTTTCAAACACACGGTACTATGTATTGGCTGGTTGCTCAGATGGGCGGCGTGTACGCGGGTCTGCAGTACCACGGTAGCTTCGCGCCGCCCCCTCCCCCGCGGGGACCGTTCGCCTCACCCCCGCATCCACATACGCATTATATTGCGAACTCACAGGTATGTAGTAGGTATTCAAAATGCTACAGAAAGGTGTTGTATAGACAGTTTTCGAAATATTTGTGATTTTTAGGGTTCCGTTCCTCAAAAGGAACCTTATAGGATCACTTTATAATCCGTCTGTTTGTCTGTCTGGCAAGACTCTTTTTCTCAGGAACCCTTTTAGGCACTAAGTTAAAATTAACATCAAATACTTATGTCTGGAGATCCCTGAAGCTGTAAAAATATCAAGCTTTTAAGTCAATGCAATCAAAAGATACAGCCATTTAACCAAATTTGAACATTTTGTAGGTAAATCAAAACTTAGTACTTCTCATTGACCTAGAATCATGAAATTTGGTGAGAAGCAAGGTCTGACAGCACACCTACAAAATTTCTTTGCTTACGGAACCCTCGGTGCGCAAGTCACACTTGTCCAGTTTTTTTTTCCATTAAACTTAACTATTTTTAGTTATAAATATCTATCCTAAAATAAGACCATACCATAATTTTTTATTAAGCTTTGGTAAAGAGGACAGACTGCTGGTAAAGGAACTCCGCCCTATGGAAGACTGAATAACCAGGCACTATAGGAATAGTCATGGTTTTTTTTAGAGTAGTTGTCAAGCTCTTACAAGTTGATACAAGTTTTTATTAGGATCGTTATTGTAGTCTCTGGTTACTTCGAAAGTACAAAAAATAGAGGAGGATGCGGGCAATAAGGTGATGAATTTGCTGATAGTAGATCCTATAGTGTTGTGTGTGTGGAACACGACAGAATGCTGTATCAGCTATGATGTTATTAATGGCGTTAAAATCATTGATATAAATAAAATGTTTAGTGATTAAGAAGATACATAATATTGAAACATGGCAAGATCATCATAATTTTTAACTGGGCCAATTAGCCCACTTTAAAATTCTTTTTTTAAGTTTTTGTTAATACAACTAAGTAGCCCCTGAACCTGATAGTAATTTGTTAAGAGTGTTTAAAACACATCCAACACCAGCAATGTCACTAAATTAAAAGTTGCCATTCCCAGGGGAGGGGGATCTTTGGTGAGCCTAGTCATCTGCAAAATCCACTGTTAGTAGTGCTACTAACAGCGATCTTCTGTAGAGTGGAAGTGTCACCCCAGTCGTACGTCTCCGATTGCCCTCCTCCTCCTGACGAAGATGGGGTTGAAAACATTGGGATTGATTTGTTTATATTGTCACTAGCGAGCGGAAGGTGGACGTCTAGAAATGGTTGGTGGTGGGGAAGGTACCCTGTCTCCATTACAACCCACACCTGATCTACACCACGCACCCTTGTTACTTGCCACTGAGGTATGTTATATACAGAGTATTTTTTCAACAATTATTGCTGCATTCCATCAAGAGTATTCAATACAATATATTGCATTCCATAATGTTGTACACACATTTTTAAAAATTAAGGGGCTTGTTTTGTGATTTGATAATGAAGTGTAATACAGGTATTATTCTTATTTTTTCCACTCGGTAACGCAGCTACAGAAATACTGCCACTGCTAGAACTGTTTTCTTACAACACGTATGCGGTAACGCAGCTATAGACAGCATGCGCTTGCTATCCCATTTTTCTCCCAACAACACTACGCTACCTACCTCTACACGCCACTGTCTCACCAAACAACATTGTGAAGCAACCTGTAGTAAACAAATTTTACACAGACTTACTATTTCATAAAAGCGTTGGTGGTTGTTGATATTAATTAATAATGCAACAGATGGCGCACATAACAGTTTAATTCATTACTATTCTCTCATAAATGTATTGATGCGTGCTGTTGCTGTCTTGAATCAGCTTAAAGTGTACAAGTGGCGCACGTCACACCGAACACGGGTGTGCACACTACTAAGTGAGCTACTAGAATGCTGTTCATAGCAGATATAATTGGCAATATGAGTTCGAATCCAATGAGAATTAAGACATGTGTTTTAGGGATTACACATACTGTTAATAAAGTGCATATACAATCTGTGGAACAGAGTAAAAAGCCGCACCCGTTTTTTGCGAGATAAAAAGTCTGTACAAACTATTTTACTTGAGAGTTTTCTAATTATATTCTTTTACATGTTATAACAGTACGATGTGTATGAGCAGGCCCGTGGCGCCCCACTGGAGCTGATGGCGGGCCACCACGCGCGCCACGCGCTTTCCCATCACCACAGGCGCAGCGGCGCCGGCGTGGGCGTGGGAGTGGGAGTGGGGGGCGGCGTGGGAGTCGTGGGGAACGGCGCGCGCGCACGCCCCTACGTGCGACATGCTGCGCGTTGGCCGCACCATCCCATACACCATATACATACGCAGGTACAGTCAAGCAATTTGTTGACGAGTGCCGTGATTCATCAGACCTCGTTCTCTAAACAATCATTTTTACATAATTTATATATTATTTCGAGTTTTACCTATATTAAGTACATTGTGTAGATGAATATAATTATGTATATGTTGAAACTTACAGAACAAAAATACTCCTTTAAATAAAAGTGTATTAAAAGAGAGTTTTTATGATGATTTTTTTTTTTATGGTATAGGGGGCAAACGAGCAGACGGTCACCTGATGGTAAATGACTACCGCCGCCCATGGGACTTGTAAAGAGGGGAAGAGCGGGAAGACGGGAGAGGGAATATTAGAGGGGAAGGACGGGAATAGTTGAGAGGGAAGGGTTAGGGTCTCCGGTAACCTCACTCTCGCGGCGAAAAGCAATGTAAATGTAATGCTTGGCGAAGTACAACGAGGCATTGTTTCACTGCCGGTTTTCTGTGAGGCCGTGGTTATCGAGTTGAGCCGGCCTCATACGTGTGGAAGTATGGCTTTCACACGTAAAAGTTTATTTTTGAAGTATTTTTTTTATTGCTGTAGGTAAATGGCCATTTGTTATGTTCAAAAATGTAATGTAATTGCATCTGAAAGAATTACTACACGCCTTGTTTTCGTTTAGAATTCCTTTGACAAAGCAACCGAATGTTGAGTTTATATTTTGTGTTCATTTAAAAAAAAATGCAATTTGAAATAATATTTAAATGATTTTATGAAATAAAAATGAATTAATTTGAATTTGAAAAATGTACTATTATATGAGTCGGCCATGGGATGAGCAAGGCTTGGAATCTTTTTAAAGGCTAAAATTCGTAATAAGGTCATCCAACAAGGAACTAATGTTACCGACATAGCTTGCAGAATAAGTGAGTCGAAGTGGCAACGGGCCGGTCACGTCTGCCGAAGGATCGATACGAATAATAATAATAATAATAATAAATCTTTATTTCCAAGAACACGGTCAAAAAGATACATAGGTGTTGGTATAAATAGCTCGGTGCAGCATGTTCTGCCACTTGTGGCGTGCAAATATGGTACATTATACAATATTAATGTTACTAAATAATATATGTGTTATAGATAATTTAGTAGTACTAAACCAACTTTTACTTACTCTGCAGAATTTATACAACATTATTACATTCATAAGAAAATTTGTGTACCCAAATATTTAAGGATATAATATCAAATTATTTAGAAATTGTGTCTTCAAAGTATTCATTAATTGTATAGTAAATTTTTTTTTGAAGTACTTCATGTAAATGTCTGCGAAATTGTGTTAGAGGCAGCATTTTCATAGTGTCCGGTATGTGGTTATATAATTTTATGGCCATACAATAAGAGTTTCTCCTAAATAGCTCTAAGTTAATTTTAGGTATTATTAGTCTGTTTTTGTGTCTAGTTCGACTATTTTCCATATCTCCGTATCTCTTAAATAATTCTGGATGTCTTTTAACAAATATACAAGATTCAAATATATATAAGCATGGTAATGGAAGAATTTTATATTTTCTAAAAAACGGTTTACAACTATCAGTGTAATCGGCTCCAAACATTGCTCGAATGCATTTATTTTGTCCTCTGAACAAATTAATCATTTCTACTGAGTTGCCCCATATGATGATACCGTAACGGAGAGTGCAAGCCACATATGCGTGGTAAGTAATTATTGCGGTCTGTATATTTACTGTTTCTCGTATCTTCTTAAGTACGAATACAAATCGATCTATTTTTTCAAGAGTTTTGTTGATATGTGGCTTCCAGTTACAGAATTTATCCACGGTTATGCCTAGAAAAGAACACTCCTCAACATTATTTATGTCGTAATTATTGTATTTTATAACTAAATTTGGTATATTCGCTTTATATGTTTGAAACTGAATGAGATTTGTTTTTGTAAAATTTATCTGTAGGTTATTCTGTTTTAGCCAAGTTATGGATTTATCAATAACTATGTTAACTTCTGTTTCTAGTGTTTTTATGTCTTTGCCTTTAATTATCAGTGTCGTGTCTTCAGCGAATAAGATGCATTCTTGGGTAACTGCTTCTGGAAGGTCGTTAATATAAAGTAGGAACAGAAGGGGAGCTAGAATAGTCCCCTGTGGGACTCCATAATTGTTTTGTTGGTATGAAGATCTGAATTGTTTTTGTAGATGCTGATCAATTTTTGTAATTTCTACACATTGAGTCCTGCCTTCCAGATAGCTTTTAAGCCAGTCGTATGCAGTGCCACGTAGTCCATAGTTGTATAATTTGGACATCAGCGTATTGTGGCAAACAAAGTCAAAAGCCTTTGTCATGTCCAAAAATATACAAGCTGTCAATGCTTTTTCATTAATATTCTATAATTTTTTTCATCAATGAGAAACAGGCTAGGGACGTGGAGCTTTGTTTTATAAAACCGTATTGTTGATTCTTTAAGATATTGCATGACGTTATGAATGTTTCTATTTTGTTATGCATAACCTTTTCAAAAATTTTGGCTAGTATAGGGATTAATGTTATTGGTCTATAGTTGTTCATGTCGGTTTTAACCCCTTTTTTGTGCATTGGTTTTACTATTGACATTTTTAAACGGGACGGAAATTTACCCTCTGTCAGCGATAACTTAATGATATATGTAAGAGGTATTGTAATACATATAGCACATGATTTTATTACCTTCGTGGAAATGTCGTCGTAGCCAGTAGAGTTTGTATTATTTAATGATTTAATTATTTGATATATGTCTTTTTCATTTACAGGGGTCAGAAAGATACTTTTAGTGTTATTAGGTATGTTTATAGTAGGATTATAGTTACTTGTATTTATTGTTTTATTCGTTAATGAAATATAAAATCTGTTAAATAGTTCACATATTTGGGACGGGTCATTAAATTCTCTGTTGTCTACTTTCAGAGATTCTATTTCAGATTTATTAACCGTGCTGTTTGTTGTTTCTTTTATAATTTTCCAAGCCGCTCTGCATATATTCTTGGAAGAAGTAATATAGCGTTGGCTGTTCATATTTTGTGAACCCGAAGAAGGTAGCGGGCGCGGTCTGGACGCGGAAGACGGAGGACCGGGTGCAGCGGTGGACTAGGATAGGCCGATCGATCGATTTATGTACATGTATATATATACTAATGAAGTAATTTTGTTTGAATAGTATGTGTCGTGTTGCAGGGCGGCGGCGGGCTCGTGGGCGCGGCGCTGCCGGCGCAGCTGCACGTGGCGCCGCCGCTGGCGCTGCCGCCGCCGCCCACCTACCAGGTACACTCCAACCTTTCAACTATAAATATACGAATTCGTCTTATAAAATGGACTACAGAACGCAATTATAACAATTTCAATACAAAATAACCTCATTTTAAAACTGAAAATCAAAAAAAAAATATTTTTATTACATTTGAAATTGGCGCCATAAAACCACATTTTTTTTTTTTTTCATAAAAATTGTAGCCACTCGGGATGATTTAAGAATTCTAACGATACCCAAAACATCCAAATCTATTCAGGCATTTACAAGTTATAGTAACCTAAAAACATTACACTACTTTTTTGGAAAGACATGTAATAAATAAACAAAGTCATTTCAATTAACACAAATAGCAATTTTTAAGAAAACCAATATGTCAATTCGATCGAAAAATTTGGTTACCAAAAAGGTATCATTATTTTGTAAATATGACAGCGGTTAAATAACAATTTACACATTTTGTTGGGGGGACAGACTGCAATAATGCACTATAGATAGCCGAACGACCATTCAAGTACACAACCCCAGTCTCTACGACTACTACAATCTCAGTCCCATTCCCCATCCGAGACTCGCAGTGTCCCTTAACCTAGCTCCCTCGCTCTAGTCGTATTCCCTACCTCATATACTTTCTTTCTTTGCCCATCCCGTTTGATATCGATTACATTCCCAAGAAAGGTTAGCGTCAGGCAGGCAACCAGCCATAAAAAAAATTGGCCAAAAACCTTCACAATGCTACACATTGCTCCGAACCCAAGTAAAATTGGGAAAGCTTTTAGCCCAGGGGGAGCCCAGCCTAAAATATGTTTTGGTCATCTCAGGGGGACGCAAATTTTGAATTTGTCGGCCCAGAAGGAAGCAAACCAAAAAATTAACTCAAAAGAGCTTGCTAAAGGCAGAGAGGCAGCTGTCCTCCCCTGTCCCCCCTCGGTACTCCCATGCAAGTCATTTAGCAATACTACAGATGTTATTTATAACCAACGTATAATATATTGTTTGTGTTACTTCAACATTTAGTATGTAGTACCTATAGTTTTTCATCGTGAAGCTGTGTTTTCTTGCGAAATATTAGTTTTTATCAGTAAAATTTTTAATATAAAGCTTAAAAAAAAAGGTTTTTGAATAAAAAAATAAGCAGTTTTCCTAAAAGTGACAGAGTTTTACATACCTCACGGGAACTCTAAAATTTGACTACACATTTCCATACAAGTTGCATAATTTCTATATTACCTAGATGTGTTCATATATAGGATCGATTTGTAGATCCCGTGAATAACTTGAGCGCAAGGAAAATTTGTGATTTTTCATTATGAAGAGCTTTTTTTTTTTATCTGAAAAATTTATGTAATAATAATAATAATAACTCCACACATCTCACACACGGCCGTCTGATCCCAAACTAGGCAGAGCCTGTGCTATGGTAACCACACTGCTGATAAACATACTTATATATTTCTAAATACATACATATTATATATAAATTACACCCAGACACAGAACAAATGATCGTGCTCATCAACCAATTATTTGTCCTGGGCCCCACCCAACCGTCGAACGTCGAACCCACGACCTCTGGCTTAGCAGTCAGGGTCACTAACCACTAGACCAACAGGTCAGTCTTGATTTGAACATAGTTTGAAATGAAACATAGTGTATAGTTTCGTTTAACTAATTTGTTTCAGGTGTTCTTGAACCTACTGGCGATGTTCCCCCTGTCGCCGTACGCGGAGGCGCGCGGGGGCGGGGCCGGCGCGGGGGGGGACGACGCCGAGGGGAACGAGACGGAGAACTACGAGGCACTACTCTCGCTCGCTGAGAGGCTGGGAGAGGCTAAACCCAGAGGTAATATATTTTATTGCCTTTAACTTGGTAGACTTTGTTTTTCCGTGTCCTTGACCGTTATGTGTCCTTGACCTTTTTGTGACCTTGTCATTTTACGACCTTGACCTTTAATTAATTTTTTTTGTTCTGAAGAGAAAGATGAAAAGAACCAAAAATGGAAACCTACATGCTGCGCTTGTTGGCTGCTTTAACAACTATAGGAAGTTTATCAGTCAAATAAATAGACAGCTGATGAAATATTTTAACTGTCTTAGAATATTCAGTTAAAATATCTCATAAGTACACAATGCCATGGGTCTGTGGCGCCATACACCTAACAATATGTACTGCAGCACCATCTAGCGAAGGCAAGCTGAACTACATAGTAAATATGGATCCTGTATCGCGTAATGAAAATTTTCACGTCGATTAGTTTAACAACATCAACTTTTGGGCTTGCGGAAACTGCGACCTCAGACGTTGCAGTGAAAGTCGTATTATAACTATATTATTATTACGATTGTGCCACCAGGTCTAGCGCGGCACGAGATCGACGCTCTGCCGTCGTACAAGTTCGCCCCGGCGACTCACCGCGGCGAGCAGCTGTCCTGCGTGGTGTGCATGTGCGAGTTCGAGGCTCGGCAGCACCTGCGCGTGCTGCCCTGCGCACACGAGTTCCACTCCAAATGCGTCGACAAGTGGCTCCGGGTAAGTTCACTATAGCATCTGCACTCCCTCCCCCCCTCCCTCTCTATGCCTCTCTCTCTCTTCCTTATTTTGCGCCTCTTCCCCTCTCTATCTAGAAGCAATCTGTTGTGTCGGTGTCAAGTGGCCTTATTTCGTTAGAAACTAATTGGTCTTTACTACTCAGAAAACTTTTTTCGTGCGAGAGCCATGCTTCGGCACGTATGGGCCGGCTCGACCGGAGTGATACCACGGCCTCACAGTGAAGCAATGATTGCATTGCTATTGCATTGTACCTTTGAAAATTTTAAAAAAGTTTTTTCATCTCGATCGATTTTTTTTTCTGACCCATTATCAAAGGTACCATTAGTACTATCGTTCGTCTTCCTTTTTGGGAGCGTTTCACTAACACCCTGTATACGTTGTCAGGGACACAGGAAGGTATAAGACGATTCTGGATGAGAGGTACCCTATGCCCTTAGGATACCTTTCATGTTGTTTCCGAGAGAGTTTGCAAAATTAACCTTTATGAGTACTAATTATTTGCATTTTTAGGGTCCCGTACCTCGAAAGGAAAAAACAGAACCCATATAAGATCACTTTGTTGTCCGTCCGTCTATCTGTCTGTCAAGACCCTTTTTCTCAGGAATGCGTATAGGTATCAAGCTGGAATTTGTATCAAATACTTAGGTCTACTGTCCCTTGGAGCTGTGAAAAAATCAAACTTCTAAGCCAACGCAATCAAAAGATACAGCCGTTTATGCCGCAAATTTTCGGCACTCGCAAGGAATCAAAACCTACAGGGTACTCCCGTGAAATCAGAATCTTGATTTGGTACGAAGCAACGCCTTATAGCACAGATAAAGGAAAAATTGCGAAAACCGTAAACTTTTAGTTACATCGGTGCGCGGGTCCGACTCGCACTTGGCTGGTTTTTTTCATTTAGAGGTACTTTTCTTAGCCTTATTTCTGTTAGTAAATCTTATGTTTCACGTTCCAGTCAAACCGCACGTGTCCGATTTGCCGCGGCAACGCGTCAGAATACTTCACGAACTCCGAGTGACTCCCGGCGTTGCGCGCGAACTCTCCGCGCCAGCACAAGTGACCACGCGACTACCCTCCCTAGTGACAAGGACTTCACGGCGACAAACTTTAGTGTTTTTAGAAGATATATGATTTAAAAGTAGTGTCAAAAGTACAGAGTAAAACAAAGAGGAAAAACATGTGTCAACACTTTTGTAGAATAACGGTTTATGACGTCATATTTCGCTATTGTAATTTTTTTTACTTAGGTATTAACAAATAATAACATACTTGAAAGTAGTTACGAATGAATGCTATTAAAGTATTTCTCTCTCAATTTCATTTCAAACCTTAAATAATTTATTTTAACCAAAGAAATACCTATAGTAACTATAGTATTTAATAATCTATTTCCTTTTAAGCACTAAAGCGAGAAGTTAATTCTCTTCTTAACAATATGACCTTGGCTCGGCTTTGCCCGCTTTTGCCATATTTATTGCAATATGGGATTCAGAGATTGAAAACAAAAACCTAAAATAAAAAATATAAATTATACATACATACATTCACTGTATCTCTTTAGCGGTTAGCAGAGGTATATTAAATATCCACATTTTGCCAACTATAAATTGGATCTACTCAAGTAATAAGCAAGCTTTTTGCCGCTATCCGGGCACTTTGGGAGTTAAAAATGGGAAAATTGGGAAGTTAAGATGTGAAAATTGGGAATCAAAGATGGAAAATTGGCAGTTAAAAATGAAAAAATTGGGGGTTAAAGATGGAAAATTGGGAGTTAAAGATGGGAAAATTGGGAGTTAAAGATGGGAAAATTGGGAGTTCAAGATGGGAAAATTGGGAATATATTGAAAGGGATATTACTTATATGGATGGATTGAGGAGTGTAAGCAGTAGCTTGAGCAGGTCAGGGTCTCATACCTGTAACTCGAACGCGAGCACTCGCATATCAATTATGACGTCACTCAGTGTATTTCACGTAGTTTCCTCTTTGTTTCTACTTCTGATGTCGAAGATGTTAATTTCAAATTTAAAAACTTAAGATAATTTACTGTAATTTGATATATACTATGTCGTATGTTAAAAGTGATATTGGTAATAAGAAATTTAAAAAAGTAATTGTTCGTATTCATATTAAAATGCGTTGCGTTTGAATGATTAAAAAATAAAGTATTTAGCAATAATGAAATGTTGTTGCGGCCCAACAGGGGTCCCTTATCAAGAAGTGAAGCGACATAGTGTGGCCCTTAAAACTAATCGGGCTTCACCGATATAGACACGTGATTACAACCGTGTTTTTTATATAAATATAAAAACCACTCATGAAAGTTTTTAATCTACAGAATGTTACAAAAAGGCGTGGTCAAATTTTAGGACAGTCTAAAAATATTTGATTTATCTTGACACATTTTTTTTCCGAAACAGGATTTTTAACACTTATTATTCATATCTCTATGCCATCCATCAACAATAAATACTTAATTTTTTTCATTCTTGTCAGCCCTCTCTCTTACGAAATATTAACTTTATCTGACAATTTTGAAGGTCAATTTGTCACTCAATGTCAAGTACAAATCACGAATTTTCCATAAATTTTTAGCGCTTTACAGAATTCACGTTGTCTACTATAACGACCTATACGACCCTAAAATATGACCATATCTTGCTGGAACACCATGTATATACGTTATTACCAATATCACTTTCAATCTAATAAGGACTTTATTTTATTTATTATGTAATTTGTTTGAAGTGAAAACTTCTTTAGCCGCGTTGAGCGATTTTTGGTGGGGTCAAAACTACGGGTCGTGACGTATTGCGCCAGTCGGTAGTCCCCATGACCGCCTCACAAAAACTATGACCAAAAGACTTTACAAAAAGATTTTACAGATTTAATCACCAAAAAGGATTTTTTTGTAACTAAAGTCAAGATTAAACCACAGAAGAGAACAAGAGATAGTGCCGAGGCATCTCTTGTATCCGAATTGTGCGGATATTCACGAAATTTATCAGAATCAGGATCAGACGCCCGTAGATGTGTGCAGTTATTATTAATCAAGTATCAAAGCGCTATAACGCGATAAATGGCCGCTCATGTACAAACATTTACAAATTCGTAAGCGTGCATAACTTTTTTCCAACTTTACAACAACAAAATACGAAATAACAATACACAGTAATAGAGAAAGAAATAAATCCCTTTTTGAATAGTCTTTGGTCATTATGTCGCCTGTAAACCTAATACTGCATCGTTCGTGTCACGAATCTGCGTCGTCTGTTTCGCCTGTTTCAAGAAGCTGCGTCACTGGTGGTAAAACTGCGCCGCCTGTGTCTAGGACACTGTTGCGTATGTCGGGTCTAATGCCGAGAGTTCTCTTTTACTATTATTTAGTATATGCAGTCGAAAAAATAAACACAGCAACATAGCAGAATATTACTACAAAGAAAGATGTGCAAAATGATAATTAAAATAGACCTTTAGGGCGCAAATAATTTGCAACAAAATTCTTTTTGGAGATAATTAATGTATGTTTATGTTTTTCGACTGTTTATATTAGAAAATCTTTCTAAATATTACCGGAAATGCTTTTGTAAATTATTTTTGTAATAATTAGTATTTAATACATAACTCGGATTTTTCGTTGTTTACATAAAATCAATGTTAAAACTCAGCATACAGTTAGTTGCTCATGATTTACAGTCAGCCGCTGATTGTTTATAGCCTCTTACAGTTAACAAATAGCAGCTGATCATAGTCCGATCCGTGGGTCTGCGATTGATCGAGTTATAGTAAGTTTACATTTGAATTGATATATTGGCAACACACGTCACTAATTGTTACACACCATCGCTTAAGCTGTGAACAGTCTGCTTAAAGTCAACTGCTGACTATAATTTGCGGCAAACTGTTTGTTGCTGATTATGAGCGTTATGTATTAAATATTAAACAATATTCCGAGATAATTTATACAGAGCTAAAGTGAGTAGTTACCGAATTGTGACGATTGCGACGTTAATATTATAGTAAGTTGTTTAGTTGTTATTTCGCGGCCTTAGTTCTGCGTGTGTGCGTGCGTGCGCCCGCGCACGTGTGTGTATATATATATAACGTTAGGTGTGCGTTTGTGTGTGTGCGTGAGGTACTTTATGTTAGGGTAAAGTTTTTATGATGGTGAATGTGTCGGTTAATTACAGGTCTGTGCTGGGTTGGGTAGTTGAGTGTAAAATTATTCTAAGGGTAGATGATTGTCTATAGTAGAGTTTTTTTCCAAATATTTGAGAGATATAGACGTGTATTGTAAGAGCAATAAAAAAAAAACAGTTGTTTTTAAAAGTGGCAATTTATTTCCTGCCAAGTGTTAATTTTATTTTAAACATAAATACTTGAATATTTCCATTACGAGTTGAATGTAAATAACACCAATAATGTTTCATTAAAAGTTATATCAAATTGTTGCATAAAATGTGTTTGTTGAATTGTATTATAGTCTAACAATGACGCTCACAAATGACGAAAACTGTGCAAATTATAATGTATAGATACTTTTTTTAAAAACAGTAATATACACTAAAACTATTTAACATTACAAGCGCTCAACATCTGTTTCACACCAATTTGCTCATTAATGAAAATTTTCTTGCTATTTTCATACAAACCAAACCCAGCAAAGACTGTTAAGATATATTTTACGCAAAGCATTTGGTTGGTCATTGACATTACCTATCGCCCTCCCATTGCTGTCATCCCTAGATTTGTTTCCTGTTTCAAAATAATACGTATCGCACTTAACAATGCATGGTGAGACACATACTGGGAAAGACATACAAATAACGGAAATGACGCGACAATAAAATCTATATAATAAATCTGAAGAGTTTGTTTATTGGTTGAATGCGCTTATCTCGGGAAATATCAGTCTGATTTGAAGATGACTTGAGTTGCAGGTGGCCGTTGGCGGAGGTTGTCGCTTACCATCAGGTGATCCGTCTGCTTGTTGGCCCCAGAAAAAATTATCCAATTCTTGAGGGAGGCTTATACGCTGTTGTCGTGCTCTTTGTGAGACTGTGACTCTTGGTGACGCAGTATGCTTGGATTTGGGAAAGTGGTGATGCTGATCAAGAGAAACTCTGTATATCTTGTAAATAATATCTTACTGGTAGATTACATTTCATATTTTTTTAAAACAATGAACAATCAAATCTTCTTTCAAGACCCGTATGTTCACACCGGGCTGCTGACAAACTCCAATTTCATAATTTTTCTTTGCCTATCAATTTACAAACCAAAATCTGATAACGAAATTGACAAACAAACTGAGGGCGGTATGCTACACCATCGTGCTACGGCTCTTAGGGGGCATCTATAAATTACGTCACATGAATTTTGTGATTTTTTAACCTCCCCTCGTCCTTGTCACATTTGTGGGACCCCTCTCCCAGGTGTGACATCACTTATTTTTCTATTTTACGGGGGAGGGTAAAAAATTCACAAAATTCGTGTGAATATATGGATGGCCGCTTAGGAACGGAGTGGATCAATGGATAATCTTGAGGACATGTGTTTTCTCTTAAATATCGATCACCTTGAGGATGAAAACTAAACTATGCAGATAATGAGTCCTAATTGATAAATTCGGTTAAGTTATTAGACGGTACTAAACCATGACTTCTTAATACTCCTCTCCTCTAAGACTATCAAATCCAAGGTTTTCCCCAACTAATAGTTTCTGATATTAACGCGTTCAAACATACAACCCCTTCAGGCTTATTATATTACGGCCAGACGCGCACTACAAGTTGTAGTTGAAGCGATTTTGTCGTCAGGTGCACGCAGTACCTTTGAAACTCCTGTTACAACGCTGTGGCGCGACATTATGGCGTGCGGCAAAGAACTCGTAGTGCGCCGCTAGTCTTAAGTATATTTTGTTACATTTTCGACCTTGGTATGATTTTCAGTGTGTTAGAAATGGTCTGCTTGTGCAATATTCTATTGTATTTGTATAATATTGTAAAGAACAATTTAGCTCGAATATCCCCCGATATGATGCGATACGTAAATTTATAGCAAAAAGTGGCGCAACTGTTGCCCGACTGTTGCGCGATTGTAATTTTAGTTGTTGTTAATTTGTAATTTAAGGAAGTGCTTATTAATTATAAATTTATTTCCATTTATTTTAAATGTTGAAAAAATATAATTATTAATTTTTAAATTTGATATTATGTTGTGTGTTTGATTAATGAATTTAATGTTTTTTAATCGTTTAATCGACGGTGGGATTACGTATCGCATCATGTCTGGCAAACTTATTGTTACTAAGTTTTTTGTTGCTATTATTACAAACAATACGACATAAACCAGATGTTACAAATTCAATAAACGTTCATCATGTCTTCCAATTATAACGACTTATTATTTTTATTAGTACAATTTTCACGGCTGATAAGAATTTATTTATTCAATTATAGCTTGGTTTTGTGGAGTAAAGGTTTTCGGTTAAATGAGGCAATTGTGTATTAGGCCTATTCTAATTTACCTTCATATTATAAATAAAAAAGTTTTTATTTAAAATACCATCGATATTATTATTTATATAACTGGTAATCTAGTTATTAGTGATTATTTGGAATGTTAAATACTGGGAATATTACAAGTAGAATCATAATTAGATCATGAGTTGATGATTATGAATTAAATATAATAAAATACTATTAACCATTCACACTTTTTACTCAATACTATTTAAATACATTGAAATAGGTCATACCTTATTAAGAGATTATTGAAATCAATACTATATATTACTAACACAGATCTAGATATTATTTGCCTCATGTCAGTCATGATATTTGCTAACTAAAACCCAAAATATAATTGAGTAGGTAACATTTTGCTCAGCGGACAATGTAGCATCTGTTTCGTGTCGTTCTATAATCGCTTTGTGTTGGAACAAGGGTTTTGTTGGCTTGTGTTGGCTTGTGTGAGTGTGCTATGCATGTGGGTGTGCTGCTCTCACACTTAAAATGTATTATACATAATAGTTATCAATTGAAATTTGAAATGAACTACTGATGAAATAATATTCACTGAGGAATTAATAGCAGTGGTTTGAATTAATTATGATGTGGTACTTAGCTATTGAGACCTACACTTATGTGTTTTAAAGATGTACATGTAGTTGGTATGGGAAAACCTTCAGATCTTTTAACAGTGGGAGAGCCATGCTCGTCCGGAATGATACCACGGTCTCACAGAATACCGGCGTAAAGAAATGCATTCGTTGTGTTCCAAGGGAGTGAGGCAGCCCTAAAAAAGCCCTAAGGAGGAACCCCCTTCCGGAATTCCCACCCTTCCCCTTCTCCCACCTTAACTTGTGACTCTTGAGTTGCAGGTGTCCATGAGCGACGGTAGTCACTATCTATCAGGTGACGCGTCTGCTCATTTGTCCCTTATCACATAGCGCACAGTATCTTCCATTTTCATACCAGATAAGGGTTTTGAACTCAACCGCTGGATTGCGAGACGTACCATAGAAATTCCCGTTTTACTGAAATAACTTAAAAGCTAAACGGATTTCAAGCAGATGTAGGTTCGAACCCCACCCAGTGCACTCACTCCTAACACAGCATCCAGCTTAGCTTAAGGAGTTAACAAGAATACTAGTAATATGGGACCCACGTAACAAGTAATCTTCAAAAGCAAAATTAACCTAAACAAAAAAATGGCGACGTACTTCATCTGATAGTATTCAAATCACATTTCATTATAAAACTGTGGTATTATTGAAATGGTAATGTTAAGTGTGTATTTGTGCGAGCAGCACCACAGTATATAGTTAGTGTTGCTAGAAGCGTCATGCTAATGTACAAGTGTTGTACAGTACTATTTCATGGAAATATTTGTAAATATGACACTATATACTGACGTCTTTTACAGGCATATATACTCCCTTTACCGTGACAAAAGAAAATTCCAAATATAGCACAGTCTGAGAGAACGATAAATTATCTTTAAACTGAAATTATACCAAATAAAATGCTTTTAATGCCAGCTTAAATAATTTAAATAAAAACTTTGTAGCTATCAAATACTATTTTGAACTTCTCATTAATTACAAAAGGGTATAAAAGAGATTTACAATTAATAACAAAAGTCAGAAACTCACAACAAACTCAAATATTTCCATGCAGTAGTCCTGTTTGTTTTGTTGTTCATTCCATAACAGTTGAGTTACAATGTGGCGGATGTACCCAGTACTAACACACCTTAGGGCGGTTGAACACGACGCGACTTTTCGTAGTGCGACTGTGGCGCGCAACACTGGCGGATTTGAGTAACCCGTCTCATGTCAATTAGCATGTTGATTGTATTTAACCTCTTGCAGATTAATGAAAAAATATTTTTCGGTAAAAAAAATGAATTAATAAAAACAGCGACAGGTACTGGTAATATATAAAAAAATGTAAAGGCTTTGCTTCATAGTTTTGAAATAAGTTTTATATGCTTCAATAATAAAGGTTCCAATTCAACAAAATTTCCGAAATATTGACGCTAAGTATATTAAAATAAAATAGAATCTCCATTAACAATAAAAATCCTTATCCGTAAATGCCTCATTACTTACATTAAAATTTAACAAAAATATTGGAGAAGACATCTACATTGATGCTGTTTAAAACAACACGTTTTCATTAATTTGTATTGGGTTAGGGCAGTCTGTAAGTCATGCACCCTTCAATTCTTATTAAATACAGTTATAGTATTAATATTATCGGGTCCATCAGTACAGTTGTCCGTTGCCTACTCGGGCTAGTTGCTCTGTAGCAGCGTTGTGTTTGACGTGCCTATTACAAGACAAAGATTGTAAGAGTTCTATATCGTGGAACTCTTTGACACTTTGCCGAGTATAGTTTTTACATATCGCTTGTATAATACTTGTTTATAGTCGTAATGCAATAATTATAACTGTAATCTTATCGTGAGCGGCGACGGTAGGCAGGCTGCATGCTTACACATCGAAATTCGAACTATGAATTGTAGCGAGGGGTTTGAAAGTGTTGATGTGTGTAGCGAGCCTTATGTCTCTCGTTTGTCCGCTGAGTGCCATGTACGTTCGCTTCCGACGCCCAGCGCTGTATACACATATATAAATATTATTTACTACACACTTATAAAACAACCTGTATATGTCATTTTACGCACACAAGCTAATAAAAGAATATGTGCGTGGGTTAGTGATGTGTACAGAGTGTTTACGTGTGCTCGAAGAGGCTCGATGCAGCATGGTGCATAAATGGTATTTTATAATATTGGTATTAATGAAAAAAATGTCATAATAGTATACGTAGTTTTTAAATGAAATGATAAAATAATGAAAAAAGACAGTAAGTGCCTGCTGTAGTCGAGTCCTCGTTTCTCTAATTAGTTATTTACTATTAACTGTTTAGTCTGTTAGTGTTTAATTTTAACGTGCATTTTTCTATGTGATAAGTAGAGATCGGATATTCGGATGCATATTTACTTAAAGTTGAGATGTTGGCTATTATGGAAAGCACTTTTTTATCAAAAGAATCCCGCGATTCCAGGAAATTAAAATTGAAGTGTACCTATACTCCGTGAGATGTAATAAACCCCAGTTTAACACAAATGACACTTGCTCTGTTACAACGTATAATGGTTGCTTTTCCCTACTTTTATTGTCAGTAATTTTTGACGAAGCAAAAACAACCTTATTACGTTGTAACAAGTGTCAAATCGGGCCTATTAAACCCCAGGAAATGTAAGCATTTTGTAAGAGTGCGAGTGAGACGGCAAATTATACTTGCTTGTGCGCAAGTAGCGACGCGACAATACAACTGCATTCGTAAATAAAAATATACTTAGAAGCCGCTTCCATAGTTTGTTATCCAAAAAATAACTTTAGGTAAATATGCATCCGATTATCCGATCTCTAGTGATAAGGCACAGTCGGGAACAATACAGTAGGTCAATGTGCATATAATTTTCTTTTTTATTTCTACAAAAAGTTGAGAGAGATTATCCGTATTTTTGAGTTATGTAAGTAGTTTTTTAGTAACTTTGATTGGCTTATGTTATAAAAAATAAAATATTTTAAATAAACTCAGTATGTAATATATTACAGTATGTACTAAAGTACATATTTATTGATTAATCTTTAGGGTGTCTAAAACATTTGATTTGAGAATTAGGTGTCATCCATTCTAACGAAAATATAGAAACAAGTGTTCAAGTGTCATGTGTCACCATTATGCAGAGATCCTCAACATTTACTCAATTGGTACTTATTTGGTTAAATTCAAATTATTAGATTAAAAGAAAGCCATTTGTTTTTATAATTTCATGACGGTGGGCGCTTTGTGGAATGTATTAAGACAAATATTGATTGTTGGAACTGAAATCAGTAAAATTTATAAAAAAGTCGCTAAAAGTGGGCTTAGCCCTCTTTAAGCTATTTCAGAAACTATGCGTGATAAGAACAGATTATTATTTCTGTTCAACGCTGTAATTTACAGTCTCATTAATGTATTCCTTCAACAGAGCCATTTCTCTAAAAAAACAAATAAAAAACCTTTGTTATTTCTTCTATAATCTCTCTCTCTCTCTCTCTCTCTTTCTAATAATAACATAATCTCCAAGTGAATATAATCTGTTGTTAACACAAATATCTAAAATCATATTCATTTTTTAAAATTTTGTGATCAAAACTGCTCACTTAATACAGCTAAAATCAAGGACAAGGATTAAAAAAAAACGTACTGACAGTAACATCACACTAACCTGGCCTGGTTCCTGAAAGGCTGATCAACGCAAAAAATTAATTAGTCGAATCTCAAATCTCTTGGCAAATATATTATATTGAGTTGCTGAAAACGTGATTAGGAACAGGCATCTTGATTTTATCATCGGATCTGTTAAAGGATCTAATATCAAATTTTACTGCAAAATCTTACGTCAAATGCTATTCGAATGTTCGATTTTGACAGCTCTGCCAGTTAAACAATTTTGTCGCCAATAAAATTTCAGAATTGAATTGAAGATGGACGAATAGACGTCCATTTTTTAAGTTTTTGTTATTTTACTTGTGTAATTATAAAACACTTGACATTGGCGGAATTGAATCTTCGCACGGGATAGAGTCCATAATAAAATAATATATATATATATATATTTTTCTTTTCGATCAGCCTTTCAGACACCGTGTGTAAGCTCTTCACTTGAAGACGGTTAAGTTACAATTTATACAAAGTCAGCTCTGAGTTATCAAGTAATGTAAGTTGAACTGTTGTATCGTTTACGCTGTGATTGAGGCTTCTTCCATCTTGGTTAGGTACTCTTTGTACCATTTGTAGTTATGTTTAATGTTTGTTAACTCGAGGCACCGACAGTGGAAATTATATTTCAAAATATCATGTACACATTGCAGACGTACGCGATACATGAAAATTTAAAAAAATAGTTGGTCATAATGACATTTGACGGTTGACAACGCGCAACATGACAGCTATTTATCTATAATTTCTTTCAAAAACTCTGGAAATGGTCATTTTAATATTTTATTTATTTTATAATTATCCAATCAAAATTAAAAATAAATGTATTGACAACAGTGACGTCATACCTTATATCATAGAAAATTATACCAAAACAACCAATTTGACATATAAAAAAAGATATTAATTGGTCTTGTGCAGTGTGAATACTTAAAATACTTGCCATTATAATTGTCCACTGTCGGTTCAACTTGTCGTTGCTCAATATGTATTCTTTATTTTTATTTTTTTATGACTTGTGTTTACTTTGTATCTTGCATTATGATGTAATAGTTTATCTCCACCCTAGCGCTTGCTTGTGATTATGAAAACTGAAGTATTGCTAATTTTTTTTTTAATCCTTTTTTGTAAACAATCCACTTATCTACGGACACTATGACAGCTGTCATTAATGTCAGAGTGACGTTTGACATAAATTACAGTTTTCATAAGTTTTAAATTTGTTTCGTTTGGTGGTAGAGGGCGCGCGGCGGCAACGGCGCGCAGCCGCCAGCCATTTTACCAAAGCAATGTACTACATAGAAATGTAATAGCGCCGCTCTACCGAGTTTAGAGCGGCGTACATACAACCCATGGTTTATAAATATCTTGTTAACAATTTTGATAAAGTTTTCAGTTTATTATCTAACTTCGCGAAATGTGTGTTTGTGTGTACGCCGCTTGGGCAGCGGCGTGTCAGTCCGCCTCGACATGCTCAGTCGTTTTTATTTTATTAAATGCACTGCTAATGTATTTTTTGTTCTTTTATTTTTTATTTCTCCTCCTCTACATGAAGATATGTGTGAAGGTAGTTAAATGCAGAGTAGAATTGTAACTGCAGTCCTTTTAATTTAACGTATTTTTTCTTAAGTTACCACAACTAAGCTTTAATTTCTACTATTCCGTTATTTTTTTTTTAATATGACAAGCAATTCCAAAGTCCACTGTATTGCCAACATATTTTGCTGTTGTAAAATATTATTAAATTATTGGCGCTGCCTTCAATTTAGTGATAATATAATTTAGTTTGCAAATTAATTCTTAATAATATCCCTTAACCTAATAATACCTTCATGTCTCTTTAGAAATCTGTGATTGTAAGTGTTAAATGACATACCAAATGCATTATTCTTAAGCATATTAACTTACCCAAAGGCAATAAAGTAGGAGATGGATGGCGTTTTACCTCTTCTTATTATTGTGATTAGCTCAGGGTTATCATAGGCTAGGGGATGAAAGGAAATGTTTGACTGTAAAGATAGCGCTTATTTACGAGTCGTTGAAAGCATGGAATTAAAAGTATTTACTTAGGCAAGCTGTAAACGGGCTGCTTAAACTAATGTTAGATGCCAGTATTCTGAAGTCAGGCACTTCTAATATGCATTGAATAGTTATTTATACCTGTGTAGTGATTGCTATATAAACAATGAAAAATAGGGTTGCCACCCGTAATATAATATGTAGTACTAGTGACCCACCCCGTCTTCGCACGGTTCCTGTGTGTAGTACTCGGTGTAGATACTAATGTGGTGTTTAATTATCAAAATCCGTTGCATAGTTTTAAAGATCTAAGCGTACAGACGGCGGAAGCGACTTTGTTTTATACTATGTAGAGATCCTACTGTTTTTCATTTAAATGTACTATATATTATAGTATAATAAATACGAAAAATACTATCAGTTAATCGTGCACAACTGTGAGCCTTTTTTAGTAACTGGAACACACCTGCACCCAGATTGGCGAATTTCGGAATGAAACGCATTCATGGCGCCTAATAACGATTAACTATGTACCAATTTTTTTTAAAAATGTGGCAACCCTTATGAAAAGTGCATATTATTATAGTGTTGTACTTATCTCTGGCCTATACTGCCATAGTGGCCCGTTTTCGGCCCGTCTTATTGTTTATTGTGAGGTAACCACATTTGTACTAGCTACATATCACTACCTTTCCTAATAGACATAAAATACTGCAAAATTATTTAGTAATCATTTCAAAAACCGATTAGTTAATAAGATTATCGTTTTCTTAGTTATGTTTGTGGAGGTTGTTCTTACTAACATTTTGCGAGAAATGTGTAATTATATACGAACTTAACCTCTATGCAAAGTTGCAAGTTCTGTAATTAGATGATTTAAATAGCCTACTATATTTAGCCCTCAATTAGAACAGTTAGTTTTGAATTATATTGTAATTACTTTCATCTAAGAGGCGTCTAAGATATATATTTATTGAACAAAAGTCCGAATAAATGTGTTGACGTTTGCTTTTTGGCGCCATTTATGTGGCTAGCACCCGTTCCGTTCCACGCAGTCATTCCTTGTGGACCAATTGTGTGTCTAGATGTAATGTATATTTAAACTTTGTAAGGTTCACATAATGTTATTTTACACAAACGTCGCCATTTTTATCGGACATTTAGAATTAAACACTCCAAACGATCGATTTCATACGTAAGTGTCAATTGTGGCGTCCCAAACTGCAGTTCAGATGCAGAAAAAATGTATACATACACTCTAATCGTTGTTTCGTTACGCTTTTGTAAAATTGTATAAAGTATGTAAAAAATCGAAGTATTTTTTCCACTTCATAATAATAAAACTTGCCAAATGTTAGTGTTACCCGCTCGATGCGTGTAAATCCTACTATTTACTCCTAGCGTTCGAGTGTCACTTCTTGCCACTGCTTCTGTATACACCAGTCCAATATTTAGATTTGTAGCAGCGTGTACATAGCCCGTGTATGTACTATATATTATATACATACATAGTGATTATGATAAAGTATTTTTGCATGACTTATTTACTGTAACAGTGTACAAGTGTTCGAGTGTGTAGAAGCGTCTGGTTTACTCACTATGTTCTTCCAAAATATCTTTCTTTACCCTTATGCGTGTGTAGTTTGTGCACAATATCCCTTAGTTAAGATTACCGTACACATAATGCCTCAGATTGACATCAAAATATCTCAGAGCCGTGATGCTCCTAGCTCGTCCTAGAAGCTAAAATGAATATTTTAAGTAAGGGGGAATGGCCATCTGGTATATATTGTATATGCTAGTTTTATCATGAATTAATCTAACGGCTACATATAAGCGAAGCGAGGATTGGCTTCTGGTGGTTGGCTCACCAGGGAATGTGTTTGGTCAAGTAATTCCTACTTTCAGAGGGTTGACGAAACAAGAAAACATCATGGGTGATATATGTGCGTTAACTTTTGTTCTGTAAATTAGTACATATTTAATTTCAACTACTCTTATCATGTTTGAGTGTAGGTTGGTTACAAGATTCCTATAATTGGCCTTTGCTTTCTTTTTAACAAAACCTTAAACAATTGTGTGCGATACCTTATAATTTTGTCAAATGAAATAGACGTTGTTAGTAAACCACGCTGAATTGAAATCATATATAAATTTAAAATTAACGTGTATGAGTAGGCACGCGTCGGCGCCAAAAGATGGCGCCTCTTGCAATAACTTTTCTATACAACAAATCTATATAATGTATGTTGTACCATGTAGTGTCGGTACTCGGTAGTGTGCGAGGAGTTATCGGCATCAGCACATGACGAGAGCACTGCGCTTCAACCTGTATTGGACGATATCAATATAACACTTTGCCAATTAACCGTTCTTAAAAAATATCAGACATCGGTTTGTTGTTGGCTACGCAGGTGGCAGCTAGACTAGTGCATCCATGTTCACACCTAATAACTTATTACATTTTGACCTGATGCTACTCACTTATGAGTAGAATGCACTTTCTTTTTAATAATTTTCTGTATTTGAATGCAGAAGAAGCGATATTAAGAAGGTTAAAAGATATGGACTCTTTACTCTTTTTAATATCATTTCTTTGAGTATTTCGACAGTTAAAAATACCTACAGTTACAGCTTATTGATAAAAGCTTGATTGCGTGTTAAAACTTATGAAACATTAGACAAAGAAGGTTTTATATAATTTTTACAAAAATATTCGCCTATAAAAAAAACGCTACAAATAAAATTAAATTCAGAATTAATTCATTTTATCATAGCCGGAGCGTATAGACTAAACTGTCGATTCCCACTTTGAACTAGAACATAGTTTTCGAACTAGTCGTTCTAAATTTTTGTAAAAAAATATATTCACCTGCTATATTTCCTTGTAATTGTAGTTTTAAATATCGTGTGTACCTTACAGTATTAGTTAATGTCTATAGTACTGTTACATACACAGTAAACATACATAAAGGTTTTGTACTTAACTGATTTCATTTTTAACTTTTTGACCGCTATAAATTGATTCTATATAAAAAAAAAACTTAAGATTATGTTTAATAATGAGCCTTCAAATTCAAAGATTTAAAGTTATTCGATTGATATGATTATATATATGATTTAGTATTACACCGTTACCTAATACGTCACTTTTAGATAGTTTTTTTTACCCAAAATACGCAACACTAAGTATTATTACAAGAATTTCCTTTCTTTTTAGCGTTTTTATTATTTAATTTCGTTTTCATGTTAAGAAAATATTGTTATCACAATTTTGTATGTATTTTCAAGATCTACATGCGATGAGGTGTGACCTGATTGCATGTATCCTTGTTGACATAAAAAGTGCTAGAAATTTAGAGGCTTGATCTTTTTAATTTTAGACCTGAAATAGCTACGTGCTATCACTTTTTCGCTAATTTATGTCTTTAATAATATTTTTTCTATAAACTGCCAATGCTGCTGACATTCTTAAGTGATATTGGCAATTTTAAGAATGCCTTTATTGCAAGAATGCCTACATATCCTACTTTCAGATAATATTAGAAGTATACAAGAAGATCAATTACCAATACAAATATAATCCTTATATCTGACGTTACCTGAGGCTTCGGACATTTAAATATAGCCAAAACTTAACAACCCACTAAGCAATAAGTATTCCGATATATTTCTAAGCACTTTATTTACGGTGTCAACTAAAATCTCATAAATTTTGCACGTTGCTTTGTGTTCAACACTGTTTTAGTTTTAGAAACTATGAATATTATTGCACTTATCAGGAGAAATAGCATGCAAATCGTAACTACCTCCGCGCAAAGGCGTCTAAACACCAATTAAAGTAATTATCTTACTATAGCTATAATTGTATTAGGGTTTATCATGACAGAACAATATTAAAGTCTCCGCAATGACCAAAGCTACAGCTTTTAAGTGTTTAAACACTTAGACGCTTAAGTTTTAACCACTGTGCATGTTAACGTGGTTAGCTAAAAGTGTGCAAATTACAGGTGAATGTCATCCTGTTTGAAATATGAGACAACAAAGCATAGATTTGGAATAACTGGATTAAAATGCATAACATATTCAAGTCAGAATTATGACTCCTTAGTGCCTGTCACATAACACTTTGCGTGTTCTGTGAGCTATCGGCATCATTGATTAAGATCTTATAAAAAAATTCTAGTTAGAACTCTTATATTAATTATCCAAACTACTACTGCAGTAGTAAGATCGATTTTGTTTGTGGCCAACGGGAATTATCTAGGTTTCAATCAATCGATTCTATATACCATATCTGATAGGAAATAGAGAGAGACAAGATAGGACAACTTTATTTTAACCCAAAAACGTTATTTAAAGAGAAGTACGCACGAAACATCTCTTCGAAATCCAAGGACTGGAATAATTTCCTCGAATCTGATAAATCATTTTTTATGGACTTTGCAACTGTGGGAGAGTCATGCTTCCGCAAGTATGGGCCAGCTCGACCGGAGCGATACCATGGCCTCACAGAAAACCAGCAGTTAAGCAATGCTCGCATTGTATTTCGCCGAGTGAGTGAGGATACTTTAGGCTCTAGCCCTTCCCTCTCCCCCTCCCGGCACACTCCCCCTTTCCTCCCTTCCCCTACTCCCAACTTAAAGGTCACCAAAGCACTTGAGACTTCAAGGTGCCCATGGGCGGCGGTAGACATTTACCATCAGGTGATGCGTCTGCTCGTTTGCCGCCTGTACCATAAAAAAAAATGGTTTTCAAACAACTCATTTCCTATAGAATATCTTGGATTTCTAGTTGCAGCGGTTAAAATGCATGTTTAGTTGTTATTGTCTGTAGATCAGTTGTTATGTAACCTTAATACGTACTAATTTACATGACAACTAACGTTCAAACAACTACCCAAATATTTTGAGATTTTCAGAAGTACGTCTATTTTCTATTTAGGTCAACGATCTTATATTACTAAATTGTTGATTTTTAAAAGCGATAAATTGCTGCAAATAAAATCATTCAAGTTGATTCCAGGCTCATTTAATAGTAACATGACTTGTTTAAAGATTAATCAATGATGTTGATAAAACTCATTAGTATTGTGACGTACAAAGTAAATAATAAGAAATTCAATGTTTTTACAATATTTAAATAATTTAGTCGTTATTTAAAAAATGCAATAATTTACTAATAAATAGAAGCTCCGAATTTAAACTGTGCGTTATATTTTTAAGACAGTGCTACCAAAATTGTATAGATGTTTCAAAATTTACGATTGGCGGCTCTATTTCAGTGTTGCTAGCGTTACGAATGTACCTATTTGGTAAGATTTTATGTGTGTATTGTAATTGCTTGCTTGGGTCTGGACAGAAGCCGCTGAGATTGTTGGTCCATCATAAAGAGGAGAGGTTTTAAAGAGATCCATAGTTTGCACACTGTAATGTGGTGTAAGCTGTGAACCTCGGCATGGTACCACACTACTGCAAAATAAAGTAATTTTGAATAGCGAATACTTAATTGTTTTATTTATCTGCGTTATCCTAACCAATATCATAAATGCAAATGTGTTTTTTTTGTCTTTCACGTCTTAACTACTGAATGAATCATCATGAAATTTGGATATACCTTTTCAGAAGTACAGAAAAGGAATGCAAAAGTGAGTTATTGATAGACATGGAACGCAGATTTTAATAGTATAAAAGAAAAACCTCTTTGACGAGCATTTATTTAAAAAACTTAATGATAAAAAACTTAAAAAAAAATTACACTGTTTAAGTACACTTAAGTATTATTTAAAAGAAAAACATCCTAAAAATATCTCAAAAACATGTTACGAAACGTTTAGCTTAAATACTAAACCAGCATAAAATTTATAGAATAAGAATCTATGGCCCACAGATGAAAATATTTAAAAGTTGATTATTGTTATTCATAATCAAAATAAAACAAAACTAATATTTACTAACTTATTCCGTGCGATCATCTTTTATCACATCACAGTGCCTCTGATAATTCACGGACTAATTTCGAATAGCGATAACTGATCATGTCGAATCACACTTAAAATCGTTAATGGTAGGTGTGCCAGAACGATTAACGTAATTTTCAAACAGTAATATACAATTACAAGAAATTATATTTTATGGTAATTTACACACCAAATCTCTTCGGAGGAAAATTAAAATTAAAAAATTAAAAAATTAAAAACAATTATGACCCACGCAAGAACACAATTTTAAAATCTTAGGTGTACCAACAAAAAAGTTGTCGCGCAAGTCGCTCCAAGAAACATCCACCGTTTGCGCTGAACTTTCTTCAAAACGTCTTTTTCTGGAACTAGACTTCTGGCTTGAGATTACAGTATCTACACTGCTAGCTGATTGCCTAAGTTCTGGGGTGGTATTGAATATTAAAGCTAAAACATCATCAATGTCGCTTGAATCTTTATGCTGTATGGCGCTGACATGTTCGCCATCTTCTGATGCTGGTGTCACGAAGGAAACATTTGGGGCCATGATGTTTTGACAGTTACCGTCTACGTTACTTGAAAAACGAGTGGCACCAGTTGGTATCGATTCTCTTGATTCATCAGGCCTAGGCGTTCTCATGACTTCAAGTTCTTTTATATGGTCGCCATTTTCTTCGGTGGAAGGAGGTAAATCTGGATCTAGAAGTAATAAATTATTTATCTAGAAATCTCCCAATGCAAAATAAATCTGAATAACATATGCTATTTACTGAACGAACCCTGATTATCTTCCAGAATAGTTAAGTTCCTCTCAATGGGAATAGAACGCTCTTCTGTTGTCCTTCTAAAGCGCAGAACGAACACAGGATCTTCCTTGCTTTTATTAACTTCTACATCACGATGTGAAACTTCGGAGCCATCTTTAGCCTCGTTAGTGGATCGTGTGCGGATATATTCTAAAATAAATTTGATGTAATACAATAGGAAAATGGACTAGATAAAAGATCTGTGTAAGCATCCCTTCAGCAGGAGATTGAAATTTATATAGTTTTCTTTAAATTTCCCTGCTATGAGCTTCTATCACAAAAAAAATGTAGCTCGATAGACTTATAGTATATTTTTATTCAAATATATAAAGATATGGAGGAGTACCATCTCGATAGTCCCTGAGTTCTAAAACATAATTATATTATAAATTACATAAAATAAATTTAGGGCCCCAAGTTGGGCGCTATTGTGGTACAGTGTCGAAATTCTTAATCAGTTAATTTTTTTCCTCCCTATGCTAAATCTTTTAGCATTAATTCGTTGTTCTTTGAAATTTAAAAACAACTTTTGCTATTTTGTGATGTTTTGATCATTCGAAAATGATGACTGATGATAATCAGTCTGAGAAACTAATCAAGTGTCATCTGACTTGAAGACATAATCTGCAAGTGTTGTTCAAGGTTATAACTAAATTACGAACCTTGATCATCTTGAAATACTGTTTTTGAACCTATTGTAGCCTCTCTGGGTCTTATATACCGACTGCGGGATGTTAAAATAGGACTTCTAACGATTTCTTCATGATCAGAACCCAATACGACTTCCAACTGTCCCGAAGCCGGTATCTCTGTCTCAAAACTTGTCTTTTCATCCATTTGACTTGGGATAGGCTCTACATGACATTTTTCATGGGCAGGAGTTCCATTTACTTCAAGCTGACCTCTGTCAAGTTCAAGAGACTGTGTTCCGTCGTCTAGCGAACTTTCGTATGCAAGAATTGGAGTGGTTTCCGATGTGGAGACCCTTGAACTTGAAGTAGTATCATGGAACACGGTTTCGGGTACCGAGCTTTGTGTGATTTTATATGAAAATTTGTTTTCTGGTGCTGGCAAGACATCGATTCGTGGCTCTTCATATACCGGACTTGGTTTGACTTGAGGGAGTGGCGTGCCGTCTATATGGATATCGGCTTTAAATGTCATCTGACTATATGCTGCCTCTGTAATGAAATAATAAAGTATTAATTTTATCATGACTTTTTTCAGTCAAAATAATATTGTATCTTAACTTAATTTCTAAATCAAACCATAGTCGAATCTGTATTACCATTAATACTTATATTTCAGTGAGGGCAACATTTGATTTGACTGTAACTAATGAGCGACAACTATAGATTCTAGCGGTAAGTTTTGAATTCACATTTAAGAGCAAATAACTCTGGCAGTTAGCGCTGTTTCAAAACTACAGCTTTTGCGCATGAGCGAAAGGAAATGGTTCTAAGTTATCAACGCCGCAGTTACAATTGTTAAAATAAATTATTTAACAGTACTCACGAAGTTAAGTCCTAAATATAATTTGAAAATTAGATTCGTTATTATTTCAGGTGTGTAAATTATTTTATTGTAGGAGCAAACATTAATCGTCAATGATTTGACAAAAGCAAAGTACGATGTTGCAGATTATTATTTCATACAAGAACTGATTTTATTAGATAGTCTAACTACTAACGTATTCTAACTATTTCAAACCATAAACTTAGTTTACTAATATATTATGTTTATGATTATAACAAACAGATTCAACGTAATCATTGGACAAAATGTAAATAGCTATATAAAACATCCATACATCATTTATGACGTATGCACTTATTGATTTTCGTGTGAAACTGACATGATATATAGAAGGTGACTTGGTTACCCTATTTGTGGCTCATTAATATTGGGGCGTGAGAGGGTTATGAGTTTGGGTTGAATGTATTAAGTTTTTCCATTTGGGAGAACATTTCTACATATGTCTGAGATGCATCTTGATCATGTAATTATTTTAATAATTAATCTGTCAGTGAGGTTGAATTTATGAAATGCATGTTGAAATCTTTATACACCATATTTTGTTTTGGGAAATATAGCGAATATTAATCTAATTATGAATCTGACTTTTATACTTGTTTACAAATAGAAATAATACATACATATATGTATCTCACGTACCTACATTTAGCGCAATAAAATGTTATAAATAAGGTAGTGAAAGAATTTACGAAACCACATTTTTCATGCTTTTATCTATTCTCTACAGCATTATTCAACTATCAGTTCGCCTTGTATGAGAGTTTGTTAAGCAGTTACGTTTTGGTATTAATAAAGGTTTTAGAACAACTGCGTATAGTACAACCTAACGTAATTATTCTTTTACCGAAATTGTTATAGATTTAGGTTTATAAATAATAATTCAATTAGAAAAAAGTACCTATCTGTATCCCATATAGTATACAGTGTCTGGTAATTTTTTTTGTCATACCTGAAAGCTGACAGAGTAAGAAACTGGTATAGGGTATTACCCTCTTGTATAGGGTAAGCATGGAAAAAGAAGGATTATCACGAATGTTTTTATACTGCAGTTGTAAGTATACCGAGCGGCCCACTTCGCTTAAAGACCAAAGTGATAATTGTAATAAATATATAAAAATATAGCAAATTCGCTGGAGCATAGTATTGTATCCGAAAAATATATACTTATTATGTATTTATGAATGATTTATTAGCAAAACCGGGGACATGTAAGCGGCAAAGAAAGTATACAAATTACACCTATTGATAATAATACATAGAAACTATTATAGTAACTATCAAAAACTGAATTTGATTCTTGAATCTATATATATTATCATAAATATAAAAATGTGTTTGTTCGTATTTTATGCATTGCCGTATCGTTCATACCATAATTCATCATGAATTTTACACAAACACGTTGCCAGTGATACAGCAAAGGGAATTGGGTACCTTTTCTTTCCTTTCGAAGGAAAACATTCTTTTGCGCGAGCGAAGCCGCAGGCAAAAGTTATTATATAAAATAATATATTAAAATACTTTGCCGTATTTCAAAATGTCAATGTCTTATTTGAAGCTTTCTAAAAATATTTTGATTTCTTTCCATTCAGTTCTTCATAAAATTAACTAAGATATCCCAATGAATATTTATCATGGATACAATTACAATGATTACATTATTTTTATAAAAACTAAATTTTCACCAAGTTAAACCAATTTATTATTAATTTTTTTCAGATGCTATTCTCCAACATGTGTCTCACAATGTCATACGTTAACAGTTATCTTACAAAGACTTGGCACAATAAACTATAACTACGTGCATCTTAATTTGTGTTGGTAGTTGGATGCAAACCCACACAGGAAACGACAAATAACGTTATATCGATTTTACACCTCCGCAAATTATTAATAGATTGTTATGAATACAAAAAGAGTGACTATGACGCGTGCAGTTGAAATGCATGACCTAGCTATACGAGCTTCCTACATTTAGAGAGATGCAGGGTATCTTAGATCTAATATTTATAATTCGTACACATGTTTAAACAGTGCTTCTATAGTTTTTACTGTCATTGGCCGCCTTCCACCTTCTTTTGCCTGGTGAAACACAAGCATGGTTTCTTTTATCCGGTCAAGCAGAGCTTTAAGTGGAGTAGTTGAAGGATCTTCACCTATCAACCTCTGTTGAATCCAGACCACGATGTTTACCATAGCGAGTTGGTTCAACTCCAGTTCAGTTTGTGATTCTATATTAAGGTTTTTTATTTCTGTCGCCTCTGATGTTGCTGCTAAAGTGCTTCTTAGAATTTGTAAGTTCTCTCTTAAATACTTTCCGTTTGGGACTGTTGGGTTGTCGTCCTCGTCTGAGGAAGAAATAGCAGATAAAGTTGAGCTTGAGGAGTTTTCCAAGTGAGAAGTTTCACCGTCTTCTGTTTCCATTTGACTTAATTGTTTTTTTTGGGCAATTTTTATATTTTGTGCACATTCTTCATTTGTTCCATCATTAGCAATTTCGGTCTCCTTCTGATCAGTATTCATTTTTTATTCTTCAATATAATTAGTTCCTCGTTTATTACCGCGATATGTTTATTTCTTTATGTAGCTGCGTCTTTACGGGTTTTAGTCAATCATCAATCAAGTCATAGAAATAAATTTAATGAATCATGATAACAATACGTCTTCACTGGCATTATAGCCAAGAACAATAAGTATAATGTTTGTTGAGATAAAAAATTATCTTATGTTATTATGTGACACGGAGTATTGCCAACTCTAACATTTTAAAATCTACCATTTTTTTCACTGACATAACTATTGTACCCACTATTAATCTATGGTGAAATTGAAAACGCCTCTACTAGATGGAAATGTAATCAGATATATTATTAAACATAATAACCCTGTATGTGGGTTGGTGAGGACGGTAGAAAGAGAAAGAAGACAGCGATTTACATGCATCTCTCTCGCATCTCTTCGCTGATCGGTTGGCTTAAAGTATACCTATGAGTAAATGTCATCAGAGGTCACCAAAACATAACCTATGCACCTGTATACAGCAGCATTACCATGTTGTAGTCATTAATAGTTTTTAAATAATTTTCAACATGACAGAAGTTGTTAAAAAATATTTGTATGGAATTAAAGACTTGACCTTCAAAAGAAGCAAAATATTTATTTGATGCGGTTATCCTATATTCTTTATCGAACGGTTACTCATAAATACAGAGATATTATACCTAGATAAATCAGCGAAGCGGTGCGAGAGAGATGCATGTAAACTGCTGTCTTCTTTCTCTTTCTACCGACTTCGCCAGTTCGTGGCTTGCTCTCCGCCTCTAGCTATAATTTGTGTATCGATCTAGCGGGGCCACTCGAGCTAGACCGAAAAAACTAGTGGCAATGCTTTGTTTGTTCAATGTACTGATTTTCCCCATTATAGTTTACTATCAGCGCCCCACCGTTTCACCCACGTTTATAATATTAGTAGGATTAATAGCAAACCACAACATTTATTAACAAACTATACATTGCAGTGTTTCATTTGCTGGTAAGTGACAATCACGCAATAGCAATAGTTTACCATACTTACCCTCATTGCGGGAAATATTTGTTTTGTTGATCTTACTTTACCAAACGCCAAGTATAATTATTTTGTATTTACAATAACATGTAGAAAAACCGCGAAAAAATTGGTAATAGTGAAGAACTCTAATGTACATTGTTAATACATAACAATGATGTGCTTTTACTGCACGTATGAGTTCAAATTACAAACGGCCTTGCTGGGCAGACAAAATTTTCTTGCTGAATTTCGCCTGTTCTGTTGAACATCCCTTGGAGTTAATACACGAATTGAGATATACAAGTTATAATCAGGATTATTTTTATGTATTTAGAGCGTACATACATACAACCGCGGGCCCCGCTGAATGGATCAGGCGATTTATTGTAATTTCTATCAAAATAGTTGAGGTAGGTACACGAATCTTGTTAATAAATTCGTTAGGTATATTGCCACTAGTTTTTCCCTCTAGCTCGAGTGGCCCCTAGATAGATACACATAGCTATAATATATGACTATAGACGAGACGAACGACGAACGAACACTGTAGGACCTGTAGGTACCGTTTACTTATATGTACTTCAAAGCAAACACTCAGACAACGAGCGTTTTCAGGATTTCTTCAATAATTGTAAAACATCTCTTAAGTTTAGAGATTGTTCCAAACTCAGTATCAATATTGATTTTGTGACAATCCAAACTAGTCAATTCTCCCATTACACTACTCGTAATTCTTAGCAGTGCCATGGGAGATAAAGGATAATTAATAGACTTCAATTAAATCTGAAATTATATTAAGTATGAACATGCACATTATATTTACGGATAAATACTGAAAAAGACTAAAAATATAGTGATTCTAATCTACAAACTGCTATCTCTGTCTTAAATAAGGACAAGTTGTAGCTTTTGGCCTACGATACTGTAGAGATACAGTAGAGTTGTCCTAACCAAGACATTCACGTCAGAAGCTATCGTCAAAATCTTACCACTATTAGATGCACACGACTCCTGATCCATCTCATCCATATCGTAATTCGAATCTTCATCACGGTCAAAGTCGTCACTGTCACTGGAATTCACATTATTTTTATCCGCAACGCAATGTCCTGATAAATCTACGTTTGCCGTTTCCATCAAATTATAGTCCCCCGTAGTAAATTCAAGATTTTCGTTCATACCGTTTGTTTCCATTGACATTTGTTCGATATCACTTTTGAAGAAGTCGTCATCACTGATATGCTTGCCTTCCAAAAACATCTTTCTGTAGATCTTTCTCATTTTTAATAAGAGTGTTGTGTAAAATTCTTCCCGTTCATCATGTTTGTTGGGCTCTACTTCAATGATCAACGGTGGTAGTGGACTATATGGTCTGATAAGTGGTGTTATTTTACCGGTATCAGTTATTATAATAGCTGATACCGGCTCCGAACCACTTGATTCTGTAGAAGTTACTGCCGCAGATTCTGATCTTTGTTGATCTTTATACGATGAGTAAGATCCTTCAGTATGTCGTGTATCTGATGATCGAGTGGACTCTGCAGAGCCTTGTGCCTGCGGTGATTGGATGGATTCTTCGAGAACTGGTGACAGAACTGAAGGAATAGACAAAATATTATGACTGCGCTGAGAATTCAAGTTGATAATTGTTGGTGTTATTTTAAATAATAATGGATGGATTATCTTGCTATCTATGTTATTCGCAACTCCTTAGTAACTCAGGAACGGCCTAAACAGCCAAACCCAAAGCGGACTTCGGTTACCGTTGCTTTGACAGTTTATGGGATGAAAATTATAAAAGAAGACTGCGGTGCTGACAGTTAATTAAAGTAATCAGTCTGTTAGGCTGTGAAGGACAAGTCCTGGATTATCCCGTTCTGCAAATTATATACCTTTGAGAAATTATTTAATGTGCTACCAGCTGCTAGTTCTAGATGTAACTTTACTCGTAATTTACCCCATTTTGCTTTGTATAATCATGTTCAGCACTATCATTACGTCAGTCTATATGAGCGTTGAGATCTAAATAGCTTAACATCCTCCACCGATATAAGTAGAATGGAACTGCTTAATTTTCCTTGATGAGCTCAAGAGGATATTACGTAAAACGATAAAACAACACGCTAGTAACACAGCTAAGCAGTATATGCCTGATACACCACGTTTTTAGGGTTCCGTACCTAAAAAGGTAAAATAAGGAACCCTTATGAGATCACTCTTTTGTCCGCCTGACTGTCCGTGTGTCACCACTGATTTTCTCAGGAACGGATGGACCTAGCAAGTTAAATTTATACCAGATACTGAGGTATATAGTCCTTATTAGGTGTATAAAAATCAAAGTCCTAAGTCAACACAATAAAAAGATATGGGCATTTTTTTTTTAATTTGTAAGTATCAAAATTTAAATAAATTTTCAACATTTTTAATTTTTCGGAATTTCCCCTTTACTTGTACTCTAAGACCTTGCTTTTAACGAAAATTGACAATTCTAAGTCAACCGGATGTACCCTATAGGTTTTGGGTCGAAAACCTATAGGGTACTTACGATTTAATTAGAATCATGAAATTTGGTAATAAGCAAAAAATCCGAAAGTCGTTAATTTGTTGTTATATCACAAAAAAAAAGTTCATTTGTCCTACACCGTACATTAAACGTGGGAGAGCCATGCTTCGGCACGTATCGGCCGGCTCGAGTCCGCTCGATACCACGGCCTCACAGAAAACCGGCAGTGAAGCAATGGTTGAATTGCAATTCTCAGAGTGAGTGAGATTACCGTAGGCCCTAACCCTTCCCTCTTCCCTATTCCCGTCCTTTCTTTCTCCTCTCTCCCCCCTCCCCCTCCTCTCCTACTCCCACCTTAAAGGGCTGCAACGCACTTGTGACCCTTGAGTTACAGGTGCCGATGGGCGGCGGTAGTCATCAGGTGACCCGTCTGCTCGTTTGCCAAAAAAGGTATACAAGTTTGTTTGCTTACGGAACCCTCGGTGCGCGAGTCAGACTAGCACTTGCCTGGTTTTTATCTAGGTTGTCGCTATTTAATAGCGTTCTCTCTCTGAACGTTAATTGTAGACTTACTCACGCGATCCGCTTTCGCGAATCTTACTAAAAAAATGGTTTTTCATACCTACCACTTTGAATTAGCGATAAATTAAGCCTGATTAATCACATCTGAATACTTGCTGGCTGTGTTCTGAGTTCTGAGTAAATAATTTAAAACAATACTTACCTCGATTCGGTATGTCGTGGAATAAACTTCTAATTAAATATGTTTTTCTTCTTTGCCAATCTTCGTTATAATACCGCGACATCTTTGAAATGCTAAATGAATACCTATTTAATCGGATGTGGGTAGTAGGTCAAAGAAATTTTGCATGAGATTAAAAAAAAAACACATAATCGAGTATCCAGGTAACAATTTTCTCGGCCTGTCGTGTGATAGAAGATTGCTCTAAAACTTAATTCATAAGAAAATGATAGATCTATTCCAGTACTGAGACAGGAGAAAACAGAAGGATGGAAGTCGACTGATATATTAATAATATACATAAATGTACAACATATACATTTGTAATAGAATAAAAGTGATTTCATTGAAGTAAATCATTGACGGATATATATTCAGCATTTTAAAGTTTAAGCCAGTTGACAGAAAACATAATTTTTTTGGCGTTTCTAAACTTTAACCAAGCATATCTCCCAACAGCTGATTATCCGAATACAGTTATTAAACGAATGTACCTCTATTGGTCCAATGCAGTTAATACCTGTCAAAACAACTGCTTCAAGTCAGCTGTCATTGAAAATCAATAACAATTGCACTATTTAGCTTGCAAATCCAGGCTAATTAACAATTTCTATCCGCATTATCAGCTAGAAAAACCTTAAATAAATACATTTGTGTTTTTTTAATTGAGGTTTTAGTGAACTGAATTGTCCGCGTATTGCGTTAAAAGGGGCGAGGGCCTTTCGCAACGCTTGAGCGGTTCTTTATTCCGGATATGTGTGTTCCAATTGTGTATTTCTTATTAAATCCATTATAATGGACCTCTCTCCGGACGAGGAGCACTTTCAAGGGCGTTTGCTGCATCAGGTGAGTGAATTTTACAGTCAAAAGTTTAGTCATTAGTATTTTCTTAATACATAAAATAATTAGCTAAGTACCGCAGCTAATAGCGTGTTAAGAATGTGGGAAGCGAAGCAAGGTCTACAGCGATGTGTCACACTTCCTACACTTTGAAAAGTAAGAATATTTTATTGTTATTGAGTACCTAAACCAGAAGCATAAGTATGTTTCAAAATTAATAAAAAAAAATACATTTTAATTTTTATTCTTGATACTGAATACTTAAACAGGCTAATGTTAAGCTCAATAATATTGTATTCAACTATTAAAACTATAGTACCTAATTTTAAAATCGGAATAAGCTTGGGGATAATGTATTTTGTCTTTATGCTATAGGAGTGGAAAGACAACGGAAATAAGAGAGAAAGGAGGACATATAAGGAGAAAGAAAATATCTTTGCACTTACCTTCATCGATTTCTTCAACACCCTAACGTTGCCAGAATAGCCAAGGCATTAAGTCTACCTCTTTCTGGAACCCTCTAATTTAAAGCGCAGTATGGCACACTGTGTTGTTTTAGTCGGTTCGATATTGACATACTGTCCCACTGAAAGCCCAGGTGGGTTGATGGCCCGAGCATATTTCCACATGCACAAAAAAATACATTAAGGCTACCTTTGTGTATGTGCATTTTTCTTAATTTATTTATATAAAACTTCACTTGGAACGAATTTCATTTTGCAATTTCAGTAAGTGATGTGCAAGGCCATTGTCGTCCTATTTTGTTTTTTTTATTTGTATATATTTTTTCTCCTATTAATTTGTTATTTCTTGTTTGATTGATAAGCCCTTTTTTTAACATCACTTTAGAAATAAATACTTTTTCTTTCTTTTTATATACATACCTATATAGATGTTCAAAATTGTCCGACCTGTGAAAGTTGCTTGAACAATATATTAATAATTGGTATACAACCAACATCAAATACATTAGGATCATGCAAGCCCCACAGATAGTGTAAATAAAAAATCAACTTGCTGTCGAGAAATAAATCAAATTGGAGTGTCTAAATCTAATGTCATAAACTCATAACCAAATAACAGCTTTCTATAAAATGCTTCTGATTGTTTATGGTACTCATACTAAAAAATCTATTTTAAAAATGGTTGGTCTGAGTTTGTTCCAGCTGATCTCCGGAACAGGTGAACCGATTTCCACGGGACTTTAATTGGCAGATAGCTGATGTTATAACTTACATATATATAACAACTTATACAACTTAACTTAGGCTAGTTTTTTTTTTTTTTTATTTATATACTGCACAAAAAATATAAATATATACAAGTGAGCTAAGCCGCGGCAGGCACAGCTAGTACATTATATATGTATAATATTGATTGTTAATAATAATATCTTCATACTTTTCACACTTGGCCGTCTGATCGCTAACTAGAGCCTGTACTATGGTAACCAGACTGCTTATAAATATGCTTATATATTACTTTTTTTTTTTTTGTCTCTTTCTGCATCATGGCAATCTGTTTTGACTAAACAATAAGCCTTGCTTTTGTGTGAATTAATTTCTGGAGTGAGTTTAGTCGCCGTGAGCCTTGCCAATTTGCTTGCAGGCTTTCACTTCCTGTGGCAGAATCTATCCAAGAGTGTAGGGACACTATGTCTTTTCAGTTGTTTATGCTGTAACGATCCACATCCACTTAGTTTCAAAGCCAGTGCATTCTTATGTCCAGATAGCCTCTCTTGGTATTTAATACTGTAGTTAGTGATCTCTTCCTTGATGGTCTTTATTTTTAAATCATTATAGATGTGTTTGTTGCTTATGAAATATGGAATGTTGAGGATTGCTCTAATCGTTTTGTTTTGGAATCTTTCGACTATTTCTATGTTACTATTGCTAACCGTACCCCACAGTTGAATGCCGTATGTCCATATCGGTTTCAGGATGGCTTTATAGACAGTGATTTTGCTTTCAGGGCTCAGCCGTGAATGCCGACCTATTATCCAGTACAGATTACGTAGTTTAGTATCCAGTTGCTTTCGTTTTGTCCATATGTGCTTTTGCCATGTTAGTCTCCTGTCCAAGTGCATGCCTAGATATTTTGCATTATCTGCCTGTGGGATTTCTTCACCATTTAATGTTACTGGAGGGCAAGTTTCTCTTCTGAGGGTAAATGTGACATGGGATGACTTGCTTTGATTAGCCTGTATTCGCCAGATTTTCAGCCATTTTTCTACTTCAAAGAGGTGTAACTGAAGTTGTGCAGATGCTGTTACTAGATTGGGGTGTGTGGACAGAATTGCTGTATCATCAGCGTATGTCGCAACCATGGTTTGGTCCATGGTTGGTAGGTCAGCTGTATATATGGTATACAGTACTGGTCCCAGTATACTACCCTGTGGAACTCCGGATTTTATTTCCTACAAGTCCGAGAGGTCAGCGTTCAGTTTTACTTCAAAGCATCTGTCTTGCAAGTATGACTTTATTATGTGGTAGAATGAGTTAGGTATCATTTTTTTTATAAATTAGTCCTTCATGCCAGACCTTGTCAAAAGCTTGACTTATATCCAGAAAGACAGCGGAGCAATATTGTTTTCTGTCTAGCGTTCTGTTTATAGTGTCTACAATGCGGTGTATCTGTTCTACAGTGCCATGGTTCTCTCTGAATCCAAATTGGTGATCTGGAATAGTATCCTTGAGGTGAACTTTTATTCTGCTTAACAGGATTCTCTCAAATAGCTTGCCAGTGACCGACAAGAGACTTATGGGTCTATACGAAGTAACATCTTGTGGTGGTTTTCCGGGTTTCGGTACCATTACGACTTGCGCTATCTTCCAGTGTGCAGGGAAATACGAGAATATGAGGCACGTGTTAAATATCCTGACTATTTGCATAATTCCCTTTTTTGGTAATCTTTTCAAGAGAGTTGCATCTATTAGGTCATATCCTGGAGATTTACCTTCTTGGAGCATTTGTATTTCTTTTAATACTTCCCGGGGACTTGCTGGTTTTATCGGTAGACACGTTTGTAGTTCTTTCTCTTGGTATTTTTTTTATTTCAGTGCTATGTTCCGAGCTTGTTTCTGGGAATGATTGAAATACTCTACTTATATGCTCTCCGAAGATTGTGGCTTTTTCTGGGTCTGATCTGGCCCAATTTCCAAGGGAAGTTTTGATTGGGTATCTGTGATTTTGGACGATTCAGATTTTTTGTGGCCTTCCATAGCACAGTATGAAAAATGACCTAAAAAACGGACATCCCCTTCTTATTTATTCATTGGATAAATAAACTGATTTTAAATGCACGAGTAGAACACCCGAAGGTCAAATGTAATTAGATTCAAAGATACGATTTTTTTTTAATTATTCTTGGTATTTAGTAAATTATTAAAATCTATAGTAAAAAAAAATATTTATGTAGATCTACTAGTATACGCGTATGTAGGTATTACGCGGGCATATTATTATGATGTACGAAACTATTTGGTTTAAAATCCATTAACTTAAAAGATATTTTGAATAAAAGGTTTTTAGTTTTTATTTTTTTACTGTAGTATTTTGCCATAGTTGGATTCAAAACCATGATAACAAAAGTTGTTTGATATCTTGCTAATTATGTTAAAAAATTAGACCCTAATCTCTTTGGATCTTGGAGTTATAGGCTTCTAAAGTTTTATCTAATTTATATGGTTACAGGGTTGTCAAAAATTTTAGTTCTCTCTATCTCAATAATTTTTAGATATAATTTGTGATTTATTTGTGACTAACCTATTATATATATATGACGGCGCGCCTATATTGTCACACCTATATTTTTATAATGTGATTTGATTTGTCTAACGAATTTGGTTGATTTTGTTAAACTATTTACATTTTGATTTACTTGAAACTAGTTTCGCTATTAAATTTGTAGTAGAGGGTAGTTGGAGCGATCGATGCCTATATAAAGCAACAGGCGCGAGTGTAGAGCGCAGTTCTGGACTTACGATCGCAATTCCACATACCTCTTGGTAATATTGTTGGCAACGTATTGGTCTTAATGTTAACCTTGTAAATTGATTACGACAATAGAGTTTCAGAAAGTTAATAACTTGTCTCATTCAACAAGACCCGCATTCTACCGCCCATGGGTAAGAATGAAAGCTACCCCCAGCTCGAAAATCTGACACACATATATATATATATATCGGATTGCCAAACGGGATGCTATAATGATTCGCTATTTAGCTTCGTTGATTGCATCGGCCATTTTGTGCGTATGTAATGAATATTCAATGATACGACTATTTCACTGAGTTATGTGTAATAATCAAATAAAATTTAAATGGACACCTAAATACCATCAGGATCGAATTTTTTTCTGACCCATAATCAAGGGTACCATTAGTACTATCGTCTGTCTTCGTTTTCGGGAGCGTTTCACTACACCCTCTGTAGGGTGTATTTGAAAAAGGAACGCTAACTTTAATCACTGAAATTTTTTCAGATTGGTATTCCTCCTGTACGTAATGCTTTAAGTATTCTTTGATAATTATTGCGGTTCCTCCATGACTGTTGCCCGATGGGTGATTCGTGGTGTAGATATTGTAGTGTTTCATTGCAATGTGTGATTTGGCAGTGAATCTCGTTTCTGATATCAATGCCACGTCAATTTTTTCCGTTACTAGGAACGTGTGTAGAGTTCTTGGCGACGCTCTGTAAGGCCATTGGCGTTCCATGTCATAATTTTGATGCTGTAGATCATTTTGACACCAGGCTTGCGACAAGTTGGTGATTTTTTGAATGTCCAAACCTCTGACATCTCTTACACTGGAGTATGTCTTTCTTTTTGTAGGGAGCCTCGACTGCTACTTTTGTTTGACATAGGTATCTAAGGTTAAACACCTCTTTATTGTTGTTTTTTGGTTCTAGATCCACGTAGAACACTGGTAGTGATTCTTTAGTCGTTCTATGTCGTACGTTAACAATCTGCCGAACCTCATGATTGAGTTCTTTAAGTTCAGATTTAATTTGTTCAATATCTTCTGTAGCATGTAGACCTCTAATCACGACTCTATATGCTCTTTCGCTTTTGAGCTGATAAGTGTAGTGGGAGATGTTATTTGTGGTGAAGTTGTCCCTTATGGTTTTATACGTAGGTATGTCAACGGGCATAAGTTTGATTACATGTCCAGAGCGTAAGGTGGTCATGGTGTATGACTGATTGTCAGTTATTCTGTTCAATTTCTCTTTGAGGGTAGTTACGTCAAGTACCCCAGTCACAAAGATTGGCTCTGGCTTGGGTGTATAGTCTCTCTTTTCGTCTATATTAATGTCTTCAGTTTCAAGGATGTCAAATTGATTGCGTGGTGGTACTGTATATATTGGAATATTTTTTGCCTTTTTTTGGTCATTTTGTATTGGGCTGGTATCTTTCCTTTTTTGTCTTTGTTGTGGGACTTTATCCCTTTGCCTAACATTTTCAGTGCTTGTTTCAAGTTGATTATCTTGTGTTTGTGTGGGTTTAGCTTTTTGGGTGTCATTTGTTTCCATAGGTTTGTCGGTGCTTGTCGTCGCTGCAGTTGACATAGAGGGTACGCTGCTACAACGATTTCGTATAAACATGCTTTTATCGAATGTTTGCTGTATCATATTATTAGGGTTTTCTTTACGTAACGCATTACGGCGCCAGTCTGTCTAGTGTTTAAGTTATCACTTCTGTCGGGCGTCCCGATACGCACAAACTTTTATTGTCGCCATTATTTTATACACAACTGAGATATTGTATAAATAAATAGGAATATAATTATTATATATGTATGTGTGTAAAGATGTATATATGCGATAGTGGCTATTTATGTATATATATGTATATATGTGTGTGTGTGTGTATGTGTATATGTGTACATGCATGTGTGTATGCGTGTGTATCTATATGTATGCATATATGTGTATGTATATGTATATATATGTCCATATATGTATGTAAGTGTGTATGTATGTGTGTATGTATGTGTATATTTGCATATATATTTTAAATGTGACAAAATGTGTGATTTTTGTATTTTTTTTTTTTTTAATTATGTATAAACGCCCGTGACGTCCCTTTTAAGAGGCACCATCTGAAAACCAGCGCTGCACCCGTTGTTAGGTGCAGCATTATGCTGAGATGGTGACCTTTTCAGGCCCGCACTAATTGGCGTAAATCCTTTTAAATGTATAACTTTATAGTTTTTTTTTATTTTTTTTTTATCTTCTTTCTTTGTTATTTATGTTATGAATGTTGCGGGTTGTGAATAAATATATTTTTCTTTCTTCTTTCTTTCTATTTTCACTCATATTGTTCCCACGAGTCAGGACGATATATATGGTCACTGAAGGGGTGACGCCTATTCCCTTAAGAAGGCTATATACAACGACGTTTCGCCTGGTTCGCCAAGTTTGGCGCTATTGCTTATCTCCCTATAAGCCATGCATCCTATAGGCACGTTTCCCACCTTAGGATTAGGGTAAGTTTTTAAAGAGGCTTTTTACCTCTTGGCACGGGCGGTTAAGCCAATGCCCCCGATTCCGCGAGACATGACCACGGAGCTGCGAGTTGTGAAGACCATTTCCTGTCTTCAACAAGGACTATCTTGTTAGGATAGCTAGTTCGGGTTATTTAACCGCCACCCAAGACTCGGCGTTGTTGCTTGTTTTGCACCACCCGGGGGATACGTGTAGGGTGGGCCTAGGAATAGGTGGTAAGTCCTACGGACGCAAGCAACTCCATCCCCCTATATATTACTTTACTATATACATATATATAGATAAATTACACCCAGACACCTTATATATTACTATATACATATATATAGATAAATTACACCCAGACACTGAACAAATGATCATGCTCATCACATAAATATTTGTCCTGGGTGGGAATCGAACCCACGACCTCTCTCAGTTAGGGTCACTAACCACTAGACCAACAGGCCAGTCAAACTAATTTAATAAAATTCTTGTGGTAAGTGTGCCATATAACAAATACACAGTAAGCCCCTCGTCTGTGCGTAAGGAGTGTAAAGAATCCCTGTTCTTAATGTAGTCCTTTCAAATGTGTTTTTTGATCCAGGCAGCTCTTTGGGACAACTTAGAGCTGCTCCAAGAGCTGCTGGCGACCGGTGCGGCTGTGGATGCTCGCGATGGTTCACAGCGCAGCGCCTTACACGCCGCAGCGCTTGCTGAACGCAGCCGCTGTCTAGCAGCGCTGTGTGAAGCAGGCGCTGAGCTTAATGCTTGTTCAGATAACGCGACTAGCGGAAAGGTGAGTAAGATTTGATTTTTGTTGATTTTGATTTGATTTGATGACTGGCCTGTTGGTCTAGTGGTTGGTGACCCTGACTGCTGAGCGAGAGGTAGTGGGTTTGATTCCCACCTGAGTCTGGGTGTTCTTTGTTTGTTTGTATGTTTGTAAAGTCCCCCGCGACACAGGAGTAATTCCTAATGCGGGAGTTGTGGCAAACGGGGTTTTCATACAGTTTTCACCAAAAGACGGAGTGATTCACGAGGAATGTTTATGTGTATAATTTATTAAGGTTTTGTGTAAAATAGCTGAAATATGACAATTATTTTTGGAGATGGGGGAAGAGATATAATATATGCTCTGATACACGTGCGAACCCGGGCGGGTTGCTAGTTTAAAAATAAAACGTATCCTACTAATAATCAAAACGTGAACAATATAATTTATAATACAACTTACACATTAAAACTTATTAAAAATATATAAATACATATTTACATGCATGCGTCATAAAATTCCTCTGCATCGTCGCCTGCTGGCAGTGGTCCCAGAAGGCTGGCAGCATTGCCACGTTGAATGGCAATGCTAATTCTCTGTGCAAGAGAAAGACCCGCCTTCTGGTCACGAGAAGTGTCGATCAGTCGCTTAGCTAATTCCTTATAAACGGAGCGAGCACTCGGACCCCATGACCCTAGCGTTTCGACCCTAAACGGCTCAAAAACAGTTACCAATTAAAAGGTTGTGAGGATGAATGGGTGTTTTTTGTTCTTTCACGCAAAACTACTGAACCGATGGCGATGAAACTTGGTATTTAGATTACTCATACTACTACTTCTTTTTATCCCGATACTCCCACGGGATCGGGATTTACGCGGGTGAAACCGCGGGGCGCAGCTAGTTATAAATATACAAATCTAGAGACATCTCTGTCATGTTTCAGTAAGAATGCCTTTGACTTCTACTCGTATATCTAAAAATCTTTTTGTATCCTGCTAGACGGCTCTCCACATAGCGGCGGAGCGCGGTCACGTGGAGAATGTCAAGACGCTGCTAGCGGCGGGGGCCTCGCTGACCGTGCTCGACAGCAGCGGAAACACCGCTCTGGTGTTAGCTGAACGGAACAGCCATAGACACGCGGCTCACGCCCTTCGGGAAGCTAGAGGTGAGTTGATATGTACTTAAAATAATAAAAAAACAAATGTACCTACTTAAAAAAAAAATACGGAACATAAACTTAACACGATGTGATTAGCTTCTCTTGTAACTATGTAAACAAATTTAACATAGCTTTGTTTGTATGTATGTATGTGTGTTCGGCACGAATCTTGGAACCTAAATTACAACCACTTTCTGATGTCCGATTGAGCTCCTTTAAATAAGTATCTATAAATACTTACCTATCGTATTTATAGATTCCTGTTGATTGTCTCGATATCTATCTATATATAGTATCTATAAAAAGTATTTTAAAGTGTCGAAATACATTCGGTGCAATTAAAATATATAGCAAATAATGAAGTAATGATTCAAACATAACCTCAAAATCTGTTTTTTTTTTATTTATGCGCTTTACCATCTAGTCTGTCTTTTAAATAAAATGAGATAAGAATTCAGACATGATTCCAAGAATAACGAGTATTTTTCCATGGCTGTTGGTTCTGGGGCGAATGATGTATGGACGCAGAACAATGTCTTTTGGTGTACGTATCGCACACCTAGATAGAACTCAAAAAAGCACTTTTTTCAGAAAAGACGATAAACTAACTGTGCACTGCGGGAGTTTTGGAGTTTTATATGCATCTAGAAGAAAGAAATTGTAGGAATCTTGTGTTTTAATCATGTTTTGGGGCTGAAAATTTAATTTTTGTAGTTATTTCCCTATAATTTAACAATGTATTGTATATTTATTTAGTTTTTGAGTTGAGCCCGTGTTGGTAAATTTACCGTCTAGTAGCGTCGAGTAGTGGTGATATTTTTAAATTTGGTTTATTCGGTCAGTCGGTCGGTAGGTATTGAGATAAGGAATTCGGCTAACTCAAAAATTTTAATTTTTGAGTTAGCTCCCTTTAGATCTAGGGGTGCGATATGTATCTTTGGTGACAATACAATAATAAGGTACCATGGAGATGTTCTGTTGATAGAGCCCCCGAAGACAGCCATAGGAACTTCTTAACTAAACAAGATAAACCCATCGAGTTTAGGCTCATTTGTTTGGTCTTGGTGAGTACTTTGGTGCTACATGATATCCAAGGTTGGCCACGGCTGGCCTGTTGGTCTAGTGGTTAGTGACCCTGACTGCTGAGCCAGAGGTCGTGGGTTCGATTCCCACCTAAGTCTTGGTGTTCTTTGTGTCCGTTGCTTGTATGTTTGTAAAGTCCCCCGCGACACAGGAGTAATTCCTAATGCAGGAGTTGTCTTTTAAAAAAAGAGAAAGAGAAGGTATGATGATGGAATCGGAAGGTGGCCATAGGAACTTCTGAACTAACCACGGTAAACCAATCGAGTTTGGACTCGATTGATTTGTCTTGAGGAGTATTTTTATAAACATCAATTCTACACTAAAATAAAACCAAGTTTGTGAAAAAGCTTGTTATTTAAAGTAATTTTTAACCTACTTCTAATTGTCGTATGGAAATTTGGTATCTTGGAGCTGATCTGATGATATAGCCAGGAGGTGGATAGTGGTACTCTTCAGTGGCTACTAGTAAACCCCTCGAGTTTGGGCTCATATGCTTCGCTTTGACGAGTCCAACAGATTGGGCCGATGATCTAATGACGGAGCCAGGAGGTGGATGGTATAACTCTTTTCTACTTTTCAGTTTGGTACGCTTTTAAAACGTGTTTTATATTTTTTGTATTTATTTTTGACTGGCACGTTGGTCTAGTGGTTAGTGATCCTGATTGCCAAGCCAGAGGACGTGGGTTCGATTCCCACTCAGGACAAATAATTATGTGATGAGCATGATCATTTGTTTTGTGTCTGGGAGTAATTAATCTATAATCTACAATTATAAAGGTGAAGAGTTTGTTTGGTTGATCGCGTTAATCTCAGGAGCTATTGATTCGAATTAAAAAAATCTTTTAGTGTTGGTTTTTTTTTTTAAGTTAAACGGGGATTATTGAAAATGAAATCAAAATCACTTATTTCAATTAAACCCATTATAGGTTCTTTTGAATTGTCAGGAGTAGGAGGAGTCAGTCAGACTAAGTCAGTCGTGAAGCTAGTTGCCTCTTCCAATACGTAGATCTTGTGGAGAAGAACAGGCAAGAAACTAGAATAACTAAAGATAATAATAATGTAGAAATAATTTCCTAAAAGCTAAAAAACCGGCCAAGAGCGAGTCGGACTCGCCCACCGAGGGTTCCGTAATATATTTTTATTATATGATCTAACTAAAAATTTACGCTTTTTGCAATTTTTCCTTTATCTGTGCTATAAGACGTTGCTTCGTACCAAATTTCAAGATTCTGAGTTCACGTGCGAGTGTCGAAAATTTGCGGCATAAAAGGCCGTATCGTTTGATTGCGATGGCTTAGAAGTTTGATTTTTTCACGGCTCCAAGGGACAGTAGACCTGAGTATTTAATATAAATTCCAGCTTCATATGTCCACGCATTCCTGAGAAAAAGGGTCTTGACAGACAGACGGACAACAAAGTGATCCTATAAGGTTTCCGTTTTTTCCTTTCGATGTACGGAACCCTAAAAATAATTCGCTAGGTCCTCGGTACCAATCATTACACCACTCTCCTCATCAATTTAGGGCACGGATAACGAAAGTGGCCTTGATCAACCCCCAGGGGTCGAAGGTGACCTGCAAGGGGTCCGTGAAAGTGAAAAAAGGAATTGGGTGTCAGTGAGATGTAAACAGGGGTTCGCGATAGTGGATCTCATTTTAGGTAAGTCATAACTATAAGGCAGCTGCCCCCCCCCCTTCCCTATTGGTACACCCATGACAGTTTGGCCAAACAAAAATTACCAAACAGCATGAATTTTGCGGCTTTGGGTAAAAACGGCGTGGGAAGTCTTATTTTAAATAGTTAAAAAAGTAATTACGCACAGTTATCTGCGAAACAGGTTTGTTGGTAAGTCATCGGTTAATTTTATAAAGGTCACCTCACACATTGCTTGCGGGTGACATAAAAAAGTCGTTGTCTGTCTGATGGCAAGTCGTTATTATTACTAAGTTGAAAAATATATCCATTTTCGACCATAATTCATTAAGTTTTGAATGTGTTCTTTTATTTCAAGGACCAGTGTTACTTGAACTGTCATTGTAAGTATAGACTTTTGTACCATGACAGCTCCAAACATATACTGTACCTCTTTAGCTGTTTATAGTCGTTGTCACATAACTTATCCCACTTCCCACTAATATCATAAATGTGAAAGTTTGGATGGGTGGATGGATGGATGGATGGATGGATGTTTGTTACTATTTCACGCAAAAACCACTGAACCGATTGCGATGAAACTTGGTATGTAGATAGCTGGAGACCTGGATTAACGCATAGGCTACTTTTTATCCCGATATTCCCACGGGGTCGGGACTTACGCGGGTGAAACTGCGGAGCGCTGCTAGTATAGAATTTTTTTTTCTGATCCAATTTTCTTTTTGATATCACTAAGGCTCGTCAATAGTTACTTAACAAAAAAAAACCGGATATGTGTTAGTCTGACTGGCGCACCGAGGGTTCCGTGAGCAAACAAAGTTGTATGTAATCAGTACGTCCATCGCGGGAATCTAGAGAATCAATTCTCGAAGGCTTTTGCCCTTTTTTAGGGTTCCGTACATCGAAAGGAAAAAACGGAACCCTTATAGGATCACTTTGTTGTCCGTCCGTCCGTCCGTCTGTCTGTTTGTCAAGACCCTTTTTCTCAGTAACGCGTGGAGGTATCAATCTGGAATTTATATCAAATACTCAGGTCTACTGTCCCTTGGAGCTGTGGAAAAATCAAACTTCTAAGCCACCGTAATCAAAAGATACAGCCGTTTATTCCGCAAATTTCCGCAAATTTTCGACATTCGCAAAGAAATCAAAACCTACAGGGTACTTCCCGTGAACTCAGAATTTTGAAATTTGGTACGAAGCAACGTCTTATAGCACTCTTATAACGTCTTATAGCAGATAAAGGAAAAATTGCGGAAACCGTAAATTTTTTGATACATCATATAATAAAAATATTTTACGGAACCCTCGGTGCGCGAGTCTGACTCGCACTTGGCCGGTTTTTTCCTAAAGACAAACTTAACTTGCAGTTCTAAAATACTCTCCCATACATCGATTTACGACAAAGTCAACTTTTCAACAGCAAAATATAACTTTGTAATCGCAAAAAATTTTTTTTTTATGTGGTATAACAATAAAATAAAGACTTTTGGATTTTTTCCTGTACTTGGGCTATCAGACCGTGCTTCTTACCAACTTTCATGGTTCTAGGTCACTGGGAAGTACCCTAAAGGTTTTGATTTACATATGTTCAAATTTGTTAAAACCTAAGGCTTTAGGGCAGTATTCTTCTTCAACTTTAAGGGATCGGTGACATAAGTATTTGATGTAAATTTCAACTTGATACCTCCACGGGTTCCTGAGGAAAAGGATCTTTACAGACACACAGACATACAGATATAACAACAAATTAACGACTTAAAAAAAAATTCCATTACTTGTGCTGTGAGACCTTCCTTCTTACCAAATTTTATGATTCTAGGTCAATGGGAAGTCTAGGATTTGATTTACCTGCGAAATATTCAAATTTGGTCAAATCTAAGGATCGTACGCAATCAAAAATACGGCCATTTATGTCGTATCTTTTATCTTTTACAGCTTCAAAGGACCGCAGACATAACTATTTGGTATTAGTTTCAACTTGATGCGTCCACGGATCTCTGCGTGCCGGGTTCTTGACAGACAGACAGACAGACGGACAACAAAGTGATCATATAAGGGTTGCTTTTTCCTTTTGAGGAACGGGACCAAATCTTAAATTTTGTTTTAAGTTTAAAATAATTTATTTTAACCATAGTTAACCAAACTATTATAGATACTTAAATTATAACAAAATGTCTAATTCGAAGTTTTATAGAAAGGCACAGTGATAGGCATAGTTTACTAGGCTATTACAACAATGTCAAGTTCGCCATTTCGCCAAGACAGTGCGATAAAATTGACAGCGTAACCAAACGTCTAATAAACCCCTTATCCTGTTACATTCTGTCCACACATTCTCGCTCTATCATATGTTAAAGACAGTCATTTAAGCCAAGATAGATATGTATGTATATCATTTTATATGAACTCAGTTTATCGAAGGACACCAACGAACGCGGGTGTCTGTTATCCGTTTAGACTACTTTAGACTTTAGTAATTAGTTTCTAACTCCGATTAAAGTGGTTTATTTAACCACTATTTTATAAAAGCTTTTAATTAAGTGCAACATCGTGTTAATATGTGTATTCGTGTGTGATAAGTGTTGGATCACAGTGATGTAATATTTAGAAAAAAAAAAATAGCGGAATATTTACACATTTTTATGCTTTAAAGGTTAAAATGGAATCTAATCAGGTTTTTTAAATAAATAGTCTACTGCAACATTGCAAAAAACAGGTCGGTTATTGATTTTAAAGTGTAAAGACCGGCTACGCACTTGTGACTCTTGAGTAGGAGATGTCTATGGGCGACGGTAGTCACTTACCATCAGGTGACCTGTCTGCTTGTTTGACCCCTTGAATATAAAAAAAAAACACTCAAAATTATACATATAAATAGGCAAACAGATACATACACTAGCGCGGAGATCCGTGGAGGGGTATGCGTTTGAAACATCCCGATTTTGCCAACCATAATTTAATCCTATTCAGGATATATTGGGGAGTGTAGCTCTAGCAGGACAGGGTCCATACCTGTAATTCGAACTACCGGGTATTTGGAGCCTTCTTGATATAATATTCACTGAAAAAGATAGAATTTTTAGTAGGACATTTATTAACAAGGTGAACGGACGAACTCCTAAAGAAAGATCACAGGTCTTCGGAGGATGCTGCCGATCCCTACCGGTCTAGGGAGGCCTTTGTCCTGCCTATGGCGTAAATGATGATGAGGGGCCATCCATAAATTACGTCACATGAATTTCATGATTTTTGTACTCCCCCCCTGTCCTTGTTACACCAAATGTGTAAACCGCTCCCCTCCTTGGTGTGACGTCACATATTTTGCAATTTTACACCCAGAACTGAAAAGAGCAGTTCAAATTTTTTTTAGGTAGTCTTTCGTAAACGTGTGACGTAATTTATGGATGGCCCCTGATAATGAAGATAGTGTCTAATAAATACGGTAGTCGACAAGTCCACCCCTCACTCCTAGAGCAGTCGGTGACCATACCCTAAAAACAATACTACATTAGTAATGGGCAAAGAATCAAAGTCGCATAAAGTTGCTTTCCAGACAGTCGGCTCCAATTCCAGCAGAAATCTTCTGTGCCTTACAACAATTTGCCACACAATACACGACACAAACCACTGCGCCGTCACTAATTATATTTCATAAGATTTCATTGCTAAATTATAACGCATTCCATTTGTCAAAAAAAAAAAAGACGTTGCGAATATGTCCCAAATCAGGTTTGATGTGATCAACTTTCAAAACTTGTCTATTAACTCTATGAATGCAACTGTACTTATTTTATGTTTTATGTATACTCATTAAAAAGTTGAAGAGTTTATTTATAAACTTCACTTGTAACTAGCTATGTGAACAAATGTTAGAAGCAGGGGCGGTCTTAGAGATTGCGAGGTACCGGCCAATGGATATTTGCGAGGCCCCGGCCGATAGATCTTTGCAAGACCCTTGTCTTTTGAGGACCCCATGTGAATTGAACCTATATTTAATGTTGATGCTTGACGAGAAATGCAAATTAATAGTTTTTAAATTGTTGATTTCCTTCACTTTTCTATAGAATGGTATTCACAAACCAATTGACAATTTGTTTAACTTTTAAACTTTCGCGTTCCATGATATAATATTATCTACGTATTAACGGGAATTAACGCGATCACGAAAAGGTATTACATACCTCTGAATTGCCTGACGTTTCAACCAGGTTGCACTGGCCGTGGTCACAGGCTGACTCTTCGGGCGTCAGGCAATTCAGAGGTATGTAAAACCTTTTCGTGATCGCGTTAATTCCCGTCAATACGTAGATAATATTATAATTGACAATTTGTTTTATTTTCCTGTAACTCTTCCAAAGCATCACATATATGGACTCTAATTACTCTAGTTTCAGAAAGCGGTTTCAGGGTTAAAGATGTTGCTAGTGCTTTTAAAAAAGACCACCTCTGACTTCAGCCAGCAAAGAGATTTTTCTATTTGGGTTCTTGTCGAAGCCGCGAGGCCCTGCAAGAGCGAGGCCTCGGGCGGTTGCCCAGCTTGCCACCTACTAAGACCGTCTTTGCCTGGAAGTCAATTTTAAGCTACTTTTAATTGTGGTACCGAAATGGAATTTTGTATGTATATGTAGTTTGGATGACAATACTGTAATTTGGCATCTTGGAGCTGATCTGTGTGGGTAGTGGAACTCTTCAGTGGCTACTAGTAAACCAATCGAGTTTGGGCTCATATGATTCGGTTTGACGAGTCCAATAGATTGGGCGTAGTAACGATGGTCTGATGATGAAGCCAAGAGTTGGAAAATGGAACTATTTTACTTTTTAATTCGGTTCGAGCGTGTTTTTTAGTTTTACATAACTATAATTATTTTGTTTGAACGCGCTGATCTCTGGAACTGACAGTCGGTTTTTTTTTTTTTTTTGTATTTGATAGCACAATTATTGAGAAAGGTAATGGGCTATTTGTCGACGACGACAGTCAGCGAGGCGATATTATAAAACCAGTAATTTACAATAAAATCTTACTAATATAACTAGCAGCGCCCCGTTTTCATCGGCGTAAGTCCCGATCCCGTATGAATATCGGGATAAAAAGTAGCCTATGCGTTAATCCAGGTCTCCAGCTATCTACATACCAATAATCGCAATCGGTTCAGTGATTTTTGCGTGAAAGAGTAACAAACATCCATCCATCCATCCATCCAAACTTTCACATTCATAATATTAGTGGGATAGTGGGATTAGTGGGATGCGAATGTTTGTGAGGATGGATGGATGTTTGTTTCTCTTTTACGCAAAAAGGGCTGAACGGATCTGGATGAAATTTGGCACAGAGATAGATTATAGTCTGGAATAGCATGTAGGCTAATTTTATGCCCAAAATAATGTACGGTTCCCTTGAGATAGATTTCACCAAAATTTTCACGCGAACGAAGTTGCGGGCAACAGTTAGTATACCGTAAACAGAATAATTATCGTGTACGTGAGAAACTTTTTCTGTTTACTTAAAACTAATGCAAATACACTTATTGTTATTAAACAATGAATAAAGATAATTAAAGAAACTGTTATAATTATAAATTAATCATTGTTTTAGAGATAAACTTGGGAATAAGAAAGTTAAGGAGTATACAGATAAGATTTTTTTTTACGCACGTCAAACGCAGTTGACACGCAATTTAAACTTACTTTTATAGTTTTAAGACACCTTATACCTTTAATTTTTTATATTATTAAGTAAGATTATAGTAATTACAAAGTTTTTTGAAGTCACATTATCAACTCCTTAAGATACCCTAAGATATTTTTCCAGTAGGTGTGACGTTATAAAAACCCCTGCGTTTCATCATAACTAGTTATTAATGTTATAAATGCAATAGTGAATTTGTTTGTTTCTTGACAATAAGCTTTCGTCATCATTATCAGCCTATCGCCGTCCACTGCTGGAGCCCAAGGAGCGCCAACTAAAATTTAAACTCTAATTAGATTGCTACCATTTCATGCTCTCACGATATGATCGATGTTCAGATTTAGTTCAAAGTTCGAGGATTATGCAACTCGTGGTCATTAAGTCCGTAGTCATCAAAATTTAGTTTTTAATTAATGTAACTTAGCATTATTGACCTTGTTATAAAAAGTAGAAAAGAAGAATCTCAGAAAATACCCAGATAATCCTGTTTTTCTTTTTGCTACATTCTCAGTAGTAAAATGGAGTCTGTAAATGGTTCTAAATTTTCTCAGCAACTATTACTAGGTTGTATCATAGGTATCCATATAGGTAGGTATAGGCCAGTTGGTTCTAGTGGCCTTTTCAAACACAGGTCGGACATTCAGGTACGCGAACACAGCCTCTTCGAGCCACTGCAGTCTTAGTCCTGTTTCCGCATCCGAGACTTGCGGGATCCCTTACTGTCTAAAAACGATCACATCCCCAAGGAGGGTTGGCGTCTAGCAGGCGACCAGCCATAAAAGAAACCATCATAGCCTACCTCATCGGGGATATGCAGGTGTAAATAAATATTTCGAAGCGTAAAGATATTTTATGTGATTGTAGAAGGTTGTACTTAGGTTTAAAGAACTTTATTGATACTCAAAGCATACATAAGCATTACATTACAGCCCACTTATTGAGCATAATATAAAATTAAAATAAAGTAATTACAAGAAACAGCGATCGTAAAGGTTAAGGAAACATTGGATTATCTTATGTACTTACATGAAATTATATTTTATACATATATTGTCTTTGAGAGACTCAGATTATGGTTAATCACTGTAGTGAAATATTAGATTTCACTATATGAATTAACATTAGTTTATAATATATTGTGCACGCACTTGGTCACCTAAATACTATTATTAATGTATGACTGACTTTTTTTACTACCAGTTACCGTGCGTATACAAGTTAATGTGTAGGGTCTCTAATATTAATATGCATGTGTTTATCAGTAATGTGTTGAAACGTGAGACCCTGTTATGGACAGATACAGTCGCAAGCAAAATATTTATTTTTACGTAGATATGTAGTTTACTGGAAGTGAGATCGTATTTCATGCGGGTTAAGGTCATTAGCTGTTCAACAGGAACTATGCAGGCGATTGTTTTTTTTTTATGTACTAGTATCGAGTTGGTTGTTCATTGCTATTAGGTCTCTAACAGACTTCATTAGATTATTAGTACTTGGCATTTAGCTGGCAGTTATGTGATTTTAATGTTTCTTCCATGGAGTTAGCCCAGTGACTAATATATTTGGTTATTGCCAAGACATTATAAGGTCTTAAGGGCTTTTCTTTTTATTCTGTTCAAAGTGCCGGCTAAAGTGTTTGGATGAGTCTCAATTTTTGCGTAGATCTTTCAAGTATCTCCTGTTTCACCATTGGTATTTCCAGGTCGCGGTGGAGTTGATTATTGGTGATATACCATGGTGCATCCACAAGATTTTAGATTGTAAGCGTTAGAGGGTTTCCAAATTTGAGTTAGATGCAGTTCCCCACAGCTCAACTGCAAATGACTATATCGCCTTCAATATACATTTGTTTATCAGAAGTTTATTGTCTAGTGATAATTTAAATTAAACTAGCAACCCGCCGCGGCTTCGCATGGCTAGCAGAGACATCTTCAACAATCATCATCATAATTCAACCAATTTACACTAAACCTTTCTCATGAATCGCTCGAATCTATTGGTGAAATCCTCATGAAAATCCGTTCAGTAGTTTTTGAGTTTATCGCGAACAGACAGACAGACGCGGCGGTAGACTTTGTTTTATAATATGTAGTGATAGTCATGATAAGAACAACACCGTTGTCCAAAGTGGAAAAGGAACCCACAACACACGACCCGGTGGCAGTTTAGTAGATTACATCACCGCGCCGTCGCGGCATCGTCGGTCCGATCATTGAGGTCAAAGACCTCAATCTTAGAATAATTTAAGTATCGGTAGCGTAATAAGTAAGGCGTCGGACTTGCGATGGATTGGTTGTGGGTTCGACCCCTACCAGTACACTAGAGACGTGAACTCACAGCATTTAGGTTACCTGAAGGGTTTCACAAGAATTTTAGTAATGTGTGACCCATGGTACCAGAAGTCTTTCTGAAAAAAAAAAGGTGAACTTTCGCATTTCTTGGAAGAGCATTCTCGTTGCTGTGTAAAACTTATTTTGCAAACAAGGCCACTATGCCTGCGCCTGATGTGCCGCCATTTTTGTTTTATGTTACTTTAGCAAAATTTCTACAACAACTTCTTTTAAACCAAAAATTACCCATGATTTTTGACCCCCGACCCAATAGGGAGGGGTGTTATAAGTTCGACGTCTTAAACGGATAGACCGATTTTTATTTACTTTCTTTATGTTGGAAAGGTGACTTTAACGAGAGTGTTCAGCCGTTCGAAGACCATCAGCTTCTTTTAAAACGTTGTAAAAGATTGTGTTTGGAGGTTCTCTACATAGGATCTACGAATTGGAACAGGCAACTAGCTTCACGACTGACTTAGTCTGACTGACTCCTACTCCTGACAATTTAAAAATACCTACCCATAATTGGTTTAATTGAAGTGAAATATCCTATCCTACTAATGTTATAAACGTGAAAGTTTGTCAGGATGTATGGATGTATGGATGGATGTTTGTTACTCTTTCAAACCAAAAACTACTGAACCGATTGCGACGAAACTTGGTATGTAGATAGCTGGAGACCTGGATTAACATATAGGCTACTTTTTATCCCGATATTTCCACGGGATCGGGACTTACGCGGATGAAACCGCGGGGCGCTGCTAGTATATAATAAATGGTTTTGATTGAAGGGATTACTGAGTGGGGGGTGGGGGAGGTAATTTAAAGTTTATTTCTATTTCTCTTGAATTAACAGGTAGATATTACTCGCACCACAATTCTGTATACGAACTAATTATTATAAGGTTTCGCGTTATCGTGTTAAGATATCTATTACGGACATACCAAGGTCTTATTCACGTAACGTACACACAGAACAACGAACTTGGATATGTTATATATAGTAACTGGATTACCTTGTTTTATTATTTGATATATTATTGGTGAAATTGACCTTTTGGCAAACGCAGTGTGGTTTTATAATAGTCTGGAACATATAACACAGCGCTATCTCGATCTAACCTAACATAGCTTGTACAGTGCGCTCTAGAACACGGATATAATATATATACTTAGTTACATCATCATCATTTAACGTGGGAAAGCCATGCTTCGGCACGTATGGGCCGGGTCGACTCCGCTCGATACCACGGCCTCACAGAAAACCGGCAGTGAAGCAATGCTTGTATTGCATTTCGCCACGTGAGTGGGCCCTGACCCTTCTCTCTCCGCTATTCCCGTTCTTCCCCTCTACTCCCTCTTCTCCTACTCCCACCTTAGGTGGTACAGGTGCCCATGGACGGCGGTAGTCATTTACCATCAGGGGACCCGTCAGCTCGTTTGCCCCCTATACCATAAAAAAATAAAATCATCATCGTCTCCATACCCTATTTTCAATTTTATTTGGGGTCTGCGCAATGTGAAGGCAATATAGTTTTCTTTATAGTGATAATTTTTTTTTCAACATTGCAAATGGCTTTTTTTTGTTTTTTTTTTTATGACCGGCTGCCGTCCTGACGCCAACCCTCCTTGAGAATGTAGTCGTTTTCAGACGGGATTAAAGAAGTAGGTACATTGGGTTAAGGAAAACGGATAAGGGCTTGTCTACAACACCACGTCACGATGTCGTCAACGTGGAACGGTGCGATATCGCGGCACGTTGACGTGACGTGCAAATTTACGTTCCTGTGTCGTAAAAACACACGTAGTGTCTTAAAAAATTCCGCTACATTTTTCACTCACGAACCTGTGAAATAGCAGTCTCTAGATATTATGAAACATCAACTGAGCGAGCGCATAGTAGCCACGTGCCGCTTCCGACGACGTCCCACACCGTTCCACGTTGACGACATCGTGACGTTTTGTAGTGGAGAAGCCCTAAGGCGAGGAAGCTAAGGTAAGGGATCCTGCAAGTCTGAGAAACGAGACTGAGACAGCAGTAGCTCGCAGAGGCCGGGGTCGCGTACCTTCCATCCTCTTATTGGAGAGGCCGCTAAAACAGGAACATCAACTGGCCAACTGTAACTATATAAACAAATCCTGGAAGTGGAATTTAACCTTTGATTGAAACTTTGTATATAGGGAGTTTGGATGACAATACTGTAATTTGGTATCTTGGAGCTGATCTGATGGTAGAGCCAGGAGCTAAATAGCAGAACTCTTCAGTGGCTACTAGTAATACCTTCGAGTTTGGGCTCATTGGATTCCTTTTGATGAGTCCAACAGTGGGCTTAGTAATGATGGTCTGATGGTGAAGCCAGGAGGTGGATAACGGAATTCTTTTTTTACATCAACATTACAAGAAAAATAGCTTACGTAATTAATGGATACTTCCTAAGGAATTATACGTTCAAACTAATCAACTGTTAATTATAATTTATTGTTCAATAGGACTCAATTGTTATGTTTCCTGTGCATGCTGTTTTGTCAAAGTGAGAGAAGTCTAGACAGTTTGACACAGTTTTAGTATCAAAACAACCTGTCTGTTCTGATTGCGGTTCTATTTCTCTCTGAGTAAAGTGAAAATATAAAAAAAAAATGTGAAGCGGCGAAACACGTATCGACGTATCACTTAATTAGTATGCTAGTGGAAGATTACGTCTCTAAGTAAGACAAATGTAAATCAATAATTGAAAAAAAATTAAGAGGAACACGTGTCGAAGTATCCACTTCATTACGGCTTCGGAGAAACATTCCACGTCAACTAAGCCGACTTTCTGAAGTAAATTTTACCGTCCCCGTCTATGACAATTCTTTGAGGTTTATCCTTGTTGTCATCGTTGGGGTTTTCAAACCGAGGGTGAGTGGGGGTTTATTTTTCTTCTCAATTACTATGGATTTTTTGTCATGTTACTCCTTAATACAATGAATTCCAAATTCTTCTATAAACTTGGGAATCTTCTACATGATAAAGCTAAAAAGTTCGTTTTTTGGTTGAACGCTCTCGTCTCTTAAACTACCAGTCAGATTTGAAAACATTATTTTAATATTTGATAGCTCAATTCTTCAGAAAGATTATAAGCTATTTAACATCACGCTACGACCCTAAGGAGCGGAGCAGTGACTATGATGAGCAGTGGCAAGTGAAATTACCTTTCCATCTGTCCTTCTTAGATAAAAGTTACCTTATGACATTTTCTGTATCCCTGACAACGTTGTATGCAAAATTTCATGTAGATCGGATGAGTACACACCGGAGTGATACCACGGCCTCACAGAAAGCCGGCAGTGAAGCAATGATTGCATTGCTTTTCGCCGAGTAACCCTTCCTTTAACCCCTATTCCCCTCTTCCCCTACTCCCACCTTAAAGGCCGGCAACGCATCAGTGACTTTTGAGTTGCAAGTGCCCATGGGTGGCGGTAGTCACTTACCATCAGGTGACCTGTCTGCTCGTTTGCCTCTAATAACATAAAAAAAAACAAACATACATTCAATCAATCAGTCAGTCTATTGCTGTTAACTGCTGGACTTCGGCCTTTCCCAATAGGCGCTATAGCACTTTGCTCTCCGCCTCTCGCATCCAGGCTATCCCACTTATCTTCTTCAGATCGTCAGTCCATCATCAATCAACATGATATCGTTGCGAAGCATCCAGAACTGCCCAAGTATCGATGGAGTATGTATAAGACTTTCTCATAGTCTACAAAAGCTACATTTTCCTCAGTCTTTTGCACAATCTATCAAACAATGTGAGTCTACGGTGCTGCAGCATTTTCTAAATCTGGCTTATTCTGGTGGCTCGGTTCACGCGAGACGGTTTGTGACGATTCTCTAGAACAACTTGTAGATATGGCCCAGGAGTGAGATGGGTTTTAAGTTCTTCAACAAGGTCTTGTCTTTTTTGAAGAAAGTACCACCGCACTCCCGCTTCATGCCCTAGGTTAAACCCTGTTGGATCACGGAATTGATTAGATTTGCTAGCTCTTTCAGGATTGGAATTCCGCCTGCTTTTAAGAGCTTGGTAGTAATTTCGTTCGCTCTTACTCGCATTAATAATATTATTTACTATTTTATGTTAAGTATATCTAAGTGTATCTTGATAATCCGGATGATCCGTCGCGTGGATGCCTTCATCTAATCTAATTATATGAGTAAGAAACACACACAGACAGTAATCGCCTCTGCATTTCAAGGTTTTTAAAGATGGGAAGACTAATACCGTCGTACGTGCCAATATTTACATTCGTGAATATATCTATTCTGGGTTTGGTTTTGGTGTTTAAATGCGCGAGTTCAGTGCTTTTTCCTCATACCAAAAGTGCCCAGCGTTCCTAAAGAAGTTTTCACTTCAAAAAGTAATCACGACAATTATGGCACCTCCATTTGTTTTAATTCGTTCGGCAATTTGACAGCTTAAATACAATTTAAGCTGTCAAATTGCCGAACGAATCGGTCGGTCCGTTCGGAATTCTAAATTCAATTTTGAATTATATTTTGGTAGAGGTAACCAATAAGAAGTTCGGCAATCAGTCAGATCTTTTTTTGAGCAACTAAGGCCTGTTTCTTAAAAATAAAAATTTAAAACTCGGCTCCGTCGTATGAATAACGTAGTGTTTGTATACTCTTTGGGGACGGATATCAATATGTGACATCAGTGTCTGACATCAGGGTCACGTCGTCTTGACGCGAGTTTAACATTTTTTATCCATCTAAAAGTGCACAACGCCGCTAAAGAAGTTTTCACTTCAAAAATGACTGACTTTTTAAGCAAATAATATGTAGATATATGTATATTTTCGACTTCATTCATCAAGATAATATAAATTTGGTTTTTAAATCTTTGGTAATACCTACTTCCTTATTTTATTTCTGCATCACTACAAGGTTGTAAGTAAGACAACGCCTCAGGTATAAAAAAGTCCACCTTCTTACAATTTTTTTTTCTATATATTTTCCAAAACTTTTAATTACATAAATAGATATCATAACCTACTCACAAAACCTTATCTGTGCATGGAGTGTTAAATAAAGGGCTCGTGGCGTGGCGTGGTAACCGAGTAGGTTAGCACATTACAAGGTTCAGTAATACTAGCCAGGTCAGTCTTAGGATAGGTGACTATTCTTAACACATTGAGACCCCTCCGTGCCTCGGAGAGCACGTTAAGCCGGTCCCGGTTCTCATACGAACTTCTACTAGCTGCTAAATACGAACTAGCACTTGGGTTGTGGAGGTCTGATGGCAGCCACTTCACGTAAAATTCCGAAGTTCGACCATATCGTAGTTAGACTGAAAGCCGACCCCAACTTAGTTAGGAAAAGGCGCGAAGGGTGATGGATGATATAATTATGTATTTATGGGAATCAACGCGATCACGAAAAGGTATTACATACCTCTGAATTGCCTGACGTTTCGACCAGGTTGCAAAAGCCGTGGTCACAGGCTGACTGGCTCAGCGGTGCAAGCCCTCCGTCGTCGAGATCGTGAGGAGGTTACAGTAACCGCGAGATCAGGTGGGTCCTTGTCGTACTGTGTGTACCGCAAGCTTACTCATACGGATAGGTATCTACACGCCACGTCTTATCATCATCCCCGACACCTGCAATCTGTTATGACTTCACTCAAGGACAGAGCATACGATCTTTGTGACCCTTTGTGATGTTCAGGAGGTACTCAATAGTAACGGATATCAGGTGAATGGAACTCGGAAGCAACCGACAATGAGACAACCGAGTACTTTTTTGTGATCGCGTTAATTCCCGTAAATACATAATTATATCATGGAACGCGAAGGTTTAAAAGTTATGATGGATGATGATGCAGTGTTAAATAAATAAATGAAAAAAGCTACTTCTTGCAATCTCAGTAGTATTATAAATGTGAAAGTTTGGATGGATGGATGGATGTTTGTTACTCTTTCATGCCAAAACTATTGAACCGATTGCGATAAAACTTGGTATGTATATAAGTGGAGACCTGGATTAACATATAGGCTACTTTTTCTCCCGATATTCCCACGGGTTTGGGACTTACGCGGGTGAAACCGCGGGGCGCTGCTATTGATTACATATTGCATAATATTAACATCTTTTGTGTAATACCTTTTAGTTTATAGACTTATTTAAATTCACACTCAATAACACATCACTGCATAGTTAAGAGTTTTTGCATAAATTGTTCATCGATGACTATAAATAGATATTAATGTGTACAACTAGTTTGAAAATGAACGCCATTGCAACATTTATTGCTCATATTGAAAAATTATGTATAGATGAAATACGAGCCAATTGGTAATTTTCGTTTGTGTAGTTTAATTACCGCTTTCAGGTCAGGAAATAAGTTCAGTTCGGGAAAAGAAGCGCTCGGTATACGTGACAACCGAACACTATTTACAGTCCAAGACTTCTTTATTAAATTTTTTTTATTGTTTGAAAACCTCTTTTTAGGATCACTTTGTTCTCCGTATGTCTGTCAAGTCAAGACAGACATTTACAGATATTCAGACTTTTTCTTAGGAACCCGTGTACGTGTCAAGCCAAAAAAGCAAAAAGCTTGTTATAAATAATTATTGACAGATATTGGTAAAAGCAGAGTCATTTGTTGTTATGAAAATATCTTAACAAGCACGCCACGATTTTTTACTATAATTTATTTTTTGTTAATCACTGTATTCTTAATTTAAGTTTATTGAAAATTATTTTCTTCTCTTTAGTTTGGTTGTCTATTAAAGCGTGTTTTTTAGTTTTTTTTAACTATTATTAATTTTTTACTTTTTAGTTCAATTTATCATTAATGCGTGGTATTTAATTTTTTCAACCATAATTTATATGGTTGTAACTACCTCCCTGTGATGGGAGTGGGTAATTTGCGCGCCTGCTGCCTTCCTCGGATTTTGTCGCCGTTTCTCAGGCTCCCTCACCGGAATATTTATTTTAAACGCGAACTTCGCGCAAGACACTACCGTGACTTCGGATATAAAAAATCTCTAATCCTGAAGATCCTGATCAGGATAATGGAACAAGCAAATAATATTTAAATAATTGCATCGTCGTCGATCCTTTTTTTTTTTTTAACGTGTGGAAACCCCCCACGGGTCATCACCTCACCGGGGCCAACGGTAAGGTGGTATGTCGGACTCGAACCGACTAAAACCACACGGTGTTCCGTCACGGGGTCCTATTGCCGGGGCCTCAGGTGTACCCTAGAAAGGAAGTCCCTGTGAGCCCCGGGGAAGTCCCTGTGAGCCCCGGGTCGTCGTCGATCCTTGATAAGGGTGCAAAGTTTCTAATTAAACCGACGTTTTGAAGGGGGTGAAAATCACGTTCAACGAATAGAATAGAAATAAACTTTATTGTACACCAATGAAAATGTTTTTACAAGAAATACATCAGGTGAATATGTACAAAGGGCGGCCTTATCGCTGAAAGCAATTTCTTCCCGGCAAAGTCTTGGATGGGCAAATAGTTTTGGTGTGCAGTGCTGATATCATACATATTGACTGGCCTGTTGGTCTAGTGGTTAGTGACCCTGACTGCTGAGCCAGAGGTCGTGGGTTCGAATCCCACCTGAGTCTGGGTGTTCTTTGTGTCCGTTGTTTGTATGATTGTAAAGTCCCCCGCGACACAGGAGTAATTCCTAATGCGGGAGTTGTCTTTTAAAAAAAAAATATTTTTATTTTTTTAAAGAATCATAACATACTTGTATAGCATATATCATTTGATATGGATAAAAAGTAAATAATAGCAGTCAGTCCTAACAATACACACTATACACATATACAGTCTGTGTAAACATATACACATAGATAATATATACAAACACACGTATATAAATATATAATATTGATTTAGAAATTATAGATGTACACAACAGATAGAATTTGTGTTTTAGGCAAACAATAGATTCAGAAGTCATGTAAGGGGGCGTCCATTAATTACGTGAGGCGTTTAGGAGGGGTAGGGGGTCGAGCCAAATCTCGCCTAATCTCACGTGGTGGAGAGGGGGGCCTCGGCAGATATCACGTAATTTTTTTCCGCAAGAAATAGTGTAAATGGGAGAAAACAGGGTTAAATTAAATAAGAAATGATTCTCTACTAAAATAGTATATAATGGTGCCGATTCTATTGTACACTCGACTAAACTAAAACCTGACTTAATTTCTTCATATGAAATCAACCTAGTGTTCTTCGTAATAAGGTCTATTTGTTACTAGCATCTATTTCTCAGCGCCGCTAAATTTCAATAAAACCTGTCAACGTATACTCAACTTTATTTTCACGCAGCGAGAGTCTTCATTTATTCAAACGCTGTATAATTGCCGTATAAAAACTTGTTCAAAACGAACAACGATGACGTGTTTTTAAGCTACACCTACGAAGACGCTTACTAAAAACACAAAGCAAAAGAGATGGCATTCAACGGATAGCGGCTCTTGCTACGTGGTATTAAAGTTTATTTAAGCGTATCAGACTTTAGTCGACAAATAAATTGCTTATTTCGATAGCGACATACGTTACCTACTTGTTTCAATTTGAAATAATACCTTGTTTCTAAGTGTACAGGGTTTACTTCTTATATGAAGAAAATTTTGTGAATTTTAATTTAGCGAGTGAAGTAACAGAATTGGGGCCAATGTAAAGTAGTAGGGAGACTCCCCCTAATATTTTACATGGTGGAGTAAATGGGACTACAACCGAAGTTGCTCCTACTACAATTTATTTTCCGTGAACGTATGCATTTTGAAAAATCTCACGTGGGATTAGGGACTGGGTCGAGCATTAGGGAAATGGTAAATTGGGGTATGTTTGAAAGCTTCTGGGAATTGGAGGGACGTATTATAGGGTTGTCAACTGTTTTCTATCAGGCTTGATTTTTGTCCAACTTTTTGTTGTAAAACTTCTTTAGAATCATTGTGATTTAAAAATTCGATGAAACGAAAAAGTCACACTAAAAAGAGACAAACATATTCATAAATAGGACTTAGCCTGCGAGAGAATAAGATAGAATTCAAGTATACAGCGTTTCCTATAATCTTCGTATGCTAGCACGTGTCTTTGCGCCTGCGTACTACGAAGCTGAAGAAGAATTTTTGTGCATTTGCGTATTAAAATTCGTTAGTCAATTATTTTCTGAAGTTTCACTTCTGCCACACGGCAGAAGTGAATTGCACACACACACTTTTTTCTTTGTTTGAAACAACTCTTTCTGATAATACAGCCGCCAGTTCGAGTTACACGAATGCGGTCCTGACCTGCTCAAGCTTTTACTTACACTCCCCAATCCATCCGTTGAAACAATACCACTTTCCTTCCATTACCTTGCCTTTTCGGGAAAATTGGAAGTACATTAAAAAAGAAAGGTGGGTCCTTTCCTTTTCATTTTTTTTTTATGGTCGAGGTCGCAAACCAGCAGACGGCATCGGCACCTGCAAGTCACAAGTGCGTTACCGGCTTTTATAGTAGGAATAGGGGAACCGTGGTAGGGGAGAAGAGGGGGAGAGGGAAGTTTTAAGGCCTCCTCACTCACTCGGTGCATTGCTTCACTGCCGGTTTTCTGTGAGGCCGTGGTATTACTCCGGTCGAGTCGGCCGTGCCAAAGCTGGCTCTCCCACGATTATTATATACTTCCAATCTCCCCTATCTAATTTCAGAAATGCGGCAAAACGGTCTACTACAATAGGCGTGATTAGAGCCAAATTATAGTTATATATATATATTTAATACACCTCTGCTTACCCCTTAGAGGATATAAACGTGACTGTATGTATGTACAAAAACCCGCACTATGAACGTATCCCTGTGTGCGTTCTTCAAAAACATACAATAAATCAAAAATGACACCTAAATAGTCTCAGAAATAACAATCGCAATACTTTACCAGAGCGTTTTCGCTAGTAGGGATAAAGCATTTATTGTGCTGCGCTTGCAACCATTACGAGAATATAACTTTTAGTGTTGTCGGCCCACGATCAACTTTGGACATTATTTATTTGTTGCGAGAGTTACTATTTGTTTAAACGTCCTGCTAAGGTAAACCATCTATTGAACTATTAACTAATAATTTAATAAAATAAAAGTGAAGAGAGAAGTGCAATAATCAACAAGACCTTTTGCCAAAATTTTGGACACCTAAATTCTACAGAATTTGAACACGGAGATTTCCAGACATTTGAAATCTTGTGATCGTAAAATGCCATCCAAAATTCTTGACCGTTTCCGGCTCGCGGCTCGACGCGCCACCCGGAATCCGACTCTAGATGCTCCTGCAGACACAGCATATGATGCGAGTCATTACTTTATAGATGACGTGGCCGACCCCTGGAAGGAACATGGTGAGTATTTGAAATAGAGCGTTCATCAGATCAATTTTACAAGTTCTTATCATCATTTTATATTTAATTTTAATTTTAGGGTATAACGAATTTGATGTCAGAAAAAACCTAATTACTACTAATTACGTACTAACTTTTAAACTTTTGCGTTCCATGATATAATTATGTATTTACACGGGAATTAAAGCGATCACGATACATGCCTCTGAATTGACGTTTCGACCAGGTTACACTGGTCGTGGTCACAGGCTCACTGTCAGTGATACCTTTTCACGATCGCGTTAATTCCCATGTGAATACATAACTAATTACGTATTTATAGAAAATGTGGTTTCAGAATACTTATTAAATTCGTCTATACCTGATAGGTAGGTGTGGTGACGCCGAAAACCGACCTCGTTGAGCCGTGAGGGGAGGGGTTAAAGGCAGCTGAAGACTACACAACTTATAGCCAGGAATATAGACATTTTCTTTTGTTTGTGCTCTGAGTAAAGTCCCAAGAATAGCATTGTGGATAATTTGTTATAGAAAATAAATACGAGTATGTATGTATGTATTACTACTTAGTTCAGCTCGTCTTCACTAGATGACGTTAAAGTAAGTTTTTGCTGTATGTGGAAGTCGTACATCACTCCCCTCCATCGGCATACTACTTCTAATTGTGCATTCTTAACTATTTGTCTATCGTGGGACGACTTGGACTATATATGTATCTTCCTCTACTGTGAGTGTTTTCTTTATATACCGCACCAAACCTACAGTACTATTACATCACTACACCATTGAATTATGTAAATCCTGTTGTGATAGTTATATTGTGAAGATAAATAAATAAATCCTTTGAGCAACTCAATTACGATCTCGATTACAAAAGCAATTTTAAACAGCATCCATGAGTTGTTCCAGTGCAGTGTGCAGATGACAGGGCAAAATGTTTTGATTCACGGTCTGGGTTATAGCATGCTTATACTTGAGTTGTATTATTTTCTAGGAAGAATGGCGAAATTACATGTCCAGTGTGACTTATATATTATTATCTTCTTAGCTAATTAGATAGATAGAACATTCTTTATTGTACACCACAGTTAGACAGAAATTAACACAGTTTAGTAGCAACATACTAAGCGGCAAGTACCATGTGCGGTCTTATCGCTAAAAGCGATGTCTTCCAGACAACCTTTGTATGGAAACAACAGAGGAAGATAATCGGTAGCTGGTGGCGTACCAAAAATATTTAGAACTGTAACAATCAAATAATAATAAAGGAAATTAGGTGAAAAGGAATATGTGAAGTATCTTCTACACATACGTACATATAAACACATACATATATATCCATATACAGTGATACACACATATATAGTGATACTAGTGAACTATAATAATTAGTAAGACATTTTAGTGGAGTTACTTATTATGGAGTCTATTGCACAACGTGAGAGAGTTGTACACCACTTATAGTGCTAGATAGTACTCCTTTACAAGAGCCTTAAAAGAGGTTAAGGTTTGAGCTCGTCTAATCTTTACAGGTAATGCATTCCATAAACGGACTGCAGTGACTGTAAAGGATTCATCATAAAATGCCGTGGAGTGTGCAGGCATTTTTAGTTGCAAATTTTCTGATGACCTTAGAGATCGCGGATGTGTACAATGTAGGAACTCGAATCGTTCCTTGAGATAGGAAGGTACCGAAGGGTTGAACAGTATATTGTATAGAAGCGAAAGAATGTGAGTATTCCGGCGAAGGCGTATGGGTAACCACTTGAGTTCTTTCCGAAATTCAGAGATATGATCGTATTTACGCAAACCAAATATGAATCTAATGCAAAAATTTTGAAGTCGCTCAAGTTTGTCTAGTTGGTTCTCGGTGAGATCAGGATAGCTGGCATCTGCATAATCGAGGATTGGAAGTAGAAGGGAGTTAGCAAGGGCAATTTTGGTAGCGGTTGGGAGAAAGTTTCGTAAACGTTTTAAGGATCCTGCAGAGGCAAACATTCTGCGACTTATTTCCTGCATCTGTGGGGCCCAAGATAAGTCAGTGTCTATCTGTATACCCAGGTTTTTTACTACTTTACTAAAAGGTATCACGGTGCCTTCGAATAGAACTGGTTTAAGTAGTGACCACTCAATCTGTGCGATTTTTCTAGAACTACCGACAATAATAATTTGGGTCTTCGATGGGTTTACCTGAAGACCATGTGACCTACTCCAGTAACTAATCTGGTCCAAATCTTTGTTGATGATGTCAACAGCTTTAGATAAATTTATCAGTGGTGTATGAGTATATATCTGCAGATCATCAGCATAGAGGTGGTAGGAAGAAAGTAATTGGTTTGAGATAGAATTGATAAAAATTGCGAAAAGTAAAGGAGACAAAACGCCACCCTGGGGCACACCAGCAAATGTATTACACCAAGTAGATAGAGTGTTGTCAATGCAAATACGTTGTTGGCGGCCACACAGGTAATTACGAAGCCAATCAATCACCGTTGGAGATATGTTAAGTGAGGTAAGTATACTGAGCAGAACATCGTAATCCACTGTGTTGAACGCATTGGAAAAATCCAAAAGCGCGAGCACAGTGAGACTGCCACTTTCCATTTGAAATCTGATTTCATCGGTAATGTTAACTATTGCTGTTACTGTACTATGGCCAGGTCGAAAGCCAGATTGATATGGATTGAGGAGGTCGTGTTTGCACAGGAAAGAATGAAGCTGGGTATGAACAAGACGCTTCACAACTTTGGATAGGAACGGTAGGATTGATATCGGTCTATAGTCAGAAAAGGACGAAGGATTGGATTTTTTGGGTAAAGGAATTATTCGGGCTTCTTTCCATGTTGATGGAAAGGTGCCGCTAGAGAGGGAGTAGTTTATTATAAAAGTGATAGTAGGTAGGATTTCGTCAAGGATAGGGATGATCGTTTTACGGCTGATAAAATCACTTCCGACAGCATTAGAAGTAATCAATAGTATACTCTTCTTAACATGACAAGCCGATAACTGATTAAATACAAATTGTGGAAAGTTAGGAGTTGGCAAGGATGAAAGATAATTTAAAGTATTTGCCTTTATAGTCCTATCAAAGTTGGACACGGCTGAGAAATGTTGATTAAGTAAATCAATGTTTAAATCTTTAAAAATTACATCATGTTTGGATTTGCCAACCCCTAGTGATCTAAGAAATTAGTGGTAATATATGAGCTAATCAAGCTGGAGAATCCATAACCGCTAGGAACAGGGCTTCTGACTGGCGAATTTTATTGAAAAGCGATTCAATAGTTTTATTACTTGATTCAAGTATCAAGGAACTGTTGGGATGATCGTAGAGAAAGTCTCTGGAATGGGTTATTTTCGGATCATCATCATTGAATCTCAAATTAATAATAAGTGACGGTAGCGTATTGGCTTAGGTTTCAGACTTGCGGTCTAGTAGTAACGAGTTCGCATCCTATCAAATACGAGGCCCACTTTTCGGAGTGGGCTTACGTTTGTAGTGTTCCCCACAAGCCTTTAGCTTAACTGGAGGAGTTAACAAGAATACTAGTAATATGCGGATGTCCTTGAGTGTCTGGACATCACCAAGTTAGTACACGGAGCCCGATTGCTACCCCGGGCTAGCGCTGGGTGAACCGTAGTAGCACCGACGGCCCACTCATTTTGTTCAACGTTTCACAGAATTTGAGATCGAATTAGATTTATTCATTTGTATATATATTATTATTATGATCTTGATGAGGCTTGTTTCCAGACCCTGACTTTTGGTTATAAATCACTACGAAACTTCGTACCGAAACTAATCCTGGATAACATTATTTACCAACGTCGTTATTGTCCCCAGATGCCTTGGAACGAGAACGCTTCTTACAACACGCCACACTTCGGGAGCTGGTCTCCAGGGGTGAATGCTCTCAGCTCAAGCAGAAGCTGAACGCCTTAGGCAGTGCAGCCGGTCTCATAGCCAACCTGACTCCTGGTGGTGCAAATACATTACTCTACGTGTAAGTGTTAGTTAGTGTTTGTATTGAAGTGAATGCACGGCAATGTATACTCTCAAAAAAAAAAAAGTACATATGTTGTTTTAAACTTTCTCGACTTGTATAAATAGTACATAGATGTGTAAAAAGCAACTTAATCGGGATTATATTTACAATGAGAACCCGTGGTGCTCCGCAGCATTAACTTCAAGTTGAATGATCATACCTAGCTTCTCTCTAACTCACCCAATTTAAGTGGGTAAAAATTCGAATGAAAGAGCTCATTCCAGCGAGTGTTTTCGAGCAAAACGAATGGCGTACCCCAATAAGGACTGAAGGTATAGATAATAAAAGCTATGACAGAAGGAAGTCGCGTTTGAGTGTAACCTGAGAATAGTGAATGTTATATGATTTGGCCTCGGGGTAGCGGGGACCCTAACACGATAACTATAAGGGATATTTTGTCTTGTAGGGCATCAGAAGCGGGACTGACCCCAGCAGTAGCTGCGTTGCTGGAGAAAGGTGCAGATGGTCGGGCCCATCCCGTTACTAAGTACTGTCCTCTGTACATCGCATGTTATCATGGGCATGTGGAAATAGTGAAGCTGCTGCTGGCTGCCTTCCCTGAAGCTGTTCAGGTGAGGACCTTGGATGATTAGGAACCAAACAACAAACTGATTAATTTTCAAAAATTTATATGTATGTATGTAGAAATGAAGAAGGCTCTACGTAGGTAATTAATCATTTTATTATTTGGCACCGACTCGAAATTAGTTTATACCTACTCCTACCCTATTTATACATTTTGTCAAAGCAAGAGTTAGGTAGTTATTGATTTCACATTGTAACATACAAAATTAATATAATAATGGGTTATAGTATTAATTAATTATTATTAGGTACTCTACTAGTAATTATGAAAATATAAAATACTAAGTACGTCATAACCGCTGGGCGACTTTTTAGTATATTATAACAATACTTATATGCAGTCGAATTCAAAACCTCCTCCTTTTTTTCGTCGGTTAAAAAATTTGAATAAAATCGAGGATTTGAATAATCAAAAGGGGTTTATTTTTGTGCACTATTGTACAAGGACTCATCCCGTGCTCCATATAAATCTGGACCATGTACATTGTAACTTACTCTGTTACTTAGTGTATTTAAAAAAAAGGATACAAAGAGTAGATGTTGTTTCTAATTGAAACAACATTTAATATATTACATAGCTGCTAAAATAAAACGGGTTCTAAACAATATTTTTCACCCTTCCAGCAAGAGACTGTAGAAAAATGGCTGCCTCTTCACGCTGCGTGCATCGGAGGTCACGCAGCCATAGTGACTCTCCTCCTAGAGTACCCATACCCTGAAAGTGTACTCAGTACTTACACGTAAGTGGAAAATATAATCTTATATTACAAACGTAATACAATCAATGGACACAGTAAAGCCAGACCCTAAACTAATAAGTGAGAATAGCGAAATTTAAAGAATTAAAAACACAACTGCCTACTATTAGAACGCGTTCCCACTGTGTTGCAACGATAGATAGTCGTCCTGACCAGAAATTTTAAAGAATAAAATGAATAACAATGGTGCCGATTCTATTGCACATTCGACTAAACTAAAACCTGACTTAATTTCTTCATATGAAATCAACCTTGTGTTCTTCGTAATAAGGTATATTTGTTACTGGCATCTATTTCTCAGCGCCGCTAAATTTCACTAACACTTGTCAACGTATACTCAACTTTATTTCCACGCAGCGAGAGTCTCCATTTATTCAAATGCTGTATAATTGCCGTATGAAAACTTGTTAAAAACGAACTAAGATGACGTTATTTCAATCGACACCTACGAAGACGCTTACTAAAAATACAGAGCAAAAGAGATGGCATTCAACGGATAGCGGCTCTCGCTACGTGGTATTAAAGTTTATTTAAGCGTATCAGACTTCAGTCGACAAATAAATTGCTTATTTCGATAGCGACATATGTTACCTACTTGTTTCAATTTGAAATAAGACCTGGTTTTGAAGTGTACAAGGTTTACATCTTATATGAAGAAAATTTAGTGAATTTTAATTTAGCGAGTGAAGCAACAGAATTGGGACAAATGGCTTTTTATACCTATTTATAATTTTCAACCATTTAAATGCAGTTGTTCACATACATTACAGCACAATTATCTGTTGCCTACGACTTTTTTACTATTACTCGTAAATTATCGTCACGATTCAATGAAAGCAGCTTAAACACAATAACCGTCCAACGACACAGTGGCGACAGATAATCGTGAGAATGGGAATAGCTAGACACGAAAGCCTTTCAACTTAAAAAAAGCATTATGACACAGTGGGAATGGGCCCCTAGGCTCCATACAGCCACCATATTATTTTTGGATGATGTAAGGATTCTAATGATACCTACACATCCAATTCTGTTAAGGTATTTAGAAGTTATGGTAGAATAAAGAAACTAACATGCATACGTGAACCCTGAAAACATGACACACCTTTTTTGGGCAGTCTTGAAATAGATTCTTTACTATTGTGTCGTCATCAATTATGCGCCAAGGTCGTGTGTCTCAACACCGATGAATTAGTTTTTATGGAGCTACCTAAAATCTTGAGTCTGTTTACACAAGCCATACATAATTGCCGCATTTTAATGACAACTTGAAATTGGTCTCCATTTATGCGAATTGGTTCAATTTTCTCCACAATTGCTCTACATGTATACGTCATTCAAATTATCCCACACACAATGTCATCAAAAGTACTTTAAATTATGTCCACGTTACAGAGCGCTCTGTTATTGCAAAATCCTGTAGCTACGTATGTTGTTTTTATAAACATTCACGCTCAGGACTTGAACCATAGGGTGTAAGCAGTAAAATGACAAATAATAGAGTAGAAATTAAGTAGTAAATTTGGAAAAAAGGGTACAACTGATGATGATGACGTGAACCCTAGTTAAGGCCTAACCTCGACGTTAGGCGACGTTAAGGAGCTGCTGTTCTAAAAGCTGATTAAAAAAATAAATGTTGGTCACTGCTTACCATAAGGTAATGATTAGGATGCAAACTAGAACAGGTAACACGTATCAATTAAAAATACCCTCGAGTCGAAAATCTCTTCAATGATGAGAAAAGAGCTGATGGTCTTCGTTTTGCTGTGCGGATTTTCAATCCAATGAAAATTACGAGCTATGATGCCACAAACAGAAACACAAATACACACGTTAAACTTATAGCACCCCTCCTTTTTGCGTCGTCAGTTAAAAATCCTGATGAATCCTGATTATCACACATCCTAATTCCTACCTGATTAGGATCGAGTAGCTCAAATGGTCAAAATGTCGCCACGGTTAGGTGATAACAGTTCAAGTCTGGTCCTAAAAGTGAACATTTCTAGAGATATCATCTAATCTGGCTCCGCCGAGCTCTTTAAACCTGCAGAAGACCCTGGTTAAGTTGTTAAACTAGCATGCTATTTTGATTCTTCTTGTTATAAAAATAGGCAGAGTTTTTAAGATGAAAACGCTATCAGCACTCGACTGTCACCATTGGTGGTTGAGACTTCATTGTCACCGGGAACTGTTTAATAAAAGGTTGTGGGCTTATTTGGCCCCATCCCAACAGTTGGGTTAACAGATATAACCTCACACACGAAGACAGGTTCCGAAGAGTCATTGTACCTTACAACAAAAAAGTATCCTAAATATTTTAGCGACCCATCCGGTGAATGGCAGTATACAGCGGCGTTTGACGTCAATGCGCGTGACGTTAGTGGTCAGACGGCGTTGTACGTTTCGTGTACTCTCGGCAACGTCGCGCTCGTTGATGCGTTGCTATCGCACGAAGTTCAGGCCACGCCCACACCTCGACATGCCCAAGCGCAGGTAAGATTTTGACAGTTACTTAAAAATACAATGTTAAATCTTTTAGTGTTTATGTGAAATCTACACTAAAATCTTTGTGCTAACTTCGTTGTCTAAGTAAATAAACCGTTGTTGCATGCAATTATAAAAATAAAAAAAAAAGACGAATAACAAAGTTGTTAAAAATTGTGGACTAAACCGTGTTTAATTTATAATAATGACTAATACTTAATACTCACACTAAATAATGTGTAATGTCTACTGATTTCACATAAATGTAATCTTTTAAATACACCAATTCAAGTCAATTTTATTTTTGCACTGCACTGTAAGCGAAATTTCTATTACATACACATACTAGGAAGAAGAAAACAGCGCAACAGCTCAAGTTCTCAGTCCACAACGCAGTGGCATTTCGCTCGGTATACATGCCATAGTTAGCAAGTTGACGGGATCTTCTACTAATAATGTAAGTTCAAAATATTCTATTATATTGTAGTTAGCAATTTTCCCTTTCAAATGATTTTACATTGTGGACCTAGATTATACCTTGTGGTACACCTATATGAAATTTATTATATTATTAATACGTATGTACCAAACGCGTGTCTAACGCATGTTTTAAACTGGTTTAAGGATAAAAAAGATTATAAAAATTACGATTCATGGCAAATTTATTAAAAAAGATTGAAAAGTTGATGGTCTAAACATTCATATGCTTTCGTTAAATCAAAGTCAACTTTTTGAAGGACTCGACTTAGAGAAAAGGAATCTTCCTAAGTCTTTTTAGAACTTAGAGACTTTGTTCTAACAGCAAGTTTATAAAATTGAACACTGCATGCATATGTCTTTGTTTATTTGTGGTTGATTACCCTTCTGACTCAGATAAATAGACCTGCAAGAAATGCTTTTCTATCTATTCAGATGTCTACCAAAACGTGAGAATTCCTGTACAAAGTTTATATAACGTGACGTCAGGGTCGCAACTTTTTAATGCTCACCCATCTATAATCCGACCAGCAGCAAAGTTCATTGGCCTTTATTTTTTCGTTCCTTAATTATTGTTTTTTTTATTTTAGGATCGTTGGTCCGACACCAAACGGATTTGTCCGGTTATCGTAGAAGCGGGACGCGTTGGAGATTCTTGTGTGTCTTGTGCGGTGAGGGGGGGCCATGCTGGTCTACTCAAGAGACTGCTGGCTGCTGGTGCTGATGCTAACGCTACTGCTACACCACCTGCTGATACGGTGAGTGCTGACTCTCTCCTTAAGGGTTGTTTTAGGGAAGAAGCAATTAATATTCGGTGTATACATTTTTTTAATTACTATAAACCAACCTATTATGTATACAAGCCATCGAAAGGTCTGACGGTAAGTTTTAAATCTTGGCAACACAACGATTTCGATTCGATGAACGAAATCGCACCGTTTTTTTAATTCAAGTTTCACAACTGTCGGTAACACCTCTGGAGTTATTAAAGGGAAACACTATTGATTCACACATAGAGATTATTTATTGAATCCTTGATATGTTAACCTTACAGATGTGGGCACGCCTCTGATTTAGCAGAGACCAGTGTTGCGTATTTATACACAAAATCTTAGTAGGCATATCGTTCATCTACAATCTTTAACAGGGAATAGTGGCTTACACAGTCGGGTGGCTCTAGTTAGATCAGAAATAAATCTTTTATACAGGGTGTTAGTTAAACGCTCCCTAAAACGAGACAGACGATAGTACTAATGATACCTTTGATTATGGGTCGGAAAAAATATCGATTCCGATAAAACAAAAAAAATAATGTTATATTAGCATTATTTACGCTCCATCATGTTAGTACAGCTAAATGAAACTATACACAATATAATTTTCAGTATTTGAACAAATAAAAAATATTATAAACAGATTTTAATGAAAACAGTAAGTATTTATTTAAACAGTATTAAATAAAAATTGGATTTGGTTCTGTATTTTTTTTAATACCATACTAGGCTGTCTTCGCATTTTCACCTACATTTATGGTCTCTGCTTTGTTCCTTAGGGTCGTAGCGTGATGTTAAATAGCATATAACCTTAACCAAGAATTGATGTAACAAATGCTAAAATAAAGTTCTCAAATCCTACTGCTAGTTCCCAAGATTAGCGCGTTAAAGCAAAAAAACAATTTCTTCAGCTTTATAATATTAGTATATGTGGCGACTTTCACATACAGCAGAAACATACTTCAACGTCATCTAGCGTAGATGACCTGAACTATGTTGTAACTATTGATCCTGGATGCGCAATGATAGTTTTCGCGGCGATATGTATATATAGAACTTACCAACGTCAGCCCCTAGCCTGGTCGAAGGTCCTTTAGAGTTTGAGGGACATAATACCCGTTCCTTCACAGTATAGATAAAAGTGTATCCTCAGCAGAGTCACATTAATTTCTTCATTGTCCAGGTGGGTCCGGACGGCAGTAAAGACCGTCGAAGGTCTCGCAGCGCATCGGCAGCTCTTGGAGGTCCCAGAGGAACCACGGCGCCCTCTCCCGCCCGGTCTAACTATAGCTCTGATAGTAAGTATATGATGGCTGTTTTATCTTTCATTCAGAAAAAAGTAACTACTGTTTTTGAGGAATACCTGAATTGATTGACAAATGTACATTCAGGTAAGTGAAGTCGCGGACAAGAGTATTTTTAAATTAAAAGAAGATGGCTGGTCTTTGTGCTTATATTTACACACTCATGATAATGATGATGGTGATAGTGATGATGGTGATAGTGGTGATGGTTATAGTGATGACGGTGATAGTGTTGATGATGATGTAGGTGCAAAATTTCCTTCTCCGGCTCAAACTGCAGATGCATATTAATGTTAGTAAAAGCACAGAATACACAATAGTACAGGCTCTAGTAAGTCTCACTCCGCCAAATCATTTAAATTAATAGCGACTCTTGCTCCGACACAATAAAGTCGCAATTCAGGTCACACCTATAGAAGTTGCCTCTCTTTCTATCGCGTAACTCTTAACTGTTCTGACGACGCGACGTTAGACTTGTAACCAGTAAGCTATGTGCCTATTACTCTGTTTGTGTGTACAAATAAACGTAGGCTATTTACTAATAACACGATAGTTTAGATACGAACTGATGACGCGGCATTACTAATTGTTGTCACGATGAGTCGAGCCCGCCGTGTACTTGTAGGTTTATAACTACACTACGGAGTGGAACTGGCCTGGTAAAAGTACAATTTTGATGGCGGAAAGAAAGCAAAAGTTTTAATGTTTACAATAATTTAGTGAATTATATCCGACTGCTAGTTTATTGAAGTGGGTCATCTGGTACTTTTATAAAAGATAGACCAAATAACCTCTTCCTTAAAGGAGACACTCCGTGGACAGCTTTGGCGATAGCAGCTCGGGCCAAGAACGTCCAGATAGCAGAGATACTGCTGCAGCATGGAGCTTCTGATCCTCACTGCAGAGCCATCAGAGAGTGCGCCAAGCACTCCCTCACTGACCTCCTTGCTAAGCTGTTGGCTACCAAGGTATGACAAGACTATTTAAGGATAAGATGGCTTGTAACTGTTGTGAGTTCTTAGGAGACGACCCATGTTTAGTAATGATGATGATGATGATAATGGTGATGATGATGATGAACACTTACAAGCAGTTAAAGATAGTAATTTGAGATAAAAAAAGTAAAATCATCATCAATCAATCAATCATCAAAAATGCCGCTATTTTTCCTCCTCAAAGATGATATTTTTTTTTATTTTTACGTTACTACTCTAGGGTCTTCCTCCTCTATTTCGATACGTATGAAAAGATTTTATTTTTCTAAATAATCTTTCAATTAAAACACATGGTAGCAATTCAACATGACAAACATACATACACACAATTAACGGACTCAAAGTACACCCAGGCTTAGAACATCTAAACTTTAACCACATGTTTGATCTAGAAATCAAACCCCTATTAATACGTTTTCCATTGTCCAGCTGACCAGCTTAACTATTGCGCCCCGGAGTCTTATAACCTTTAAAAATAAATGTATTTTAGGCGTATCCAGACCCAGACTACAAATTGAACAAGTCTATAATATCGGAAGCGGTGTTCAACGAGCGGGACGGCGATAGTGCCCTCACCTACAGCTCTCTCTGTCCGACAACACCCGTCATGGTCAACTGGCGGGAACTGCGCGCACAAATATCACAGCTAAAGTCAGTTTATTAATGAATGAATAAGTTAATTTTAATACTAAATATAGGCGTAAGTGTATTCCCTTCATGTTTTTACATGTTTCCAGGATGTCATGGTTACGTCTCGCGGCCCTCCGCGTGAATTCCCGTCTGGGAGGGGCGGGGAGTGCGGGTGCTGGGCACGCCCTTCACGCCCTCACGCGCCTTGACGTGTCCAACAACGAACTCCGCCTACTACCTCCAGAACTCTTTACCATGCTCAGTCTCAGGTGATTCTTTATACAGGTGTGACGCTTAACGAAGAAAACTATACTGGACCAGACCAAGCCCACTCCGCACATCAGGTATAAAGCCAACAAGTACGCGGCGTGCTTGACTTGTTGAAACAATTCAGAAACGCGCGCCAGCTGGGCCGCACGTTACTTCGATGGTCACTCACGCGCTGCATCGCGTCATCCGTTCATCTCTTAAGATATTACCAAGCTAAAATAAAGGCACATTGCCATGTATTCGGCTGCTTAGTATAGGCATATAACTGTTAATTAAATATTCAGATTTATTCTTTAAAAGAACTCAGTTTATCATAAAAATGCGAGATTAAGGATTTACAGTCGTTATCTTGATCTTGCGCTACGCAATATAAACATAACAAACGTAGCTATCATTTTTATGCGACACGGTGAATGACCTTAAACGTTCGGCACCGTCGAAACAGCTGATTGCATAAAAGTTGTTTAATGTATTACATTGCAGTTTTTGGCCGTATGAGGTATTTATTATTATTTTTCGGTAAAATATTCAGTTTTGAACTGCCTTTGTTACAAAAACTAAACCATCGATCTTTCTTTATCTTACAGATACCTTAATGCAGCTCAAAATAAGCTGGAACGATTACCCACCAACGAAGATCCGTTTGAAGAAGATTTAGACAGTAAGAGAAGGCGCAAGAAGAGACCACGACCAGAGCTATATACTGCACCTGTTTTACAAGAAGTCTACTTGCAGGTTCGTTAACACTAGAGATGTAATAAAAATGTCGATATTATGTAATAAAAATGTTGATATAAGGTAATAAAAATATCGATATTATATATTTAATTCTAAATAGATTTAATGTTAGAAATAAGCCAGAAATGAGACACAAAAAAATAATAAGTTCCCTAATTAATATTTTAAATGCGATTGTGAATTTGGTTGTTGGTTTATTATGAGCTCATGCCTTAACTGCTCAACCGATCTTCATGAAATTTTGCATACGTGCTGTCAAGGGTGCAGAAAATTACACAGGGTCCCAGGTTTTATCCAGAAGAAAAGTATTCTAGCGAAGACCGGTCGAACTACGTAGTAACAACTGATCCTGTATCGCTTTATAAAACTTCTTGCGTTTTGATGACTGATTCTTCTCAACCACAACCGTTGAACCGCGATCCTTAAGACATGATCACATCGCCTGGTCGCAGGATCCTCCCTTTGTGTTTAGAGGGACTTAACACCCATTCATCTACAAAGGTACAGCATCCCTATTTCACTTAAAAAGTCGTAAAAGAAAATCGTTTTCTTTCCAGGATAATCGCCTAGAAGAACTTCCTCCAGCATTATTTCGTCTCCCGGCTCTGTCTACCCTGGACGTGTCCAATAACAAGCTCCGAGCATTACCTGCTGCTCTATGGAGGGCACCAGCGCTGAGGGACCTCAGCGCAGCCCTCAACCATCTGAGGGACTTGCCTACTGGGGTAGAGGTAAGGAACTGTTGCTTAAATTATGTTCGTAATTAGAGTATATTAAAAGAGAAAAGTAGGAAAAAAGGAAAGCAATGAAATGTAAGGTATATTACTTATATCCTACTAATATTATAAACGTGAAAGTTTGTGAGGATGTATGGATGTTTGCACGCGAAAACCACTGAACCGATTGCGATAAAATTTGGTATGTAGATAGCTGGTGACCTGGATTAACACATAGGCTACGTTTTATCCCGATATTCCCACGGCATCGGGAATTACACGGGTGAAACCGCGGGGCCCTGCTAGTATATTATAATCGTGAAAGTTTGTGAGGATGTATGGATGTTTGTTGGTCTTTCACGCAAAAACTACTAAACCGTTTTGCGATGAAACTTGGTATGTTTTTTTTTATGGTATAGGGGGCAAACGAGCAGACGGGTCACCTGATGGTAAATGACTACCGCCGCCCATGGGCACCTGTAACTCAAGAGTCACAAGTGCGTTGCCACCCTTTAAGATGGGAATAGGGGAAGAGGGGGAAGAGTGGGTAGACGGGAGAGGGGGAGAGGGGAAGGACGGGAATAGGGGAGAGGGAAGGGCTAGGGCCTCCGGTAACCTCACTCACGCGGCGAAAAGCAATGTAATCATTGTTTCACTGCCGTTTTCTGTGAGGCCGTGGTATCGAGCGGAGTGGAGCCGGCCCATACGTGCCGAAGCATGGCTCTCCCACGTAAGTCCCAGTTTTTATCCCGATATTCCCACTTCATCGGGAATTACACGGGTGAAACCGTGGGCCGCAGCTAGTTTTCAATAACAATAAATACAATTTCTCTAATAGATCCTCAAATCCTAATCCAAATGTCTTACAGGAAGAAGCGTCTTCTCCCACCATCCCCATTATTGCTGGTCATCTTCGACGAATACTAGAAAAGGGACATATTAAGGCAAGTCTCTGTGTATATTAGCACTTGGCCAATCGCAGACAAAATAACCACAGACCATACAATTTAAAACCCCGCCTATAATCCCTTCAACAATAAGAAAAGAGCTGATGATCTTCGAACGGCTGAACAGATTTTCTTGAGTTATATCTTAGAACACTTTCGATCAAATACCTTTCAAACGAAAAAAAAAATCACTTAAATCGGTCCATTAGTTTGGAGCTACGATGCTAAGTTTGACGTGTCTGTGTATCTGTCTATGGGACAGACACACAGACTCGTCAAACTTACAACACCCTTGTTTTTGCGTCGGGGGTTAAAAAAGAATTATTGAAATGGTTCACAAATGGCGAAAATGTCGCGTACCATACACACACAAAAAAAACTGTCGAATTGATAACCTCCTCCTTTTCGAAATCGGTTAGAAATATCCTCTTCACTGGTAGATTTAGTTAATCTAGTGCAGTGGCGTTACAAAAATTATACTGCTTCCAAATTCACCTTGGCAGCGATTGAATAGTACAGATTCATTAATAGAACAACAGATAGCTCACTTTATTAATAAATAAATAGCAATTCTCGTAATAAATGAATAGAGTTCAATGTTGATAGCCCGACAATACGTCACTTCGAATTGACAAGTGATGATGAGCGAAATAAAACGAAGCTGTAACATGTGATGAAGTGAGATACCACGGCCTCACAGAAAACCGGCAGTGAAGCAATGTTGCATTGCTTTTCGCCGAGTGAGTGAAGTTACTTGAGTTACAGGTGCCCATGGGCGGCGGTAGTCATTTACCATCAGGTGACCCGTCTGCTCGTTTGCCCCCTATACCATAAAAAAATTGTTTGGATTATACTACTATAATTTGGGATCTTGGAGCTGATCTGATGATGAAACTCGATGGTATTTAGTAGGCCTCTTCAATTTATTGTAATAATCTACTAAGTCAGATAGTCCTTTCGCGGGTAACTTCTGCAATGGCGAAAACGTAGCCTAAATCTAGAAGATTTTGGATACGTTTACGACTCGATGGTATCCATTTGGTATCAGTATTCTACCAAAATCAAAATCATTTATTTCAATTAAACCATTATGGGTATTTTTGAATTGTCAGAAGTAGTAGTCAGTCAGACTAAGTCAGTCGTGAAGCTAGTTGCCTGTTCCAATTCGTAGATCCAGTGGAGAAGAACAGGCAAGAAACTCCAAGGACACTCTTTTTTATCTCTTTCTTACCCCCCCCCCCCTCTCTCCATCCCTCCCCCCTCCTATCCTTTTCCCCTCGATTATTTTTTATTTGCCTCCTTCTCTCTCACAACTGACATTCGATTTGTGTCTTTTAAACACGGTTCTCTGTTTCAGGGCCAGTCAGAATGTTCCAGTCCGCAGCAGCTTGCATCACCGTCTGACACATCACCGCAGATGAGCGCGTCTTCCTCTATCAATAGCGCACAGTTCGCTATTGGCAATCAATCTGTAAGTAAAACATTATAAATGCGAACGCTAGAATGTTTCTCTGTTACAAAATTCACTCATATTGAAGATAATTTCGGCCAACTTGATCTTGAACTTGAATACATGCTATGGGTTCAGGGGATGAGGCGGCGAAAATCTGCAGGGGTTCTTGCAGACTTCCATCTTAGGGTTGGCCCGGGTCCCCTGCAATAGACGAAGTGGGTCTATGACTGAAAATCGTGTGATTTTAATCAGTTCGATTCTGACATACCACATTACCGTTCTCCGGTGTGATTTCCACACAGTAATAGATGTAAATATAATTAACTACTAAGAAGGGAAATATACTCGTATGTTCCTTACCTGATTAGCATCCGCACAAAATGCCTAACTATAGAAGAAGCAGAAATCTTTTTTTTTTTTTTTTGTTTTTATGGTATAGGGGGCAAACGAGCAGACGGGTCACCTGATGGTAAATGACTACCGCCGCCCATGGGCACCTGTAACTCAAGAGTCACAAGTGCGTTGCCGCCCTTTAAGATGGGAATAGGGGAAGAGGGGGAGAGGGGAAGGACGGGAATAGGGGAGAGGGAAGGGTTAGGGCCTCCGGTAACCTCACTCACGTGGCGAAAAGCAATGCAAGCATTGTTTCACTGCCGGTTTTCTGTGAGGCCGTGGTATCGAGCGGAGTCGAGCTGGCCCATACGTGCCGAAGCATGACTCTCCCACGTATCTCCATAGTTTCCAAGATATAGTTCCAACTGCTTCACACTCTGCTCAGTAAATAAGCGGTTTTCTTGCACAAAATCCGCTTGGTACGGTACAGTAGGGGCGTATTACGCTTTCACACTTTAACTACTGAACTGATCTTCATGAAAGAACAAAGGTTACTTTTCATACAGAAGAAAGTACTGTGAGAGGTTTTCGGTTATCTCCTCTCACCAGCAGAAACCAAATACTATGAGAGTAATTCTGTCATATATGATGTATTTCGCAGAAGTCTTCTTCACGGAGCCCATCGATCGAGAGAAGTGAGTCTGATACGTTGGATGATGATGACGACGAAGTCATCCCGGTACTGGGAAACCGAGCTGGGAATGCTGTGTAAGTATTCCCACACTATCTCCCTTTTCCCATCAAATTTCTCTTCCTCACATCAATCTTATCTTGACTTTGTAACTTACGAATCTAGTCTCTCCTCTTACATAATATAAATTTATTATTAACACTATTTATTCTCTGTCTCTTTCTCCATTTCGACTCCATCTCACTCTTTCTCTTTAGCTCCTACTGTCTCATGTTCAAAGTGTAGATATACAATGAACAGTGTGAAAACTGATTTAGTTAAAGTATTACTTTGACTTCTTCTGGTGACAAGTCATCAAGTTAACGATACGTCATCAACTCTTCTCCACAGCTGGTCTGAAGCCCGTCGCGCCCACACTTGGAGGGGGATAGTGGAGGGGTCCATCGACACCCCAACTCGAGGCGGTTCGTGCTTGGTGGCGCTGAACCTGGCCCACAACCAATTCACCTGCGTACCACAAGCACTAGCCTGCAATGCGCCTAACCTAACCAGACTCAATATGGCTTATAACTCGCTAAGGTAATATAATATTCTGACACATAACAGCGATCTAGACCCAAACTAAGCATATCGTGTACTGTGTGCTCTAGAACAGGGATATACATATATTTTACATAACAACTAGACATACTAATAAATGCAAATATTTGTCCTAATCGCCTAATCGGGAATGCAACCCGCGAACTCTAAGGATGACGTAGAACGTTCGACGGTCGCGTAGGTCGTCGAACATACATACACACACTATTTTTAACCCCCGACACAAAATAAAGGGGCGTTAAAAGTTTGTTCGTGTAAGTATGTGTGTCCTATATCTGTCGTAAACGGATGGACCACACAAGCCTAAAGTATTGTCACTTTGTAATACAAGTGCAGTAACGGCACGTATGGGCCGGCTCGACCGGAGTGATACCAGTCTCACAGAAAAAACGGCAGTGAAGCAATGTTTTGCGTTGTATTTCGCCGAGCGAGTGAAGTTACCGGAAATCCTAACCCTTCCCTGTCCCCATTTCCCCTCCTCTCTCCCTCACTACCTCCCTTCCCCTACTCCCACTTAAAAGCCGGCAACGCACTTGTGACTCTCGAGTTGCAGGTGCCCATTGGCAGCGGTAGTCCCCTACCATCAGGTTATCTGTCTGCTCTTTAGCCCCCTATACCATAAAAAAAGAGAAGTGAGAAATAAAAAAATATTTACCTTTTCTTCTTTTCTTCTCTTTGGGCCTCAAAATAAGGCTTGAAAATATTTTTCCCCCTCCCCCTAGGTCAAAAGCTGGGTATGCCCCTTTTAGTACAGTTTTACCACGATATTCAGAAACTACTTATCCAATTCGGACATAAGCCTATTGTAACCTACGTCCATAATATAGCACAGTTTTATTTTTATCCAGGTCCATGTCTTACGTGACGTCATATCCGACCAGTCTTCGACAGCTGGACCTGAGTCACAATGAGATTACTTGCTGGCCAAGTTTACCCCAGGTGAGTCTCTTCTCTCAAAATTAGTCGGGCATCTCCGAAATACACACGTGAGTACAACCTTTTGCGACCATAATTCATTTTAGGTTTCAATGGCCAGTATAATTTGAACTGTCATTGTATATGCGATATAAATAAGAATAGTAATGACATTTACGTTTGATTTTTACTTTGCCTGTGATGTCATAGCTCTCAATTCGTACTAATTAGGTAGGATGAGCAAAACACATGCTTCTTTAATTATTAATTTATTTACAAAAAAAACATGACAAAGGACAATGACCATGTATGTATGGAATTCCGTCTTAATTTGTTGCACAATAAACCTTTATTTATTATAGACTACGCTTTATATATTATCAAATGAAAGTGATCATTTTCCCACAATTAACCGAGTTTTTAAGTAATTAGATGAAAACGGAGATACCTGTCCTACAAACAAGGATCTACAAATTTTTAGCTATTTGATATCATTTTTGTGATGCTTTTGTTCGAAGGCTCATATTTACGTAGCTCGTACAAATGTAGAGAACGAAACGTAAATATCATGACTTTATACGAAAATAATGCGTAGCAATTGATGATTTACTGTTTTTATTTCAATCATAATTCCGGTTACGACAATAGAATTCCTGTAGTGAAAAGGTTGTAAAAAAATAAGAAAATATTTTTTATATTATTTTGATTTTGCAACATGAAACATTGCTGGCCCACTTTTGGTCAAGATCCTTTGATCAGATGTTTTTTTTTCTATTTAAATATTATGTTCGAATATCGACTAACAGGCGATTGGTAGATAGTTCTAAAATTATGAAATTAATTGATTCCATATTACATCTAAAAAAAATAATTTTGTGTGCAAACCGTACTTTCCACGTGACAGTTGACAGATTAAGGTCATTGACGTCCCTTTTGTTATTTCAAACGAATTGTATGTAACATAACAGGTCAACATATTATATACTGGGCGCGTGTAATTTACAAATTTTCATGATTCAGGAACCCTACTAAAATCTTCCTGAAAATATATAAAATAAGTTAGTGGTTTCACTAACTTATTTTATATATTTTCAGGAAGATTTTAGTAATTAATACATTGGGTATTTATTAGTAATTTTTTTTCACAATCAATTTAGGTGAAGTCGGTAAATTTTTTCGTTTGTAAAAAATATATTCTTAGCAAGCGTCTCCAGCATCACATCTCATAATCAATATCAGATACAATACTGCTATCGGTCTCGATTTTCTATGTTGTTTACAGGTGGAAAATTTTGGCTCCACTGAAGGTGATCCTCTGGCCTGCTACTGCCCCAACTCCTCGACAAACAATAGCATCCGGTCTCGCCCAAGATCCGGGGGGTCGGTCCGCTCGCAGCTGCTCAGCGCCGCCTGCCCCGCCAGGAGACATCTGCGGCTGGAGGGGCTCAGGACCTTGGTGAGGGGTTTATTAATTACTAGGGTTTGTGGTGACTTTTTGACCTTGAGATCATGGGAGAAGAAGTTTTGTTTAAACGAATCTTAGTCTTACTCCTAATGAATGAAATGAAACGAATGTGAGTTTGTCCGTTGGTTTGTTTCACACAACAGCCATTCATCATGAAACCTTGTAGTAAATAATACAATTTCTGATTGTGTAACTTTGGTATTGTAGACTGTTAAATTAACACAAATTATAACATATAGCTGTTAATACAAATAAATAAAATTGAAGTGTCTGTTTGTCATGTCAAAATAATAGTTTTTTTCAAGCTCATTCGGTTATTTGCACGATGCCTATGCCTAAAAATCAGTTTTTAAAATTGTTGTCGGTCTGTCTATCTATCTGCTTGTTCCTGCTAATCTCCGGAAAGTCAGTGAAAGTCGGTTGGGTGGACCCATTTCCGCGGGACTTTCACTGGCAGATAGCTGGTATTATAAGGAGTAACTTAGGCTACTTTTATTTTAGAAAAAGAATTAGGGTACACGTGAGCGAAGCCGCTCGGGAACTGCTAATTATTAATATTTTTACATATGTATATAAGCTCACACCTTTCTTCCTTCGGGGTAAGCAGAGACATCAGCTCGCCCCTTGCTTCTATCCTTACACAGCTCACGAGCTTTCTCTACTGTCATTAAACCTTCCGATTTTGAGTATTTCTGACTTGCTCTTTCGTCAGATTCAACAAAAATAAAAATATTTAGTTTGGCCTATAAATTATGTTGTGATGAATATCGTCTTCAGATCCTAGCCAACAACTTGCTCACTCGCATCCAGTTGACGACAGATGACGATGGGTTCGTGTCAGCAGCACAGCACGAGGATTCCACAACTGACGAGGACGATGAATGGGTAAGTTTATTGGATTCTACAACTTTTAAGTTTTGAATGGCTTTATGGAATCCATAATAGTGTGTGAAATCGTAGTATAATTATAATTCTACCTTCTTTTATCTTTAAATAAGTAAAACTATTGGAGATTACAATATTTATTTTTACCCAACTGCATAAAGAAGGGCTCTGTTTTTTAAAAGTTCCGACTGTGCCTCAGTAAAGAAGAGTTATAGTTGATTTGATTTTAGAGTATGTGTGTTGTATTCTTTGTTCCCTATAAATATCCTACTAATTATTATAAACGTGAAAGTTTATGAGGATGTATGGATGTATGAATGTTTGTTACTCTTTCACTCTAAAACTACTGAACCGATTGCCATGAAACTTGGTATGGAGATAGCTGGAGACCTGGACTAACATATAGGCTACTTTTTATCCCGATATTCCCACTGTGCTATGTTTTTCTACTATTTTTTTTCGGAAACCAATAATTTTTTATTGAGTAATGGAAAAGGTGTTTGTCTTCCAACTCGCCTAACGGAAAGTGACGGTGAAGACGAAGATGGTTCACGCCTATTCAAGAGAACCCTATTCACTCTACACTTGAACATTCCAGGATACTTGATACTTCCTGTCTGCATGCATTAAGCAGAGAACATTCTATGGCGAAAATAGACCTAAAAAGAATAATTCAGGAGAGCAACTCATCACTCACCTTCGGACAACCCCTATAATGGCAACTGCAAAAAAAACTTAAAAATGATTGTGATAGAATGGAAAGGAAAAACTTCCCCTAGTATTGAATCTGCTTACAACGTGTGACAGGTCCAGGGTCGTAATGCGCTATACTTCGACGGGTGTTTCGCCTCTACACCAAACATTTTAAGATCCATGCTGCTCAATCCTTCCTTAGGATGCCAAATTTACTTTTTTAATTCTTTTTTTTTTACAGAACACCGGCTCCACTCTCAAGGGTCGTCTGCTGTTTCCCTTGCTGTCCATGCTGGACGTCTCCTGCAACCTGTTAAGGACGATCCCTCCGGCCATACACGAACTGACCAATCTATCTGTTCTCAACATCAGTGGGAATAAAGGTGATGACGTATAAATGTTAGGGTTGCCACATGTAATTTATATTTCGACTGCAAGGATGGCGCATTAGTTAAAGTAGTTGCCTCGCTTCTATACCGCGCTGAGTGTTGCGAGTTCGATTCCCACTCGGGACAAAAATTTAAGTGATATTCTAAATAGTTGTCCTGCGTCGTCTGGGTGTTCTTTGATACCGTTATTTGAATTTTTAGATTTACAAAGGAATCATTAGTAGTGCAGCAGTGCCTCTAAGAGAAAAAAAAAACTTGAAATATAATCTCTGTGGTTAGGCAGTATACAGATTTCGACTGTGATTTCAGGGATCGCGTGTTCGATTCCTGCTCAATGCAAATATGTGTATGCGTGAATATGTATGTATTTAAAAAAATGTATTTAGATAGGGACGCCAATTTATAACGAAAAGACACAATTTACTTAAATAACATAGCAATTAACACAATTACAAGTCACTTAGACAATTCTCACTATTTCCATTCACTATTCACTTTGTACTATTCGCTATACTTCGCACTTGTTAACTCGCAGTATCGCCTAACTAGAACTGTATGTCATTACCGCCATTAAATTTCCTTAAATAGTTCTAAAAACATCTCACAGAAAGTTCGTGAACTTTCCTGAAATATCTCGTACAATCTACTTGACTCAACCGCTGTTAGAACTTCTAGAACTCAGTGGAACAGTCAAATTGATATTAGACTATTAGTACCGTCATTCGTCCAAAAATGGCGCCTGCGGCTCAATTTAGGCTTCTATAACAATATGTATATGCGTGTTCTAGAGCACACAGTACATGCTATGGTTTGGGTTTAGATAGCACTGTGTTATGTGTCACAGGATATTATATATTAAGAGATATTAAACAGAATGGTGATAACTTCTTATTATTTCACATGTTTAATACTCGTGAGTGTATGTATGTATATATAATTTCAGATATAACTGAACTCCCCCCTCAAATGGGTCTGCTCTCCCGTCTTTGGAACCTTAATACGGTGGGGTGCTCCCTCCAGGAACCTCTCAGGTCGATGCTGGCCTGTGGCCGGTACAAGAGCATGGATATCGTGGGATACTTGAAGAGTGTGCTGCAGGAAGCCAGGCCTTATGCGCGGATGAAGCTCATGCTGGTGGGATTGCAGGTACGTTCTTCCTTACAGCTGCTTGATGGTTAGCTAGTGCCTATAGGAGATTTAATAAGCTATCCGAGAATGGATTTTTCAGGTCCTGTTTCTTATATAAGAAATATCATTACGAAATATAATTTTTTTTTGCTTTTTGTGGTGATATCAACGTGCATAAAAAAATATACTAAAGCGCCATCTAGCGAAAACGAGCCGAATTACGTAAACTGCCGATCCTGCATCGCGCAATGTAAGTTCTCTGCGTGAAGTCCATGATACATTTTAAAGAGTTAATTAATTAATTTAAAATATAAGACAAACATATTATGCTGGAAGCTTTTCTGTATTTGGTAACTGTAACTGTGCCAAACAGTCTTTAATATTACTTACGGAAGTTATTATTGTAAGCCTTCTCTTGGTCACATTAATATGGTATTTTTTTTATCTCGTTCAGGGTATAGGAAAGACTAGTCTGTTGGAGTGCCTGAGACAGGAGTCAGCCATTCAGCACCGGAGGAAACCAACGGAGGTAAATGGCACCATATTTTACCTTTATTAATTGCTCATCACTCCCTCAAAGAAGGCATTTTATATCACGTACGTATCAAACAAGCATACGTCCCGCCTGATGGTAAGCGGTTATCGTAGCCTATGGCTTTTGCGCTGTCTTCACGCAATGGCTCGATATCAGTAGGATCGGGACGTCGCTCCATCTAGTGAGGAGACGTTGTTTGTTTCGTGGGAGAGCCATGCTTCCGCAGTTATGGACCGGCTCGACCGCAGTGATACCACGACCTTACAGAAAACCGGCCGTGAAGCAATTCTTTGTGTTTCGCCGTGTGAGTGAGGTTACCGGAGGCCCTAACCTTCCCTCCCCTCGCCCTCCCTTCCCCCATTCCCACCCTAATATATGTGTTCTAGAGCTCACAGTACAAGATATGCTTTTTTTTTCCCAGCACTGGGCAAAACGCATGGGCAACAAGTCTTCGCGACGCGGTAATGTGTCTACAGTAGGAGTGGACATCGGTACCTGGGTGTATGAGAAGAACCGGTCCACTAGAGGGCCTGTCACCTTCAGGACCTGGGACTTTGGTGGACAGCAAGAGTAAGTACTCCATATACCAGATCAGAGTTAGAGGTGACAGATATGAATTCATATGTGTGACTTAGTAACGCTGATGAACATTAAAATCATATATTTCTTTCATCCCTTAATTTCCCCTCCGTAGAAGTGAAACAGTTTCTTCAAATTGAAATGGGACCAATCTTGAATATTTTGTTTATTTTATTTTATTTGTAAGGTACAGAAACAGACAACAGATTAAATAATTTTATATTATTTTTTACAAATGGCGAAGATATCGAATAACATACACATACAAACAGTCGAATTTAGAACCTTTTCTTTTTGAAGTCTGTTAAAAATATATGTTTGCTCACCAGTGACTAGCAAACCGTATGCCTTTGATTTTGTCGGTCCAGGGGAGGGGTGGGGGGGGGGGATTGACTGAAAATTATAATACTACGTAAGCTTGTTAAAGCCGGGGGAGGGGGGGGGCAGCAGCCCTCCCCTGGCTCCCCTCCGGTATTGCCCACCTTCTGTAGTCTTTAATATCTTCTCGCGAATTCTATGATACATTGACCTACGTGTGATGTTTTTCCAGGTATTATGCTACTCACCAGTACTTCCTCTCCCGCCGTTCTCTGTACCTCGTGGTGTGGAGAGTCACAGACGGGAGGAAGGGCCTCGCCGGCGCCCTCAACTGGTTGAGGTAACCTGCTGTAGTTAACTGTAACACCGGTACGTTCTGTACTACACTTGTGTAGAACAGCAATTTGTGACGTCATACATTGCTATCGTCAAAATTTTAATGTTTTGGTTAAACAGTAAAAATATAATACTATATTTGACACTTATCATAACACTTTCTTTAATGATGACTGCTAAGTAATTTATTTTAACTACAGGCAATTACTATAGTATCCTAAATGTTATTTATATAATGCAACTAGCTTTTGTCCCCGGCTGCGCCCATGTGGGCCTAGGTTACCCCAGTAAAGAATATCCTATGTACTAATAAAGGTCGTAAACCATCTGTATGCAAAATCTTATCCAAATCCGTTCAAGCGTTTTTGCGTGAAAGAGTACCAAACATTCATCCATCCATGCTCATAATTTTTCGTGTATATATTATTGTAGCAATGCGCGAACAGCGAAGTAACTATGTTTGTCTATCTTTCTGTCTGTTACGTTTTCATGCCTAAACCGCTGAACTAATTTTGATGAATTTTGTTATGGAGATAGAGGAGACTTTGAAGTGAAAAAAAAGCACTTTTTATTGCGTTAATAAAACATGACGGTAGAAGGAAGTAGGGGATTTAAGTTTAAATGGGAGAGATTCTACTCAGACGAAAACGCGCCGCACCAGTTAGTATCCTGATATTATAAATGCGAATGTAAGTTTGTATGTCACGCTATCACGCATTAACAACTCAACCTATCATCATGAAAATTTGCATACACGTTGTCAGGAATTCATCCCGAAAAAGTACTTCGCCTGAGGAATATCCGAATTCATTGAAAAAAACTATATTAAGGGCGAACATAGCCGTGTATATAGCTAGTTACTAACAAAATGTTAATATTACAGATCTATACAAGCTCGCGCCCCCGGCTCACCCGTCATCATGGTTGCTACACACTATGATCAAGTCGTCAATGTAAGTATAGCAAAAAAAATTATAAATCTTCATCATCATCATCAGCCTATCTCTGCCCAGTTGGACGAAGGTCTCTTTCAAGGAACGCCAACTGTCCTGGTCTTGGGCAGCAGATGTCTGTTACTCAATCACGCACTAACAGCTGAACGGATCTGGATGAAATTTGGCACAGAGGTTAATTAAAGTCTGGAATAGCACATAGGCTATTTATCCCGGGAAATTGTACGGTCCCCGTGGGATAAATTTGCCTTTCCACGCGAACAAAGTCGTAAGAAATAGCTAATATATACATAATTAACTTTTAAAAAAGTATCACCGACTTCAATGCGCCTAAATCATGATCAATTGAAGCAATATTCTTCATCCTTTTATTTTCCATCCTTAGAGGTGGAATATTTTTTGAAATTGAATGAAAAGAGAATTATTAAAATCTGTTCACAAATGGCCAAGATATGGCCAAACATACACACAAAAAAAAATTAATTGAGTACCTCCTTGTGTACTTCCTTTTTGAAGTTGGTTAAAAGTATGACAGCAAAGTGTGGTCAGATTTTATGATCATTATGAACTATAATACTATAAATTATCTAAAATTAAATTTTTTCTACTTTTCTGAAGATTCACTTCTGCCGTGTGTGAATTGCATACATTCAATTTTTTTTTGAAGTATTTTATGGAGACTACGATTTTATCAATATCATTTGTAATTACAGTCTCATTCATAAAGCTTTGTCTCTCATGGGAAATTAGGTACATCTGTAAATTTTCATGTTTTTATAATCTCACAATAACTCACAATTTTTTCTAAAACTGTTATCGCTTTACGCCATTCAGGGTCTGTGCGACTCTAAAATATGACTAAATCATTCTGTCACATTCTGTATGTATTATGTCACTTAGGTATTCGTCTAAATAACAAAATATAGTTACATTTTAATTTAAAAATGCAAACGAGTTTCAACCTTACTACTGCTATCAAGCTACTGCTAAAATGACATGGTGTTGCAAAATACACAGTAAAAGCATACTACAACGCCATCTAACGGACACAAGCCGACTTAGTAACTACAGAATTGAATCGTGCAATTAAAGTTCTGATTAGTATATAGGGTGTCCCAGAACTCAACGTCAAGCCGAAACGGGGTGACAGGATTGATTGTAACCATCATGAGAAAATTATATTATACAATTTATCTAACATTAACCGTTGGGCCGTGGTCCGCCTGGCGTGATCATTTCGCCTGGTCGGGGTTTCCTCCTTTTGTGTTGGAGGGATCTGCATTCCCCTACAACTGATTTGAAATAAATAGAGATTCCTTTGTTCCTCAGTGTAATCTCCCAGAGAACGAGAGTCCAGAATGTCTCCAACGGCTGATCCGTTCCTCAATCATGGGAGCTCCTGATGCTGATAAACTTGGACTACCTCGAGTTCTGGATTCTGTGGAGGTTAGTCTCCAACTATAAGTTTTTTTTTAAATATTTAAGTATGACCCCATCGCAGGAACTTTGGTCCTTCGAGCTCATGTGAAGGGGGATAGGATTGTCAATGTTATCTTATATCTTATATAATTATCATAAGAGCACCTCGTGCTTATTTGCAAACTTTATTACGTAAATATGAAATCTTATCTTATGTCATTTATGTACCTAAATGAAATAAGTGAGTCAATTGGCTTACATTTGTGTGTATTTCCAACCGCAGGTGTCATGCAGCACTCGACACAACATAAGACTTTTAGCTGACATCACATACTCCGTCGCGTTCAGTGTGAAGCCGCCAGGTAATCCCCACATCCTCCATGCAAGCACAAACCATCATACATAGCTACATACATACACACACATGACATTTATGTGTCGCCGAAATTTAGCCTGACAAAAAACCTGTATTTCTTGATTAAAAAAATGCTTTTTGTAGATGCACATTTCTGAACGAAGTCTTATCAATTTTCAGTTATGTCGACCTCCTTCTCACAGAATTTTTTTTCTTCAAAAATGCTTTTCCGTTGCTTTTGAATTTTTTTTTTTTAAATATCAATGTTTGTCATGCTTCTCACATATGTATTGACGGGCCTGTTAGTCCAGTGGTAGTCAGGACTACTGAGCAAGAGGTCGTTAATTCGGCTCCCACCTATGACATATAATTGTGTGATGAGCAGGATCATTTGTTCTGGGTCTCTGTGTAATTTATCTTTAATATTTATAAAAATAATAATATAATAACTTGATACATCTCACACACGGCCGTCTGACCCCAAACTAGGCAGAGCCTGTACTATGGTAACCAGATGCTGATAAACATACTTATATATTTCTAAATACATACATAATATAGATAAATTACACCCTGACACAACAAATAATCGTGCTCATCACACAATTATTTGTCCTGGGATGGAATCGAATCCACGACCTGTGGTAGCAGTCAGAATCACTAACCACTAGACCAACAAGCCAGTCAATATAAAAGTATGTTTATCAGCAGTCTGGCTCTTCCTAGTTTGGGATCAGATGACCGTGTGTGAGGTGTCTCAAGTTATTATTATTATTATACATTAGCACACCTATTTGTAACTGCCTGTATATAAAACCAGGTAGCAAGGAGCCACTCCTGGAACAGCGCATTCCCGCCACGTACTTGGCGCTAGAAGAGTGCATCACCTCACTTGCTGCTGAACTGAGGGAACCCGTTCTCAAGCATGACGAATACAGGAGACTGGTAAGAGGCACAATAATATGTTGGGGGGGGGGTTGCATTTTCCTAATGCATGAATATGCTAAACTTCACTTTTAAATAAAAATGAGTTAATAGACATTATTATCACTAGTTATACCGGTAATGCAACGCTATTGGTCGGTTGACAATAGCAGGGCGATTAAAGGCAATGATATTAATAACTATTTAAATCTGATTGATAGTTCTAGATATTATATTGTATTTACAAAAACAATCTATCTTTAGTTTAGATACGACAAACTATCAGTGTAGCGCGGTACAGTTTTTGAGTAACGCCTACTGCGGTACAGTTTGTGTTTAAATTTTAGAGACTTGAGTTAATTTCTTCACATGTTATATGGAAGGATTCGAGGAAGGGTTTTGCCCAATAGTGGGACTATTATATAATAAAACAATATGGATGTTTTAATATAGGTAACACAGTATATGCAGCAGAAGAATCATCGTATGTTCAGGGATGCTGCGGAGCTGCATCAAGCCACTATGTTCCTACATGAGAACGGTAATATTTACATATTATGTTTGTATTCAACCCCACTCATATTATGAATGTCAAAGTTTGGATGGATGGATGGATGTTTGTTACTCTTTCACGCAAAAACCACGGAACCGATTGCAATGAAACTTTGTATGCAGATAGCTGGCAACCTGGATTAACGCATAGGCTACTTTTTATCCCGATATTCCCACGGGATCGGGACTTACGCGGGTGAAACCGCAGGGCGCTCCTAGTATTGAATATATATCCAAGAACTAAAAAGTGTGCAAAGGTCTATAAATTCTTTCTTAACCTAGACTATGACCAAACGGAAAATCTGCTAGAGGTATTAAAATAATACACAGAAGTGTAAACACACATCCTACTAATATTATAAACGTGAAAGTTTGTGAGGATGTATGGATGTTTGTTACTCTTTCGCGCCAAAACTACTGAACCGATTGGGATGAAACTTGGTATGTAGATAGCTGGAGACCTGGATTAACATATAGGCTACTTTTTATCCTGATATTCTCACGGGATCGGGACTTACGCGGGTGAAACCGCGAGGAGTCGCTGCTAGTAATACATATATGCACACACGCATACAAGCACATATTCTCACACACACATTGATGCACACACACTTACAAACACGGTCACTTGTACCATCCACATACAATTTAACTTTATTTTTAACCGACTTCAAAAAAGGAGGAGTTTCTCAATTCGATTGTATTTTTTTTATGTTTGAACTTTCGACTGGGTGAAGCGATTTTGATGATTCTTTTTTTATTTGATAGCTGATGCTTCGTAGTCCCATTTGGTCCCAATGATCCCAATTTGGTCCAGTTCTGACAATGGCATCCATAAGAAAACCATATAAATCTTTTATGGAATAGTTTTTTTTAAGTTTTTTTTTATTTTAAGAATTACCTTTACTCTCGTTAGCTACAATTTGCACTACCTCATAGAATGGCTCTGTTCTAGGGAATGGAAGCTTGGTTATATAAAACACAGGTTTTCAACCTATCTTTTAAACCAGGCTCCAAATACCTTATAATGACAATGTTGTATTTCTTGTGATTAATTGTTATGTGGGAGAAAAGAAATGACGTCAACTGGGCACTTGGAACATTGGGCTGTTGCTTGCTTATACCCGTAAATCCATGTTTAAAAGCAATATCCCTGGCCAAAATAGTTGAACTCATGTACGCTCTACACGTCCACGATATTTTGAGACATCGAGTTAATACGGCCGGCCTTGTTGCGTCCGCGTCGGTCGACAGTAAGATGTTTGTGTTTTATGTTGTAGGCCATGTTAGTTGACATTGACTTACATGAAGCTGCTACCAAACTATATATACCTTCACCAATACTTTCAAGAGTATTTCTTATACCTACATGTACATCATAGTGTTGAATTTCAAGAAATGGTTAGTGATCCAGACTGCTAAGGCAGAGGTCGTGGGTTTGATTCTCACCCAGGACAAATAATTGTGTGATGAGCACGATAATTTGTTCTGTGTCTGGATGTAATTTATCTATAATATGTATGTATTTAGTAATATATAAGTATGTTTATCAGCAATCTGGTTACCATAGTACAGGCTCTGCCTAGTTTGGGATCAGACGGCCGTGTGTGAGATGTGTCAAGTTATTATTATTATTTATTATCATTATTATTCATTTCATTAAAAAAAACAATTTTTTTTCGTTAATAGATACTAATTAAAAAACAAACAATTGACAAGCAGAGCAGAAAAAGGTCCTGAACTATTTTGTTTTTGGCTATTTTTCTAAAGATAGATGTTTTTTAGAAATAAATAAATATTTGTTATTATCCCTTTTCTACTAGTTTTTGAAGTGAAAACTAGCTAACTTTTAAACGATCTATAGTAACCCCTGTACATAAGAGTGGGGACGTGGGCGTTGTTAGTAACTATAGACCAATTTCCGTCTTACCTTGTATCTCCAAAATTTTAGAAAAATTAATCAATAATAGGCTGATTGGATATTTAAATAAATACAATATAATATCAAACTCTCAATACGGATTTAGGAGGGGTCTTTCTACACAGGACGCTATTATAGCGCTAACTAACGAGATAACTACTATGGTAGATAGGGGAGATAAATGTCTAGCTGTGTTCCTAGACCTCAAAAAAGCGTTTGACACTGTTTCGGTCCCCATCCTTCTGAACCGACTCGAAAAAATTGGCATTAAGGGTCTCTTTTTAAAAGTTACCTACAAAACCGACAACAGCAAGTTAAAGTAAATGGCACTACTAGTCAGGAGGAAAACGTAGTCTACGGAGTTCCACAAGGAAGTGTACTTGGCCCGACACTGTTCCTGATATATATAAATGGCCTCTGTAATATTGGGGACAGTGGCGGGCGGATCTTCTCCTATGCGGATCATACTGCAATCGTCTTTTCAGGAAAGTCATGGCCTGCAGTGAAGGTTACCGCGGAACAGGGTCTGGCTAGAGTGGCTGGCTGGCTTAATGCGAATATACTAACCCTAAACGTTGCTAAAACAAATTTCATTTGTTTTACTCCGACTCAGAGGTCACAGCCGGGTGATGATTTTGGAGTTGTGATTCATGGGTGTGGTGGTTCACTTGGCCCTAACTGTGGATGTCGGAGTATTGAACAAGTTAACTCTACGAAATATTTGGGGGTAACAGTAGACCGGAGATTATCATGACACACCCATATCGAAGTTCTTATGGCAAGAATCAGAAAACTAATATGGATATTCAAAAGCCTACGTCAAATAGGTTCGACTCAGCTACTGAATAAAATTTATATTACCCTGGCACAGTCGGTCATTACATATTGTATACCAGTATGGGGTGGTGCCACAAAAACAAAACTTATAGAATTTGAAAGAGCCCAGAGACTAATAATAAAGGTGATGTATTTTAGGCCATCTAGATACTCTACAGACAACCTGTATAAAGTCAGCAATCTACTGTCTGTAAGAAAATTATATCTCCTAACACACACACACACACACACACACATGCACACGCACACACACACACACGCACGCGCACACACACACACACACACACATAAAATGCTAAGAGCTGTCAATTATATCAGTACTTACGTACTATCTTTTGTTAACATTTTATTTTATTTTTATATTATTACTATTATTATATATTTGTTTTTTGTAGTTTTTATTTCTAATTTTCTGTCGTTATAAATGATGTCAACGCTGGTAACATAAGAATAGCGAGGTAGCCCCAACACAAGTATTGTTATAACTTACCGGGGCTTCTTCATAATACGATTCATATAATTAAATTGTAAACCGAAACTATGAGACTAAATAAAACATTTTGTTATTTATTATTATTTAAAACTTCTTCAGGCTCGTTTGTGCACTTTTGCTATGGGGAAAAACCACTGAACTCGTAACCGTCACGCTAATAATACATAATATACATCCACTAGAGGTCGCTAATCTAAACATAGAGTTCTGTCAGCTCATTATTAATCAATGTCACCAGGTTGGTGACGTTGACGTAATGTGACGTTTTAAGTTCGTCACTTCGTTTAAGCTACGACTGCCTATTGTTTTTATGGTATAGGGGGCAAACGAGCAAATGGGTCACTTCATGGTAAGTGACTACCACCTCCCATGGACACTTAAAACTCAAGTTTCCGTGTTTGACAAAATATATGATGTTTCTTACTTTCGTTCTTAGTTAACAAAGTGTGGGTGTAATACACCTCTGCTAACCCCTTTTTGGATACAGAGCGTGAGTGTATGTACGTCTGTATTCTGAGACGCTAAATATTTGTTTTTAGGAGTTCTTCTCCACTACGATGACGCTACGTTAAAAGAGCTGTACTTCCTAAAACCCCAATGGCTGTGCGATGTTTTGGCTCATGTCGTGACAGTTAGAGAGATCAATCCGTTTGCCAGCAATGGTAAGTGGTCACCCATCATTTACTTGACAATACGATCTTTGTAAAACTGGCTCGTATGATAGTAATTATTCATTGGTTTTCTAAAAGCACTCGCTTGTGAGCCCTGGTGACTTGATTCACCAGAAAAAATACATAAGGTTGGTATGAAGCGATACTTCGACACGTGTTTCGCCTCTACTCGAATCATCTTCATCAACAAGAGCGTGAGCGTGAGGAATGGGGAGGGAATGCTTCACTCGGGCTATTTTAATTCGAACTGAAATCTTCTGGCTCCTGTAAAATGGACTTCTATTTTGTGTTCTTCCAACAGGCATCATGAAGATTGAAGACCTAGCGCATGTGTTCAAGGCCTCCCCTCTCCTGGCGCGTGGAGACGAAGCCTCCTCCTTAGGGGTGTCACTCCTGAATAAGTTCGAGCTGGCGTTGTGCTGGGACTCCAGACTTCTGCTAGTGCCTCCATTATTGCCTCATCATGAACCGCATGCTCCTCAGGTAAAGCCAGCTTAAGAGCTGATTTTTTAAACCCCAACCCAAAAATATGTTTATCAGCAGTCTGGTTATCATAGTACAGGCTCTGCCTAGTTTGGGATCAGACGGCCAAGGGTGAGGTCCCAAGTTATGAGTTTTATTAATTTTTCTCCAATTTCAGCAAAAACCTGGTCCCTAATTGTATATGCGGAGCCTAATCTGAAGGCTCTGCTGTAGGTGGGTCGTACATCGCGGGAAACTCAAAATAATAATCACTTTATGTAACACAGATTCTATTCTCCAATTTAATCACAAATCAGCTTAAAACAATTAATGATCACTTAGATATGTTCTGATTGAAGAAGAAGAAACGCGGGACGTACGACATAGCGTGGCTGATACAAAAATTAACCATTCGCGGTGGCAGCTCCGAACAGAAAGAGTCTCGTCCGACTGTCATCATTTCGTAACCTGTCACTGTCATTCACTCGGTCCCTAGTGTTGCCAATGCTGTATCGACCTTACCCAAGCATAAACCACACACACCCAGCACTGTAGTATGTAAATGATAACACAATAAAGTCAGTAATCTATTTCCAGCTGCCAGTTCGATCTCGTTCCTGGTCATCTTCTACCAGAGGTACTCCTCGGAGAGCCTGGCCTGGAGTCCTAGCTCCAATCCCTGATCACAGAGGGACAGATTCACCCACTCTTATACGTAAGTTCAAACTAGTCTAGTAGTAGAAGCGGTCGTGGCGGAATGCCTAAGGCATTGGACTTGGGGATCGAGTGGTTGCCAGTTCGAACCCCAATTGAAGTCCGACGCTTTAGCCTTAGCCATCCATATTTAATGAAATATTACTAACGTACGTACTTCGCGGATACCCAAATAGGTTTGGACCCGATAGGGATCCTTTATGAAGGTGCGAAGCTACCTAGTGGTCAAAAGATCCTGTTAAATTTAAAGTTCCTTTTCCAGAAGACTCATCTCTTAATCTCAGCATACACGGGCGCTGTGTCGGCCGTCCTCTCAGAAGACTTCTCCTTCTGTCGTACGTGCCGTGTGGCTTCTGGGCTCGTCTGTGTGCCAGGTTGCTAGCTGATAACCAGTTGGCTGAGTGTGCTGCTCCTCATGCGTTGTACAGGCTACCTCCAGAGGTAACTAAACAATCCAGAACCCCAAGACTTCAGTTAAAGTACAAATTCAGTCAATATACTACAGCGCCATCTAGCGAATACAAGCCGAACTGCATAATAATTATTGTTACTGCATCGCGCTATGATAGTTGTCGCTCTGATTTTTTAAAGTTCCATATTGTACTATCTTGAAATATTGACATAAATTACTTTATTACGAAAAACGACATTATTAAAAGACCGTCATCAATTCATCTAAACCGTTTAGAACATATTCTGAGAGAAGTCCGCCATTTTCATTTAAAAAGTTAATTTAAGTGATTCCTTGTCACCAAATTTGTTTTTTTTTATCACTTAGAATTTACGGATATGACACATTTAAATAGTGTAAATCCTATCTAAACAATTGTGCTATTAAATGCTAATATAATTTTTCAAATCCCACTTTAAGTTCTAGAGATAAGCTCGTTAAAAACACAAACACCTTAGCTTACATAGTGTAGATATTTCATTATTTTTCTAGCTGGAATCAGAAGACGTGTTATCCAAAGCTCTGGAATTATCCTGGGGCTGGAAGCTCTGGGAGTTGGGGGCCAGGGTGTGTTGCGGACCGCTGCAACTTCTACAGCTGAGGCACCTTCCTCCACGGAGGGATGCTCTATTGCCGGGGGCTGAAGACGATGAAGTAGAACATGAGTACCAAAATATTAGGTATGACTTGGCAGGTTATTCTTGTGATGTACAGGCATATAAGATCCACCTCATAGTCCTTATTCCATCCACCCCCTTCAAGGTCTTCTGGCGATCGTACACTTCACTGTTGATAATATAATAAATTATTTTTATTTTACTATCCAAACAGATCTTAATTTAAACTTTACAATTCTCCTTTCATTTAAAAACATACTTTAGCGCCATCTAGTGATGACCAGATAAAGACAGCGTATCCCAACGCATCTTACAACGTTACCCGTTGGGTTGATCACCTCGCATAGTTGGAGCATCCTCCCTTCGTCTTGAAGGGATATAACACTCCTTCCTCTACAAACATTAATAAAAACCATCCTTTTCCCCTTAATAGATACTAATCAAAGAATAACGATTGAGAAGCAGAGCAGAAAAAGGCTCTGAACTATTTTGTTTTTGCGTATTTGTCTAAAGATTTTCCCATTGCCATCAGGTTCCGTGTCCGTCAGGAAGGGGCCTGGTGTGAACTAGACGTCCAGTCCTCGGCCTGCATAGAGATCCTGCTGCCGGCCCAGGTCTGCGTGGTGAGGAGAGATGACGGTCTCCCCATAGGTGGCTATCAGGTAATAGATCCTGGTGCCTCTATAAATCGAGGAAATATCACAAATTCATCATCAGTACTGTAACAGCATTTCGATCTGGCAGTAGATCGTTTGACTGCAATTTCAGATGTCACGGGTTCGATTCCTGCTGTGTGCAAATATTTACACGATTGCGCGACTGACAGAGGTCCTTTATCAAAGAGTGAAGCGACCTGTCGCATGTGTCAGAACTGCACTAGTCGGGTATCCCCGAAACTCACAAAAGTTATTAAAAAAATTACAGATTGATATTTCTCTTCTCTTCTTTTTCTTTCAGAGCATCAGTCTAGAACCAAACCCCGAGACCCTGGCGAAAGTTCTAGCTCTGGTGTCTGACCACGTAGATCTCTTGCTTGAAGACTGGTACCCATCTCTAGGTGAGTGTTGTCCTGAGACTTCTTGACACCTCAGGGGTATTAAGAAAGCTGTTCATATTCCTCGCGAGTAATTCTTTTCTGCTACTTAACTATGTAAACAAACCACCCGAGTGTTCCGCTGCTGGCCTATGATCAGGGGAGCGAGAATCGCCATTGCATTCTTCCGAATCTTCGGCAGGCTATGACCACAGCCGGTACGGTACATAATTATATATAAAAATCCATTTTCTTAATTTTTGTCTGTCTGTCCGTCTGTTTATTCCGGATAATCTCCGGAACGGGACGACTGATTTCCCCGGGACTTTCACTGACAGAAGTAATGTTGTAAACAGTTACTTAGGCTACTTTTAAAAAAGGTTTAGGGTTCCGCGCAAAATATATAAATATGTACACAGGCACAGCTATTAATTCATACATTCCCCTAAATTGTCATGTCATATAATCAGTTCCAGAATCCTGTATTAAAATCTACGAATTTTCCTTAAATTGTTATCGTTGTACATCACTCACCCTGAATAACTAAGATGTTACTTGAACCCTATCAAACCTAACTCTTGGTTGAACCTAGGTACGCGTTTCGTCCACACATCCGAAGGTCGCTGCCTCATCACTCGCATAGTACCATGTCCGGAGTGTTTGCGGAACACTTCACCAGCTCCCTTCCCTCAACCGGATCATGAACATCTCGCTCAGGTCAGTGTTTATCAATAAAAAAAAATATTCTGTCTTTTTATAAAGTGTATTTATTTTGTACTCCTATGATTTTTTTTTCTTTGTTCTTTTTTTTTTTAAAGACAACTCCCGCATTAGGAATTACTCCTGTGTCGCAGGGGAGTTTACAAACATACAAACAACGGACACAAAGAACACCCAGACTCAGATGGGAATCAAACCCACGACCTCTGGCTCAGCAATCAGGGTCACTAACCACTAGACCAACAGGCCAGTCTGATGAGTGATGAGTGAACATAAGAACTGTTTATACAGTAAATTAAACACACTAAAATTACATTATGACTATACGATTATATGATAATGACAAAGTGATATAAAACTAACAGAAGACAAAAATGGTTCTTAGCTCAGCATGGAGCCACTTCTTAGTTAAGAGGTGGCGCTGATATTCTGCTAAGACCTGATGTAATGACGCTCATGGACAACAGATGGCTTTAAATTAAAAATAAACTGTGAAAATTCATCTATGGTATGGTAAATAAACATATAATTAAGTAAATTAATAATACACTGAACTGAACGCGGTTTGTTTATTGTAAATATATACAATTTTAATTTTTATCTCTCTTTTTAAGTTTATCTGTTTGTTCCGGATAACATCCGGAAAGGGTGGAGCGATTTCCACGGGACTTTCACTGGCAGATAGGTGGTGTTATAAGGAGTAACTTAGGCTAATTTTATTTTGGAAAAATACATAAATATGTACAAGCGAGCGAAGCCGCGCATGAACTGCTAATGTAAAATAAATACTGTATTTTTTTTTGGAAGGTTCACAAGAATACGTTTTTTATACCTACCATTTGGGTCCCAGATGGTACGTTTACATACAAATTTGTTTAATTACGGAACCCTAGGTGCGCGAGCCAGACTCGCACTTGTCTGTTTTTTTTTTTATTATTACTTCCATAAATAAATACACTTCTTAGAGATTTTTTAAGCAGATATCGAACCATATATTTATATATAATTTTTTTTTAATCTGCAAATTTGTGAATGTTGTGTTTGCCGTTGTATATTGTGCACTAACATAGTATGTGAACATGTATATTTATATTATGAACATGTAAGTAAGTGTTACAATTGTAGGTACACCATATATAAAGAAATAAAGTTCTGTATATACACTTTATTTCCCAGGCGTTCAGACGGTTGGACCTCGGCGCGGCGGAGCCCCGGAGACTGCGCTTGTCGGAGGAGTCTCGCGCCTCTGATGTCGACAGTGGCGTTGGAGCCGAGTCTAATGGTATGACATTTTGACAAGCGTTTTCACGTAGTATATACCTTTGAATTACCTGACGTTTCGATCAAGTTGCACTGGCCGTGGTCTCATATAGTAATACCTATTGATCACGCTAATTTCCGTGTAAATAATTATATGGAATATGAAAGTTTAATAGTTAGTATGGGGGCAAACGAGCAGACGAGTCACCTGATGGTAAATGACTAACGCCGCCCATGGGCACCTGCAACTCAAGAGTCACAAGTGCGTTGCCACCCTTTAAGGGGGGGAGAGGGAAGGATTAGGACCTCCGGTATCCTCACTCACGCGGCGAAAAGCAATGCGAGCATTGCTTCACTACCGGTTCCTCGGCACTTAATATCTTCTTAAAGCCGTTTATTGTACTATTAACTACTTCTATTACTACAAATTATTTGATCTCACTCAACTTTTCTGTATGTCATTTTTTTTTAGCGTCCTCCCGCTTGGGGTCAGTAGAAGGGGTGGCCAACGACCCTATCCCAGCCCCCAACATCGCGTCAGCTTGGACCGTGGAACAGTGTATACTGTGCGCGTGTACCGGACGTCGCCTGCATTGTGGAAGACATGACGAAGTGGAACTGAGACACGTGGCTCCTGACACGGTGAGTAAAAGATAGAGAGTGTCAAACAAAAGCTTCATAATAGCTGATGTGAAGGATCAGGTACTAGCTTTTTGCTCACGTCTTTTGGTAATATAAATTTTGTCAATCAATTTGTCCAACGGAACCATTATTTTTTTCTGAATCAGGTACTTTATGTTCTTTTGTCATTCATTAAAGTTGGTTAAGCTGTTTAAGCTACAAACCAACGGACAATCGAATTTATAATATTATTTATCTGTATAAAATACGTGAAGAAAATTCTTTGTACGCATTTTTAAGAAAATTTCGCCAGCAAAGGAGCGTGAAAATTAGAACACTTAATAATATATAAGTAGGTTTATCAGCAGTCTGGTTACCATAGTACAGGCTCTGCCTAGTTTGGGATCAGACGGCCGTGTGTGAGATGGCTCAAGTCATTATGATTATTATACCTAGACGAAGTGCAGCAAGGTAAAATTTTCAAACAATATGTGTTACAAATTCAAAACTGCTACATCAAGCTACATGCGTCCAGTATATACGTTGCTCTGTCATGGTACGGCAAGCTATATAATGACAGTTCAAGATATAGAGGCCAATGAAGAACACAAAACATTCAAAACTGAATATAATAATTAATTATAGTCGAACTTTGACCACCAGGCAAGTTCTCTAGTTGTTATTAATATTCTCCACAGCTCCTACTCGATATAGAAGAATCCAAGCGTGCTCGTTGGGAGCACATCACGAGAGGGGCGGTAGCAGGGCGGGGTGCGTTCGGCACCGTGCTGTGTGCGCGGTGGATGAGGGGAGGGGGTGGTGGAGGGGCGAGGAGCGCGGGGGGAGTGGGAGACGTGCACGTGGCTCTTAAGGCGCTACAGCCTGTGCCACCGCCCGTCACCTGTGACACTCAGGCACATCAGGCTTATAAGGTAAAGCATAGGCCGTCATATTTAAAATTCCTTTTGGGATAGATTAAGAACTTTGTCTTTTATATACTGTAGGTTTTTGATTTATAACCCTGCCTTTTTGTTTCATTTGTACAATATTTTTAGTTCCTTTTATAATAGGAAATAATATTGGTCCAAGTACGCTACCTTGAAGAACCCCTTTAGCTTTTGTTATGACCAGCTAACATGTTATATCAGTCAACTGTCAATTATAGTATACTTTCGATGCCAAATTAGGTTTAAGTTTATTCTTCATCATAACCATACATAATATACCTTAATTGTGTATAAATTACAATATGTTATGATATATATATAATCGAACGCCTTCCATGAAACAACAGTGTATATGTATTGCAGGCCGCATTGTCCCGCTGGGAGCGCGAGCCTACGTCATCAGCCTGCCGCGCGTACTGCGGCCTGCGACAGGAGCTGCACATCCTGCAGCAACTGCAGCATCCGCACGTGCTGCCGCTCATCGCCGTCTGCTGCGCGCCGCTTGCGCTGCTGCTGGCGCTCGCTCCGAACGTACGCTACTGCCTTGTTTGATTTTTTAACATAAATCTTATGTTGTAGGTATGCCTATGGTCAATACAAAATCCAAACATAGTATGACTAAAAATATATATTTTTTTGTAATTACTTACATTATTATACATAGGAAAGAAACGCCCAGACCAATACAAATAGACATTTCATCTAAACACATATTTGTACTGAGTGGCAATCGAACCCCCGATCTCTGATTTGTTGTCGGATATTCACGCCACATAGGTAATTGTACTAGTATGCTTTGCATTCTTTTTCTTCTGTAACCCCCGACATTTTTATATACAGGGTGCTCTAGATGGCGTGCTGCGCTCTTACCGAGAGTGTGGGGCCCGATGCGGGCCCCGTCTCGCGCGGGCTCTGGCCTTGCAAGTCGCGAGGGCTCTGGAGTACCTTCACGCTAGAAGAGTCGTGTACCGTGATTTAAAGGTAAATATACTCAAGCCTGTATCCCCGAAGCGGTAGTCATTTTGCTGTCTATGATTTGATCTCACTCACATAATAGGGGGCAAGCTTATTGCCGTTAATCGGGCACTTTGGAAATTGAAGAAGGGAGTATATTGAAATGAAAAGATAGGTAAGAAGTTAATGGCAGTGGAGGAAAAGTCTGTAAGCCGCCTGTGGCACAGGTTTACCCTAGCACAGGCACCCATATACTTTAAACCAATTAAAGTTATATAAGGTCTGTAATAACTTGTACCAACGATAAATGAATAAATTTATTATTATTATTATTATTGCTTATAAGTGTAAATTATAACTCTAGCAGTTCAGGTTCGCATATCTGTGATTGAAACTATAATATTTTAGGGTAGGGTAGATAAAAAATTATAGGGTTATAAACATCTGCCCCTCGAGGGTAACACTAATACTTTTTTCTATATGAAAGATACCCTACGTCCTTTTCTGTACCCCTGGCAATTGATTCATGATAATCGATTGAGTCGTTGATGCATATAAGCGAAAAAACAAACTTACATTTTTATTTGCAGTCAGAAAATGTGCTGGTGTGGCAGATGCCCGCAGCGCACGAAGCATCTGCCGTGGAACTGAGCGCTGCGCCCTTGCAAGTGCACGTCAAACTGGGAGACTATGGTTCGTATCTAGCGTCCTCAATTTAAGAGTATCATCAACTGTACAGCATCAATACAGGGTGGATGAAGAAGCGGCGCGCGGGAAGTTTAAAATAGGAACATGAGTTTCAGGATAAAAAGGTAAGTGGAAGGGATGGTTAAGGTTCGTCCAGTTAGAAAGGGAGTAAGCAGTGAACTGACGAATGAGAAGACTAGAAAAAAAACACATTGTACCGATCTCAAATAAATTTAGGAAAAGAGCAAGATGATGATAATCATCTTGCTCTTTGTATGTATGATCAACTATCAACTGCTATTCAAAGAACTTTGACTGCAGGGATCGCGCAATGGCTAAGTGGTCCCGAGTCTGGGTGTTTTTTGTGTCCGTTGTTTGAATGTTTGTGAAGCCCCCGTGACTCGGTATTATTCTAAATCCGGAATTGTCTTACAAAAAACCACGCGCCTCTTTTTATTCAACAGATCCACATTGTCTATTACATGGTTAGATTACAATTCATAAAATTAAAACAGAAGGAACAAATATCTCACATAGAATCTGGTTTTTGGTAAATTACTGTTAAACATTTCCCGAAACTCATAGAAACAGCTTACAACCTATAATATTTAATCATAATCCACCCCGAAAGATCGAACTTTTACAAGAAAAAAACCACTTTAAATTTTTCCCGAAAATCCAATATTTCAGAAAACTTTTCGATTTTTTTCTGTGTTGAAAATATTTCTTATAAATTTAAAGTAATCCGTATTTAAATATATTGTTGCGATGCAGGTATTAGTCGCCTGGCGCCCCCTTCCGGTACAAAAGGGTTCGGTGGCACAGAAGGGTTCATGGCTCCGGAGATCATGCGGTACAACGGAGAAGAGGAATATAATGAGAAGGTAAGTCATAATTATTCAAAATTCAAGGTAACCTGTACCAGGTTGACCGACTTCGTTTTTTTTCTTCGAAAAGTGACTTGACCGAGAGTGTTCTTAGCTATAATTCAAGGAAATCTGTTCAGCCGTTCGAAGATCATCAGCTCTTTACTATTCGTTGATGGGATTTTTTACTAGGGGGGGGGGGGGGGTATTTTAATTTTTTTTATTTATGTTTTCATTTACACTTTCCTATCAAACTTTAGTTTGACTGTTAATATGTACTGTAATTATTTCTTTTATTTATTTACATTATTAATTTACGCCAGGTGGACTGCTTCTCCTACGGTATGCTGCTATACGAGATCGTGACGGTCCGACAACCGTTCGAAGGTCACGAAGCTGTTAAGGAGGCTGTGCTGGAGGGGGCCCGACCTTCACTTTCACCCAAGGTCAGTTACACGTGGCCTGTCGCTTTCATTCCCTTACCTCCCCATTAGTGAAGGACACAATGAATGATTGAGTGCATAAATAAATGACCGCGTGAATGATGATAAGTTACTGAATGAATTATTTTGAGACATTAACACGTTCACAAATAGACGGAAAGAAACAACTGGTGGTAGCATAGTGGTTAAGGTGTCGGATTTGCGATCAAGTTGCTGCGGGTTCGAACCCCACCCAGTGCACTACCGACAAGCATTTAGATTAGCTGGACGGGTTAACAAGAATATGTAAGTTAGAAGGTTTTTCCTAAAATTTTTGTGTTTTATTATGGATGTCCAATTTTCCTCAATCTCATAATAGACAGTCATCTTATATTAAGGAATAATATACAGTAGTTTTCAGAAAATAGCCTGTTTTTTTAGGGTACCGTACGTCCGAATGAAAAAACGGAATGCTTATAAATCATCACTTGTGCATCTGTCTGGCTGTCTGTCACAGCCATTTGCTCTGAATCTATTGAACCAATTAAGTTGAATTTTTGTCTACAAATCAATTCCGGTGACCGAAATATAGATATGCAACGAATTTTAGATATGGTCTGTTTTGGGAGCCATTTTAGAAAATTGATAAAATTATGCAAACCCTACCGTGTGAAGTGGTGACGGTCCAAATATATTTTTTTTTTAAATTTGAAGAGTCATATTTTTAAACTTATTTAAGAAAATATACGAAAATTAATCAGCCCCCTTATCTCCTAAACTACTGAGCTTAAAATGTTGAAAAAATACAAAAAATAGTTGTTTACTCATAGATTACAAGAAAACCTATAAAAAGTTTTTAAAATAATATATATTTTTTTTATATGCGTACTGCGGAACAAACATTTTTATAATTATTGCGGTAATCAATATGGCGAATAGTGTTGACGTTCAACGTTCTAATATCGCAAATTTGTATATGTATAGCCTGATTAGGAAAATAAAAAACCTCGTTATGGTGCGGAAAATAAATTTAACTAATTTCTTCTAATCTTTTAATGGCAAAAGTGATTTCAAAACTTCATTAACATGTCATCATTGTTTATTTTTAATTGCTGTCTAGATATAAGTTGATCTATTGGGAGTTTATAAGGTTTTTGTGTTAAAATGCCAAAAATTTATAGTCGTGAGAATAGTGGTTAAACTTATGAAAACTTTTAATTTCTGTGGTATGTTTTTTCAAGTTTTTTATATAGTACATTTATAAAATACATTGTCTATGTTCATATATTATATACACGACATGAGCAATCTTGTTATTACTTTTATCAGTTATTAAACAGGTACTTATTTATTTCTTTTTTAGAATTTGACGATGGCTCACTGTCGTCATGTCGACATATTTGGAATCCAACATGAGTATTGTCCAAATGAATAAAGTGAAATAATCATATTAGGTTGAAAAATTTAGATTTTGTGTTTAGTGATCTATATTAAACATTATAATATATAAGCTTTTATGGTTTTATTTTTTAATTCGATATATTATAGTTCGTACATATGTAGTTTCTAAAATATAAAGTTTTGTTGCGTAAGTCATAAATCAAAAATGTTCTCGTTTGAATTTTCAACAACACATTATAGTGTTACTCACTAAGGTTGTGTCTCACTATCCGTGTTAATTTTTAGCCCCCGACGCAAAACGTCTGTGGTATCACAGCTCGTAAACGTTTGCTAATTTACACGAGTATAACTATACTCAGTGTCGCTATAAATAAACAATAGGGTCGTCCCCACGTCAGGTTTTTTATTTTCTTAGTCGGTCTATAATACGTATATAAGTTGCAACAGTGAATAATATATTAGTGCGTCGTCTATGGCAGGACCTGGAGTACCCGTGCAGCATGCTGGAGACCATGCGGCGCTGCTGGGCGGGCGCGCCGGCGCTGCGGCCCTCGGCGGCGGCGCTCGTGTCCGTGGGCGCCGCGCCCGAGTACGCCGCGCTCTGTGACGCCGCCGCCGCCCGGCCCGCCGCCTGCGCCGCGCCCGCGCGCCTCGCGCCCGCCCCGCACCCCCCGCACGGTCAGTCACCACTGTACCGCTACCACTGTACAGTCACCACTATACAGTCACCACTGTACCGCTACCAATATACAGTCACCACTGTACCGCTACCACTATACAGTCACCACTATACAGTCACCACTGTACCGCTACCACTGTACAGTAACCACTATACCGCTACCACTATACAGTCACCACTATACAGTCACCACTATACAGTCACCACTGTACCGCTACCACTGTACAGTAACCACTATACCGCTACCACTATACAGTTACCACTATACAGAGACAGAAATTTTGAACACTTACTGTACGTAAAAACTCAACTTACAGATAGAAGTTTTATAACTCATGATTAGTTATAGATCATGATCCATTACACAAATAATACTTAATTACACAAACAATACATAATTACACAAACAATACATAATTACACAAACAATACTTAATTTTCGGTTCGCTAGGTTCGCCTTTACAATACGCATACCACTAAGACGAAGTAACAAAAATATACTTAAAGACCTCTTATTATTGAAAAACATTTTAGAATTGTATTTTGTCAAATTAATTAAACTTTAAGAAATTTTACAAAAATAGTCATTAGTTCATTTTATTATTGTTTATGTATGAAATTCACGGACGAAGCAATGGTTATAATAGTTGACTCACCACTACGCCGCCCTGAGTTTTGATTCAATTCCCACACTGGACAAAACATTGTATAATCCATAAATAGTTGTCCCGCGTCTGAATGTTTTTTTTTTATGTTCGTTATTTTAATTGTTTGCAATATACCCCGCTACACAAAAATCATAGCCAATATCAGAAAAAAAAAAACAAAAAAAGGATTTTACCAAAGTTAGTATAACTTTTAACTATCGCATTCCACGTTTCGACCAATTCACACTAGCTATGGTCTCAGCTTGTAACCCCGGCCAGAGATCACCAAGTCTCACGTGAATTAAAAATGTCTCATTACGTGATAAAAAATTAAAATATGATTAATTGCATACAGCAAAAACAAATTTAAAAATCCCTAATAACTATTCCTTGAACAGACGAGGGTTTCTGCGGCTGGGAGATCTGGTACGGTGGTGGTGAACCGGAGCGAGCCCACACTCTACTCACCACGTCTACCGCCTTCACCCACCACCACACCGTCAGAGTACCACCTGGTGAGTACCACTAGCTTACCCGACTAACTTTGCCCTAATGACTAACTGTGTAGCGCTGTGGTTGTGTATTCGACTGTGACTTTGAAAGGTTCGATTCCTGCTTAGTGCAAACATTTGTATGTGTAGGGAGGGGGTTTCTATGTATAATAATGTATGTATTTATAAAAAATATCTGAATACTTATATCCGTGTTCTAGAGCACACACTACAAGTTATGCTTAGTTTTACGTCACAAGATTATATTAGCTGATCCGAATAATTTTGTTTTCATTTCGTGGGGAAAAAGCAATTCCAGTTTTCCCAGAATTTCCCCCTTAATCGGAATGTTAGTAACACAGACCTAAAATTATTATCACGGCATGACGCGATGACGGTGAGTCAAATGACCACATCTTTATGTAACACTTAGTATATAACATCCAAATATGGGAAAAACGGAAAATGAACTAATTAAAACCAGGGCAAAATACTGTCGTCGGAAATTCTTGTCGTACGTAATAATTGTCCTTAAATTAATACTAGTTTTTGACGCGGCATCGCTATGTTAAAACTACACCTATTTGATTGAGTTTAACATATTGACTGCAGAGACAGCGTTTAGAGGTTTGATGTTGTAAACGAAGTAAAATTTGGTTTAGGACATTGACCAAAACATTGAATACGCAATTTAATATTTTGTCCAATGTCCTGAACTAAATTTTACTAACTGCTAACGTACTACGTTACGTACGGTACGTTCGTTACGTTACGTACGTTACTTGTGACCGTAAACGAAGTAAAATTTGGTTTAGGATATTAGACAAAATATTAAATTGCTTATCTACAGATATTCACAATGAAAAGACATAGTGATAAACAATGAAAACTGAACAATAATTAATATTACTTTGACAAATTGGCCGGGTATTATTAATAATGCTTTGACGATATAAATATATATAAAGGACACCGACACCGTTTTAACATAAAGGGTCATTTTAGTTAGTAAACTGTTTGGCTCAGTTTGCCCGAAATATTGTTGATATTATTAAAAATATACGGTTTTACTCACGTGTATATTTCGGGGATGCCCGACTAGTTTCGGACCCGACGGGGGCCCTTTATCAAGGGGTGAGGCGTCCTGCCGCACCGGTTGCAGGTGCCAGACTACAGTGAGTAAAACCGTATATTTTGAATAATATGAATACCACTCACGAAAGTTTTTATTCGAATATTGTTAATATTTTTTTAATGATGTAAAATAAAAATAGACTATGTTCTTTAAATATAAGAAAGTTATATTTTTGTCAAATATCATCGTGCTCAAGAATAAAATCAAAATCATTTACTTCAATTAAACCACTTTGGGTATTTTGAATTGTCAGGAGTAGTAGTCAGTCAGACAAAGTCAGTCGTGAAGCTAGTTGCCTGTTCCAATTCGTAGATCCAGTGCAGAAGAACAGGCAAGAAACTCCAATAACACTCTGTTTTAACATGTTTTTTACAAATAATAAAAATACAAGGTTTATTCCTGAAAAGTAAACAAACAAACGGATACACAGCCATTACTAATACCACATTAATAATATTAGTTAGAATAAGGTAAGTTAAAACCATAATTTAATTTAATTTAATGCCGGCCATTATTAGTTATTACATCACTGCGGCTCCAGTGATAAGAACAACTATATGAAATCATACCGCATATAATACCGAACCTATAGACAACCGGGGCTTGTAATTACATTTACAATTTAAGAGCGGAATGTTGTAGCTATCAAAATCAGCTGAAATTATATACTTATGTATATTTACTGTGAAAATAATTGTGAATATCAGTGTCAAGTGTAAAGATTTTTAAGCCGTCGTTTCGAAGATTTTCTAACCTAAACACTATTGTCGTCAACATTGGAGGAACAACAAAATTAAAGGCAAAATGATCCCCGTATATCTGGCCATTGGATTAATTAATATATTGGCAAAAAGTAATACCTATGGAATCGAAATTAATAACACAAAAATAGACGAAGAAGTGCGAAGAGATATCCGAAACACAGATGTAACAACAATATCTGATACTGATTCTATGAAAATATATAACAATGATTATGTACGAGAAAAAAGACAATCATTATTGTTATACAATGGGAATGGTATACTATATTCGGATAACAATCGAAATAACTCCAATAATTTGAGGAATAATCACACTTTGCAGAATGCCGAAAAGAGGAAACGTAAACACAAAATAATGGCGGCGTGTATTATTTGTAATATTGCATGTCCAGATGGATATCGTAACCAAAAAACATATTGTATAGAGGACGATCCTGATTATGAATAGACCTTGTCTCTGGTTATGTTGTTCGACTGAAGAGTGTGTCTATATCTCAGAAACTATCAGCCCAATTTGAACCATTACTTTTACGTTGTATAGCTCGTTTATCAAGGAAGGGTGTACGACATTATGACAGTAAAAAGAGACAAACATATTCATAAATAGGATTTAGCCAGCGAGAGAATGAGATAGAATACAACTATCAGTGTTTCCTATAATCTTTGTCTTTACGCCTGCGTACTACCAAACCTTCAGAAAATGTGTCAATGTCAACGTGGTGTAATTTTTGTGCATTTGCGTTTTAAATTCCTAGGGTAATTAATTAATGTTAATTATTTAACACATCGTGTTAATTTGAATAATAACTTTTACATAAATTATCTAAAATTAAATTTATTAACATTAGTAAACTATTTGTGTTGTTTTTATATTTTATTTCTCATTCTCTCGTAGGCTACTTTTCTGAAGTTTCACTTCTACCGTGAATTACACACACACACACACTTTGCACTTTTTTTGTACCTTTTATTTAGTGTAAATACTCTTATAATTAATAAAATATATTCTGTTAATAAAAGATTTAGCCATTCATCTTATTTTTGCATTATTTTTACTATATTTTTTTAAATATAGTGACCATGTCTGATATGTTACTATTTACCTATACATCGAAAGAGAGACGTTTTTTTAAAAGATTTTCTAAGTTATATGTCGAAAGCAATATTTTTTAAAGATTTTTTGAATACATAGATCTTATCCATTAATAACTTAAGTAATGCTTGTATACATATGATTTCACTAGAATAGAATATCTTTATTTGCAGTAAAATGTGGTAAGTACAAAGATTCTTACAAATCAGTGAGTTAGTTCAGCACATTTTTGTCATATTTTTAACATGCAAATATTTGTATTGTTTTATATTATAGATTAAGTTAATTACATTGTATTATTATTTATGGCATAGTCAATTCATTTATCAATAAATATACATAATTAGTCACAACTATACTCATCATCGAATATTATTATACCTATCATTAATCATGTCAAGATCACTTTCATGGATTAATTACACTATATAATAAATAACTAGCAGCACCTCGCGGTTTCACCCGCGTAAGTCCCGATCCCGTTCGAATACCGGGATAAAAAGTAGCCTATACGTTAATCCACGTCTCCAGCTATCTATATACCAAGTTTCATCGCAATCTGTTCAGAGGTTTCTGCGTGAAAGAGTAACACACAGCCATCCATCCATCCATCCAAACTTTCACATTGACAATGTTAGTAGGATGTATGTCGGAAACAGATTTTTGTATTAAGATAAGGATTTGCTCTTAAAGTTTATCTATATAGGTGTCTCCCCTAAAAAAAACAGGCAAAAAAATACTTTTCATCCCCCAAATAATCTGGAAAATGTATATTGATGATGATTTTTTTATGACTGACCACGATTGGTACTGATTTGTAAGTCAGATGCCTTTAAGCTTCATACGATTTTGGCAGTAATTGGTATTCTTATATGCACTAAAGTTCCATAACACACAAATGTCTATAAAGACTTCTTATCCCTATGTCTGTTACTACGACGCTTTCTTTACATAAAATCACTTTGTCAATGTCCTAGAGAGAGTGCTACATAAAGAACATAAAGAATCATGCCATGCCGGGATTTGACGCATCCAACCGGTAACCCTGACCCCAGATAAAATTTTAAAATTATTGTTCGCTACGTTGCTACGAACAGATCAGCATTTGTATAAATGCATCCTCTTTAGATTATTAAGGTCAGGTCAGCAGCGAATCAGTTCGCGCGTGACCTCGTCGATTGCGTAAATCGGCGGTCGAATCAGCACGCGCGTGATTCAAACCGTACACAACCAAACCAATATCAAATTATAATATTATCTACGTATTAACGGGAATTTACGCGATCACGAAAAGGTATAACATACCTCTGAATTGCCTGACGTTTCGACCAGGTTGCACTGGCCGTGGTCACAGGCTGACTGGCTCAGCGGTGCACGGCCTCTGCCGTCGACATCGTGAGGTAGAAGGTTATTCATCCACCTAATATCCATCACGTTATTACGTAGATAATATTATATCATGGAACGCGAAAGTTTAAAAGTCAAGGTCCCAATTCTGTTACTTCACTCGCTAAATTAAAATTCACTAAATTTTCTTCATATAAAATGTAAACCTTGTACACTTCGAAACAAGGTCTTATTTCAAATTGAAACAAGTAGGTAACATATGTCGCTATCGAAATAAGCAATTTATTTGTCGACTAAAGTCTGATACGCTTAAATAAACTTTAATACCACGTAGCGAGAGCCGCTATCCGTTGAATGCCATCTCTTTTGCTCTGTGTTTTTAGTAAGCGTCTTCGTAGGTGTAGATTAAAACCACGTCATCCTTGTTCGTTTTGAACAAGTTTTTTATACGGCAATTATACAGCGTTTGAATAAATGGAGGCTCTCGCTGCGTGGAAATAAAGTTGAGTATTCGTTGACAGGTTTTAGTGATATTTAGCGGCGCTGAGAAATAGATGCTAGTAACAAATATACCTTATTACGAAGAACACTATGTTGATTTCATATGAAGAAATTAAGCCAGGTTTTAGTTTAGTCGAGTGTACAATAGAATCGGCACCAATGTCAAATTATTTTTATATTTAAACAATTAAGATTTAATTTTAATTTTAATAACCAATTATATTTCCTTGTTATTTTCCTAATACAATATTCATCAGTAAATCCCACTAATATTATAAATGTGAAAGTTTGGATCGATGGATGGATGGATGTTTCTTACTCTTTCACGCCAAAACGACTGAACCGATTGCGATAAAACTTGGCATGTAGATAGGTGGAGACCTGGATTAACATATAGAATACTTTTTATCCCGATATTCCCACGGGATCGGGACTTACGCGGGTGAAACCGCGGGGCGCAGCTTTAAAGGCTTGCTTTAAAATCTATACTTATAATAAATCTGTAGCGGGATGAATTCTGTACATTGAATATATTTAAAAAAAAATCGACTGATTAAGATATCGATACTGATGCCGAATATGCGATTCAAACATTGTTTGTCTGTCTGTCTTTCTGTCTGTCTGTTTGTATGTTCACGATAAACTCAGAAGTTACTGAAGGGATATGCTTGAAACTTAGTATGATAATAGTTTGAGTGCCTGCGCAGGTTATAGGGTACTTTTTATTCCGGGTTAAACTTTGGTACCCACAGGAAAATCAATGAAAGCTGTAATAACATTGTAGCATTAGTAGAATGTATATACTTATTTCAAAATAAATTACATCGAGCGTTTAGCTTATCTAGTATAGAGTACGGTTTCTGCTAGGTTGGGTGCCGGATCGAATCTCTTTTTGACACTCTTTTCTTTTTTTGCACTTTTTTTTTAATATAACTATAACTAATTTACTTTTTTAAATTAGGTATCGTTTTTAACCGACAAAAAAAGGAGGTTCTCAATTCGACCGTTTATATACATATTTCTTTTTTTTTTATGTATGTTCAGCCCTCTCCGTTATGTATGAACCGATTTTGATTATCTAACAAAACTCCCTCAAGGGAGTCAGTATCTGATAATGGAATTCTGAAAAAATTGAGAGAAACCCTCGAAAATTGTAGAAACGAATAGTGTTTACTTTTCATTACTTTCATCAGTTATTTGCGTTTAGAAATCATCACATCATGTAGCCGAGCTGATGATTAAAAAAAAAAAAAATCTTTTTAACAAAAAATTAAACCGAAAAAAAAAACTAAAAAGCAAAAAATAAATAAACCTTTTAAATAAGCTTAACACTTAAAACCTAGAAGGTTTATTTATTTTTTGCGTTTTAGTTCTTTTCGTCGGTTAATTTTATTTTTATATTTTTTATAAAACTAGAATAAATATTAAGAGTACAAAGAATCGATTTTTACCTGTGATTTAAAGAAATATTATTAGTAACATTAGATTTTACCTGCAAATAGTCATGTCTGTTTGAAGGATTTCGCGTTAATGTATATTTTCAATCGTAGGATATCATAGGGGAATGTGCTTTTCTGTGGTGATTGCTGAAGCAGCAGGAGTTTTTTTTTCTTTGTTTGGTGATCCCAGAGTAATCGATAGCTGGTTTTTGACTATGCCAACAACGAGCTATTTTGCCTCTCGCAGCCATTAAATTCATAAATATGTTTCAGGGCATTAATAATAATAACAACTTTCAACACCTCATACACGGCCGTCTGATCCCAAACTAGGCAGGCCTGTACAATGGTAACCAGACTGCTGATAAACATACTTATATATTACTAAATACATACATATTATAAATAAATTACACCCAGACAGAGAATAATTCGTCCTGGGTGGAAATCGAACCCACGACCTCTGGCTCAGCAGTCAGGGTCACTAACTAGACCATCAGGCCAGTCCAGTAAATATACATATATTTATAAATAGAGTTATAGAAAAAGAAGATCCACACTTTTAAACTTTTGCGTTCCAGGATAATATAATTATGTTGACGGGAATTTACGCGATCACGTATTTAAAAAGTATTACAGTACCTACAGGCCTGTGATCACGACCACGGCAAAGCAAAGGTATATGTCATACCTTTTAAATACGTGATCGCGTTGATTCCCGTCAACATGATTATATTAGAATAGAATAGAATTTTTATTTAAAGCATCTAAAGACTTAGTTGTTAGTTTAACTTAACACTTTGTTAGTATTACAGTATTTTACTATACTAAATGCATGGCAGACACTATCGCCAAAAAAATTACATCTAAGCTGAAATATTGACACGAACCGGTGAAGTTTTTTTTATACTTTCAGACCATTTATTTTCCGTTCGGTTACAGTAGTGTGAAATTTTATGTTACACCATGACTAAACAAAGCTCAGAAGCAAACATTTATCTGTTAGGTATACCGAGGGGGCCCATAGTTTATAGGAAGCGGCACTGACTGACTGACTACAGCAAGTCTCCCAATTGGTCGGACGAATCGGGATGTTAGGTCGTCACAGTTGTTTTATGACGATTTTCTGCGAGGAGAACATCTCGCGCAAGGAGGAGGTGACGGTGTGGATTCGGTAGAAAAACTTCCAGGTGGAACCTTTTCACTCGCGCTCTCATGCGTATGCTAAGAGTGGCCGTGGGTGTATGAGACAAGTTTTATGTTCTTCACCCGAAGCAGAGTCTCCCGTGAGGAGAGTGTCTGGACATCGCCCAGTTGCCGTCCGCTAGCCAGCGATGGGTGGATCATTGGAGGCAAAACGTCGCAGTACCGACGGTCGACTCATAAACGGTGCTTTGAGGCACACCGTGCAGTTTTAGTTGGATTAAGCATGATATACGGCCTCACCAATAGCCCAGTGAGGTGAGCTTCCACACGAAAAACAAATGAGTAATGTTACCACGGCCAAATGATGTCGTTATTTCACGTGTAAGCAACCAAACCTTTTTTGTACGCTCCAGGTTGTTTCACCGCCAATACAGTATAAAAAATCCTGCCTGGAGAAAGAGGTACTATGCAATAAGCGATAAATTGCTGTTTTCCGAAAAAAACGCGAACGAAGTCGCGGGCACAGCTAGTTTGAAAATAAATGTTTTAAATTAATCGCTTTTATTGTTAAGAAACAATAAAGATGCAGACACTGTACTACGCAGAATGATCTCCGGCCTCCATGAGCGCTGGCCTGGGGTTAACGGGTCGGGCTGACCGTTACCCTTGTAGAAACAGGCCCGGGACGGTGGCGCGACGTGTTCCACGCGCACCTCTCTGATCTGGAGGGCGGTAAGGCCCCCCGTACTCCATGGTGTGGTCGCCTGTTGAGGGCGGCCAAGGTCTGCAGGGGTTCCCAGAGGATTCTTTCCTAGGGTAAACCCGGGTCCCCCTGCAATAGACCCACTTGTGACGGAACACCGTGTGGTTTTAGTTAGTTCGATTACTTATTTTATTTATTTATATCGATGTATTGTTAAATCTAAGTTTTAGCTAAATTGGAACTATTATTTTTTTTATTAGATAAATCGGAACCAGTGTTGGTGACTGCCATGTGCCGTGTTGGGAACAAGATGTGGTTGGGAGACTCCGCCGGAAGGATCTCTGTGTATTCGTTAGTATTTATTCATATACATATTAATCGACTTGCTATTTGCTATCTTTTATGGTATAGGGGACAAACGAGCAGACGGGTCACCTGATGGTAAGTGACTACCGCCGCCCATGGACACCTGCAACTCAAGAGTCAAGAGTGCTTGGGAGTACGCTCTTTTCTTGAAGGTTTGAAGGTCGTATCGGTCCGGAAATACCGCAGGCGACAATTTGTCCCACAGGTTGGTTGTGCGAGGCAAAACGTTTCTGGAGAACCGCACGTTAGTGAAGAGCCAATTATCTGTACTTCAATGAGATTCTGTCCCCACCCATCCCAATCTCTTAATCTCACTCTTCTCTTACTCATGTCGAGAAGAGAGACGTATATTATTAACGTACAACGATGTAATTTTTTTTTATGATTCTAGATCGTCTACCTGCGCTTTAATATGGACGGTGCGAGTCCAAGAGGCTGTGGGAGGAGCGCCCTCAGGAGTGGCAGCCCTGCAGCCGCTGCACCAGCTGCACAGGGTCGCTGTCGCCCTCAGCTGTGGCAGGTGAGAGTTTATACAGCCGTGTAAGATCTTGGCGTGATGGCTCTCGGGTACGAAGGGAGAATACTTCGACCAGAGTAATTGGTTATGTCTGACAGACTGCGGCGCGAAGAGAGATTTGTTTGAAATTAGGAAATCTTGGCGAACATTTTACAAATTATGTAAACAATAATAATAGCAGATAATTGCAAGTCTTATTGTTAGTATGTAAAGTTAAAATTCCCTTGTCGCAAAGGGCGATGTGAACGCAAATATTGAAGTTCTTTTTGTGGGACATTATGTGAAATAGTCATTTTGTGTATTTTAAAAATAATAGATCAATAGTGTGAAGTGTTAATATATTGCTTTAATTTTAAAATTTAAATTTTTACTAAAATGTTAAATACTATTATTTATTAGTTTTTTATTTATTAGTTTTAATACAGGCACTTTATAAAATAAAATTAAAAATAGTATTCCATCAGATAGAAGGCTGACATGAATAAAACCGTAAATAATAAACAAAGATGTTAATTAAGTATCCGGATTTATCCGGACATGTCCGTATAAAATATTAAATAATGAAAATTAGACGAGGAAAGCGTTTTCTGATGAAAACGCTTGTATATGTTAATTATTACATCAAATAATTTTGTTTCTTTCAGCAAATAGTAAAAAAATTTAAAAATTATTAAGATTAACTTTGTATGTATTTCAGGTTATTTCTTGTAACATCACATCGTCCGGAAGCAGAGGGAAGTTTCGTGCTGACCGAACTCGGGACAGCTACAGAACTATGCTGTTTAACCGCTGTGCCTACGCCACATGGGTGAGTACAATATACCCAAATGTAAAAGAAAGAAATATTTTTTATTCTGACTCATACATGGTACATGGTTTTGCGCAAGAAAAAATAAAAATAAATAAATAATAAAATACCTCTGTATGAGACAAAAATGGTCCTTAACTCAACATTATGCTACTTCGCACGATTAGCGAAGAGGCGCTGGTATTCTGCTTAGGCCAAGTGACATAGGAATGGACATCATGCTATCAAATAATTATATGAGACTAAACTTATATGCAAATTACACATTAAAATAACGATTAACATTAAAGACAAACCAAATTTTATAATTACAAATAATTATACTTTAACAAAAAAAAATATCTATGGTTACATTCTCTTTGTCTATGGTGTAAGATAGACGCCGATGACGCGGGGTTTTCAATACAATGTTTTGAAATCATGACGCTTGTCAATAAGAAAAGCGCAGAAAACATAAAAATGAAATCTGAGGATTCTGAATGTTCTCAACAAACTTGATTTATCGTCAACCTATATGGCGCGGTGGTAGATCATTCGACTGTAATTCATAGGCCACGAGTTCGATTCCTGCTTACTTCAAATATTTGCATAGATGAAAATGTATCTAATGATATTCTGGGACCTTTGCTCACAGCTGGGAAGTGTGGGCGGGTGGTGACGGGTTGTACTCCTACTCCGTAAACTCTGCGGGAGTTTGTGGAGCGGACGCCATGGAGGCTGCTCCGAGGATCACACTCCTCGCAGCATCAGACCATGAGCCTTACGTAGCCGTTTACAGCGACCCTGGTGAGTATATTATTTACTAATATCATAAAACGACGAATACAATAATTACAGTAATGCTGAAGAGTGCGTGTTCTGTCTCATCTTCATCTCTAGGACTAGCAGTCGAATTTAAAACATTATTTTTGCATTTGATTGTTGAGGATTTGATTGTTGATTTGTTGAGGAAGGTTTTTGGCTATTTAACATCACACTACGACACTCAGGAGTTGAGCAGTGCCTATAAACGCGAATGAAACTGGGATGACAACAAGTCTTCAACAATTCTAGAAACCTTGAAAATTTTTTTATGTGTGGAATCTTTCGGATTCTATTTTGATTATTATTGAATTGATTGATTTCATAGCTCTTAATTTTCTATTGAATACAACTTATTCGGTTAAATTCTGCCCAGAAAGTAAAAGCAATTTGAATGAATCTTTAAAATATGATATATACAGGTGTTATTGTAAGGTGTGGTTAAAGTTTTGAGGTTGTATAATGGACACCATAAGGGACATGATACACTGTCAATTTTAGGTAAATTGACAGCGACAGGATGTTGATAGTAGATCCGGATTTGTCCGGACACGTCCGTATAAAAAAATCCAATTATTGGGAATTCACATTCTCATTCGCATTCTTTTAAAAATGTGCTCAATGTGCTTTTTTTTATTATCTTTATCATCAAATTGTTTCTTCCAGCTAATTACAGCTATACATAATGACCATATAGAAAGTCTGTCTTTTACCCCTATGGTATATGTTCCTCAGGGGTTTGCGTATACCAGTGGTCAGTTCGCACGAAGCAACAATCGGCTCGGCTGGACTGCAGCAAACTGGTCCCCTGCTCTGAAAGTCTGCAGTCCATCGCCTTGGATGAACATCTCTCAGAAGACAAGTGTAGGGTGAGTTCCGAACTTTATAATTTTTGACTTAAAAACTTCTTTAGTGCACGTTTGTGCAATTTTGCTAATGGGAAAAAGCACTAAACTCGTGACCGTCACGCTAATAATACATATATAGATCCACTAGAGGGCGCTAATCTAAACATTGATGTTTTAAGTTCGTCGTTTCGTTTAAGTTTTCACTTCTGTCAGCAGTCCCATGACTGCCTATTTTTTCTTTGCTAATTATCTTCAACCAAGTCGGTGTGGTAAGTGATCGTGGGTGGATGGAATGAGTCTTTACTAAGAGGTGACCTTCAGTTCGAGCAGTTTTCTGATGTACCCAAATTTCTCTGGTTGTTTAACTGTTGTTGTGTACAGGTTGGAGATGTTTGCCTATATCCTGTGCCATATTACAAGCATAGCTATAGAACACGGATACTTAGTTTTTTTCTTGTATATACACACATATTATACATAAAATCACAGACCAATGCAAACAAACTTATTCATGCATACAAATATTTTCACTAAGCGGGCATCAAATCGCCGCGCTCCGAGGTTGTCAGTTAGATACATTTGAGCAGAAATCTATTATGCTCTATGTTTCGGTCCAGCTAATTGTCCTTTATGAACGGACGCTTAACACTGACGCGACAGGCCGCTGCCCTTCGTGATAAAGGATTTCATCCGGGTCCGACTCCAGTAAGTCCTCAACGAAACACATTGAATACAATTTTATGTCTTTAAAAAATTGTGAATCCTTAATCATATGGATAGATGGCGCCCGCGGGTGTTTCGTAACTATATGAATACATACCTAATCATTCCATAGACACTTATGCGTCTAGAAGTTATTTTCCCTGCGAGGTATGTAGAGACAACGGTTTTCCTGGTTTCCTCTACTGTTGCTCTAGTGGTTAGCGATCCTGACTGCTGAACGAGAGGTTGATGGTTCGATTCCCACCCAGTATAAATAATTTTGTGATGAGCATGATCATTTGTTCTTTCTGGGTGTAATTTATCTATAATATGTATATATTTAAGAATACATAAGTATTTTTACCAACAGTCTGGTTACCATAGTACAGGCTCTGCTTAGTTTGGGAGCGGGCCGTGTGTGAGGTGTCTCAAGTTAAAAAAATTAAACCATACGTGTATTTCTGACCTGCTGTTTTCAGAACATCACCAATGTGGTCAGGGTGTGTTCTGCGGAGTGGGCCCGTAGCAGCTTTCCCTTGTTTTTTAACACGTTAACAAAAATGTTCTTTTGCATGTTGGTGTGTTGCAGGTGACAGCGCTGTGCGCCCTGCGCGGCGAGCTGTACATCGGCACGGCGTGGGGCTGCGTCATCGTGGCTGATGCGGCCTCGTTGAGGCCTCTCACTGTCTTCCGGCCTTACGAAGAAGATGTAAGTTTCCTCCTAGAAACAGTATTTTATTTGTGGCTGAATTTCTATCCACGGACATCCGTGGACAGCACAAGCTGGGTGCTTACCCAGCTTTTGTCCGAGAAGGAAAACGATCTACTGCATGTTCGTGATGTACTTAAAAATACTGTACTATATTATAAATGTGTATTTTTTAAATATTTGTTTATTAAAGATACATACATGCATACACTCACGGATATGGGTAAGCAGAGACGTATTAAAAACCCACATTTTGCCAACTCCAATTTGATCGCATATCCGTAATCCGAGACAATTCTATGACAGCCAACCGGACAATTTGGGAAATAAAGTTTATTAAAGATATGGTGGTAATGACGTGTTTATTTCGTGGATATCCGACCAGTATCGGACTCATAGAGGCTCATTATCAGAATGCGACTTGTCAGGTGCTAAAGATGCGACAGGGTGCTTTGCCCATGGCAAGGGTACCTGTCGGGCTCAAACTTCAAACTGCTTATTGTGGGTCACAAAAGATGTTTACGCTACGTCCTGCACTTTTTGTCATGCAATGTTTATTAAATTAACTACAAGTTATCACAAAACTAATGGGGTTTACCCGAAACATAAACGTGCGTACAACCTTTGTACAGTTAGTACATTTGAGAATAATTGTTGTTGAGGGCGGATAAGAGAAGACACAGTTTTGCACTAAATTAAATGTTTTATATTAAAAAGGCACAAAGTAAAAACTGATTATTTCCTCTCTTAAGTTTGTTGTCGCTAAGAACTCAGTCCGCGCACTGGCTTGTCTTTAATATTACTTAGTATATGTATTAGTATTGTAAGTGACGCGCTCCCGGTGGGAACTCCAGCGTCAGCAAATAAAATGTATGTGTGTACAGCTTATGTTAAGACTGTACAACCTTACTTATGTGTTACTCAGTAAAGCGCTAAACCCTGAACTGATTTGTATGAAATATTACAGGTAAAATGTATCTTGAATTATTACACAAAATAAGGAACAGTTCTCGGTGATCCGTGACTATGTGTCGGTATTGTAATATAGACGGCGTTACTAGTAGCTTTTATTCTCAACCTTAACTCCCAACTTTCAATAACAGATGGCGTTACCATCTACATAACAGTATATTATATGATACATGTTTCATTCTTAATCTTTCTAGGTCAGTGTTATAATACCTTTGCATCCTCACAAGGAAGGTGAGTGTGCCATGTTGGCCACCTTCGGCCACGGCTACAGGCCTCTCTTGCAGCGGTATGCTCCTCATGTAAGCAAATTATTACTATACCAAAATTTTACTCCATAATTTCAGGATAAGACTATCATTATTCCGAGAGTCTTGGAATCATATGGATTAAAGTAAATAAGAGTGTAGGAGAAAACCTGGCATATCTTCTTTGTAAATCCCAAGTTCCACCTTCATATGACGTTCTGTTTTGTGACATTTATACAAAAGATCCTAAATATTTATTAGGGCCTATGGCCTTGGTACAAAGAAGAGTTTCAATTCCAGACCTGCATGAATTTTCGAACATTTAAGTCTCATCCGTGGGATCCGTGGGAGTGGGAAAGTGAGGCACAGCACATTATTACCCAAGTTAAAGCCGACTGTGGAGTCACTTTCAAAATATAATTTTTTGCAGCGGTGGTGTAACTTCTTAGCAGCAGAAAAATGATATTATTGCTGTAGTATTATTTAATAGTGCTATTGTATAGGGCAGATGTAGTATTTACCCAGTCTGGGGGACTCCAATTGAAGCAGATACCTGACATACCTAGATTATTAGCACAGACTATTTGTAACTAATTATGTAAATAAATCTTAATTTTAACCTACTTGTAATTGTCACATCGAAATGAAATCTTGTATGTATATGTAATTCGGATAAAAATACTATAATTTGGTATCTTGGACCTGATCTGATGATGGACTGAGGAGGTAGATAGTGGAACTCTATAGTGGCTACTAGGAAACCCCTCGAGTGAGGGCACATATGATTCATTTTGACGAGTCCAATGGTTTGGGCTTAGTAACGATGGTCTGAGGAAGCCAGGAGGGGAATAGTGGAACTTCTTTACTTCATAATTAGGTTCGCCATCAAAGTGTATTTTTTTTAAATTATTATTTATTCATTCCAGTCTTCCCACACTACAAACACTTACAGCGGTTACTACTGTCTACTGTGGAGAGCCCAACACTGGCTACCAGATTAAGCGACTTCGAGCCCAACGCTGGACAAAATCTTCTGTGAAGAAACACTATATCACTAGTGCTTTAAATAGTCTAACGGTAACATACACGCTACTTAACTAGGATAACGCAAGCCCAGTGCTGGGCAAAATTGCCCACTATTATTAATTATTATAAAAACTCATTCTGTTTAACAAAAACTGTCGCTCCAACTCTGGGCTAAAGTCAACTTAAGCCCACTATGCCCACTATGAATTAATATTAACACGTTTTCAAATATGAAATAATTTTTAGTATACCATGAGGTAGTAATTATATTACTGACGTATTGTATGGGTTTAGGTATTTCTATATACAGGTGACAGAAGGGTGTGGTCATATTTTAGGGTAGCATAGCCCCGTAAATGACTTAAAGCTCTCATAAGAGATATATTCCCTAATAGATAAGGCTGGCATGAATAAAACTAAAGAAAATAATTACTAAGGATGCTAATTGAACATCCGGATATGTCCGGACATGTCCGTATAAGAAACAAAATTAACAAAGTCATTGAAATTCACACAAAAATAGATGAAACATTGTAATCAAAGTTATTGCAATGGATATGAAAATTCATGAGACTTGTTAAGAAATATGTATCTACACACACAGTCTTAATTTTCAGTTTTTTTTTTAGGATGACTCAAATTTTTATTGACTACTAGCAGTTCCCGCGCGGCTTCGCTCGCGTGTACATATTTATATATTTTGCGTGGAACCCTAATTATTTTTCCAAAATAAAAGTAGCCTTAGTTACTCCTTGTAACACCAGCTATCTGCCAGTGAAAGTCCCGTGAAAATCGGTCCACCCGTTCCGGAGATTAGCCAAAACAAACAGACAGACAGAAAGAGCGTACTCCTTTCTCAAAGGCCGGCAACGCATTTGTGACTCTTGAGTTGCAGGTGTCCATGGGCGACGGTAGTCACTTACCATCAGGTGACCCGTCTACTCGTTTGCCCCCTATAATATATAAAAAAAAAAACAGACAGACAGAATTGAATGACATTACAAATAGACACACTAAAATATTTATTTTTGAATTTCAGTATACATTTGCAGATCTTAAAAGCTAATACAATTTTCTGTTACCAAAGAGCAAAATAATTCATTAGGAAATTTATAAAACTTTCAATAAAAAAAATTAATGTTTTCCACTTGTATATTAATGATGTCATATATGTAAAATAAAAAAAAAACTATAATATTTTAGGGAAACAATAATTAATTACACCACACCTTGTATAATAAAGATATAACTAATGACATTACATAAAAAAACTAAACTATTATAAGTATATACAGGATAATTAAAAATTTCGAAAAAAAAACTATTTTTTTTTACTGCGTTTTTTCAAGCAAAATCATCTTCTTGTCGGCTACACATAACGCTGTTAAAACTTGATCTCACATCTTTCTGTAACATACTGCATATTAAATAATATAATTAATAGTTTAACGCTGGCTGAAAGAGCTATGAAATAGTATGACTTTTAAATTCTCTCTCTGTGGAAATAGAGACTACTATCGAAATACTTGTTCATACAATAGTGAACTGTATTGCCGTGTACATAGAGTTTTAAGTACCTTGCTAAACCTCTCGCCATCTGTTTCTCCTCGCTGTAAACGCCATGGCGGACATCTTTATTTATTATTAAGTGCATTTTAAAGCAAAAGAAAAGAGAAGGAAATAGATATAAATTTATCTCAGAATTGAAAATGGAAGATGTATTGATAATATTTTTTCACAGACCTTCATTTTGTAATGATAAATTGATAACATAATATGAACACAGCATAGCCGTAGGTGATCACTTACCATCGGATGGGCCATGTTCTTTTTTACCCGACTACGGCGAAGTAAATAAATTAGGGTTATATGATTGAACTTTATGTATGTACGTCCATCCCTATGTTTCCTCGTAACTACTAAACAGGTGAGCCGATTTTGATGAATAATATGTGGTTAGATTCGTCTTTATGCGAGTGTCACTAGGTATATTGAAATTATAATGAATCAAAATGGCGGATTTTTGGCGCCATAGTGGCTGTTTTCATAATTTCTTGTTATTAACTTAAATTACAATTGAATTGAAGTTGCCCAACGACCAAAGGCTCTGCTCTGCAATTTGGTCGCCATATTGTCCGGAGAACCGATGGACTATTTATTAAGATGATGGCATTTTTTAAGACAAATCACCGACATCTTCTAATCCATTGTTATTTTATTGTTTTTTTTTCTTTACTACATGTACAGAGTGTTACAGAAAGATGTGGTCATATTTTAGGGTACCTTTAGACCCCTGTAATAACGTAAAGCGCCAATAATTTTAGGAAAAGGTGAGGTTTTTAATACAGATAGACAGGGGATGTATTTAAAAAGGGAACTCTTACTTAAATCACTAAAAGGGCATGCACAGTCACAAAAATAATTTTTTGAAAAAAGTTATCCGTTAACAAGCTATGACCGTTTGAATGTCCATGTATTTTTGTCTCCGTTTCTCATAAAAGTAGATGGAATGTGTAAAGTTAAAGATTTTAAATCGTACATATTTGTATATTTTGGAATTTTTCATTCCGTTACTAAGAAAATCCATAAAAATTAAGTTGACATTTTTTTCAGTTTAAAGATTTTTTTATATGATATAAGGGGCAAACGAGCAGACGGGTAACCTGATGGTAAATGACTACCGCCGCCCATGGGCACCTGCAACTCAAGAGTCACAAGTGCTTCAGCCTTTAAGGTGGGAGTAGGGGAAGAATGGGGAGAGGGCAGGGTTAGGGCTTCCGGTAACCTCACTCACTCACATTGCTTCACTGCCGGTTTTCTGTGAGCCCGTGGTATCGATCCGGTCGAGTCGGCCCATACGTGCCGAAGCGTTGCTCTCCCACGAACAAATAAAAAATGTTCTACAATTACATAGATAAGCGGCATATAAAGCTCCCAAAATCGGACCACACCTTTGCGTAACACTCTGAACAGAAACAGAACACATAGAAGTATAATTATGTATTTTTAGGTTATTGCACGAAATTATTTCGATCTCACATTACTGTAATTTAAATGGAATAATTGTGAATTGTATTTAATTATTATTAATACACTTAATAGTTATTATTTAATTATGATAATTTAATGTCGTGAGGGTTTATTTAATTAAATTATATTATGTATAAAGGTGTGATGAGTTGATGACTAACTAATTATATATGAGTGGTTTAGGATATTTTCGCCCGCTCGAGAAGAATTACTCTAAAATAGAGATTCTTATTTAAATAGGTTTTCTTCTTAGGGTATACCCAAGTCCCTTGTAATAGATTGTAATAGACATTGTGACGGAATACCGTGTGGTTTTAGTCGGTTCGATTCCGCCACACCACTTCAAGCTTAGCTCCGGTGAGGTGATGACCCGTGGGGGTTTCTCTCTCTGGAACATTTAAGAGGAGATAGAGAGAGAGAGAGAGAGGGATAGAGTTGGAAACTCCAGGCGTGCGACGGAGACAGCAAATATTTTTTTTTATTATGTATCATTTTTATTTATATGAGCATTGAGATCGATCGTAAACTGTACTATTGTTAATAAAGTAAACTAAGAATGTTCTGCCAAAACCAAAGATAAATAATTATTGTATTATAGAGATTTTTTTAATAAATGTGATTTTATTTTGTGTCCAGTTTTTTTTTTTTTTTTTAAAGACAACTCCCTGCATTAGGAATTACTCCTGTGTCGCGGGGGACTTTACAAACATACAAACAACGGACACAAAGAACACCCAGACTCAGGTGGGAATCGAACCCACGACCTCTGGCTCAGCAGTCAGGGTCACTAACCACTAGACCAACAGGCCAGTCATATAAGTTTATCTCATCTTTACTTATTTAATACTATAATACTAATATTGTAAAGAGGAAACATTTGTGTCTTTGTATGTATGTTTGTAATGTTTTCACAAAAAAACTACTGGACCGATTGCGATGAAACTTGGTATGTAGATAGCTGGAGACCTGGATTAACGAATAGGCTACCCTATTTTATCCCGATATTCCCAGGGGATCGGGAGGCGCTGCTAGTATTTAATAAAGCAGTGAAATTTGTTTTTTAGCACGTATTTATTAGCCTCACTTGTATGTAATTAATTTTGGAGGTAAATTTGAATTTACTTTTAATTGTCTAATCTAAATGAAACTTTGTATGTATATGTAGTTCGGATGATAATCCTATAATTTGGCATCTTGGAGCTTATCTGTTGATGGAGCCAGGAGGTGGACAGTGGAACTCTTCAGTGGGTACTGGTAAACCCCTCGTGTTTGGACTCATATGATTCGTTGTGACGAGTCCAACAGATTGGCTTGGTAACGACGAGCGACGAACGCTTTTTTACTTAGAAGCGAGACTTCTTTAAAATAATTGTGATTTGTAATTCGATAAAACGAAAAAGCGACAGTAAAAAGAGACAAACATTCATAAATAGGATTTAGCCTGCGAGAGAACGAGATACAATACAAGTTTACAGTGTTTCCTATAATTTTTGTCTTTGCGCCTGCGTACTACCATGCGTTTAGAAAATGTGTCAATGTCAACGTAGTGTAAAACACATCTGTGTTAATTTGACCAATAACTTTTATATGAATTATTTAAAATTAAATTTATTAACATTAGTGAATTATTTATGTTGTTTTTATATTTTATTTCTGTCTGTCGTAGGCTACTTTTCTGAAGTTTCACTTCTGCCGAGTGTGAATTGCACACACACACACTTTTTTTTTTTATTTGGTTTACTATTTAAGCGTATTTTTCTACTTTTTCTAAACTATAATTGTAAGAAACAGTCTCACAACTACTGATAAACTATAAAAATCACTAACTAACAGTAACTGCCAAGTTGTTCGTACCTCTATTCGCACTCAAATCAATCGATCTTCACATATTTCTACCCTTTTATAATCCCACTATTCGTTAATATTTATCAATCGACCAATAGTATTGCGTTACCGGTATAACCAGTCAAAATAATGTCAAAAGGCAAACAAGCGGACGGGTCACCTGATGGTAAATTACAACCGCCACCCATGGGCACCTGCAACTCAAGAGTCACAAGTGCGTTACTGGCCTTTAAGATAGGAGAAGGGGGGCAAGGAGGGGAGAAAGGGAAGGGTTAGGGCTTCCGGTAACCTTACTCACTCGGCAAAAAGCAATGCAATCATTGCTTCACTACCGGTTTTCTGTGAGGCCGTGGTATCACTCCGGTCGAGCCGTTCCGGTTGGGAGAGGCCATGTCCAGCAGTGGAATGCACTGCATACGCGGCATTGGTCGAAAACGCGCCGTGGTAGAAAGAGATGATAGACATCTACATTAATAAAAGCAAATGAAGCAAAATACACCTGATCTAAATAAAATTATAATATCATTATCTTAATGTTAAGAGGAGTATTAGTGGAGTCATATTAGATTATCTCTTCGGAAAAATTCTCTGATCGATGATTCCTTTTGGAATATATTCGTAAAGGTGTGTAGAATACCATTTCAAAATGTCTCCCCGAGAAAGTGGGTGCAAATTTTTTTTATTTAACAATTTACAAGCAAAAATGCAGTTTTTTGTTAATACATTTCAAAATTTAATTTTTATTAAAAAAAAACTAATAATGCCATTCGAAAGAACGGGAAATTTTACAAAAGAATCATGTATACTACTTTTTTTTAATGTAACTTGGGGGGTCGCCCAAGTTACATTAAAAAAAGTATTATACATGATGATAGACCCGTAATTTGATAACTAATGTTAAAACTCACGCTGCTGCTGCCCGCACGAGCGCGCGCGCCACAGAAAAGTAGCTGTAACTTTTTATTGACAAAAGTAAATGACATAAAACCATTAGGATATTAAAATAAAAAAATGTGCGTGTGTACCAGAGTACACAGGTAAGAAGTGAAACTTCTTTACGACATATCATTTTACTACTATTTGCAACTTCACATCAACTTATATACATTCACTGATACTTACAATCAAAATGTGAGGTTAACCTCAAATAAATATTAAAATCATGCTCATACGTGTTGAATTTATAAAACGAAATATATAATCACTCTCACTTTTCTTGTAAATTCACTTAAATTTGAATAAGTCTTTTTATTTTATCACTTTCAAATTAATTTATTGTTATTCTTATTTCAAACCAAACTTCAAAACTAATATATTGTTGTTATTATTATAATATATTACATTATATTCTCTAAGTCACTATACTAAACTTTGATAAAAAAAGCAACATGGCGCGTAACCGAAAAACGTGACGATTTTTTCAAAATTTCTCCCATACGTCGATAAAGAAGTTTCACTTCAAAAAGATCATTTTTGTCTTTATATACATAGTTTCAATTATTTTATACATATTTATAATATTTCTTACATCAGCCGGAAGTTGAGTATTATACGAATTTTCGATTGTTTCATGAAATTCGATGACATTCGTATAAAATAGACAAAAAAAAATAAACAAACAGCGGGTCGGTATATTCAAAGAGATTTTCTAAAATATGTATGTTGTCCCGATTTTCATAAAAAAAAAAAAACATTTTTATGAAAATCGGGTCTTTACACTTGGTCGATTTACGAAAAATAATTTTTTTTTTTTGACTTGCTGTAACTAAATTTAAAAAAATGTATAACGCTCTGACCACATGGAGGTAGTAATTGACATATATTTCTTGAAGAATTAGCTTTATAATATTTTTTTTCCACATTAAAACCAAAAAAAATAAGAAAGAGTTGAAATGTACATGTTTTTAGTACGACTATAGCACGTGCAGAAGGTATTTCAATACAAATTGACCGGACACGTGAATGTAAGATGTATAGCAACATTTGATGTATATTTTGGATAGCCATCTGTTAAATTTCGCGCTTGGCCGAGGGCTACGTACAGGGTTATCCGTCGCTCTGGTAGAAGCAGGCCCGAGACGACGGCGCGCTGTGTTCAGCGCCCGCCTTTTTGAATTAAAGGGGAAAAGCCATAGCACACCATAGCGTGATCGCCTATTGTTCAACAGGCAGACTACAGAACGAAACATACTACGTACGTACATAATACAACGAGACTTACCACCTTACCGTTCGGCCCCGGTGAGGTGATGACCCGAGGAGGTTTCCACACGTCAAAAAAAAAAGGAACATGTTGGTGTCTAGTTATGATCACTAGACCCCAATACCAGTTAAAAAGTATATGGATCGCCGCGACGGTAGCTGGGTAGCCGCGAGGGTAGCTGGGCTCCCCGAGGGTAACTGGCCGACGCGACGACGGTTGGGTGCCGCAACGGTCGCTAGGCGCCGCGACGGCGAATGGCGCCGCGATGGCAGCTGGGCGCCGCGATGGTAGCTGGGCGCCGCGACGGTAACTGTGCGCCGCTACGGCGGTTGGGCGCCGCAATGGCGAATGGCGCCGCGATGGCAGCTGGGCGCCGCGACGGTAACTGATCGCTGTGACGGCAGTTGGGCGCCGTGACGCTAACGGAGCGCCACGACGGCAACATGTCGTCGCGACGGTACCTGGGCGCCGCAAAGGTAGCGGGGCGCCGCGACGGCAACTGGGCACCGCGACTGTAGCTGGGCGCCGCGACGGTAACTGTGCGCCGCGACGGCGGTTAGGCGCCGCAATGGCGAATGGCGCCGCGATGGCGTGTGGGCGCCGCGCTTGTAGCTGGGCGCCGCGACGGTCACTGATCGCTGTGACGGCAGTTGGGCGCCGTGACGCTAACGGAGCGCCACGACGGCAACATGTCGTCGCCACGGTACCCGGGCGCCGCAAAGGTAGCGGGGCGCCGCGACGGCAACTGGGCACCTCGACTGCAGCTGGGCGCCGCGACGGTAACTGTGCGCCGCGACGGCGGTTGGGCGCCGCGACGGCGAATGGTACTGTAATGGCAGCTGGGCGCCTAGACGGTAGCTAGGAGCAACTGGCGCCGCGACGGTAACTGTGCGCCGCGACGACAGTTGGGCGCCGTGACGCTAACGGAGTGCCACGACGGCAACATGTCGTCGCGACGGTACCTGGGCGCCACAACGGTAGCGGGGCGCTACGGAATAGTCTTTTGTCTCTGCAGCAAAAAGATCTCGCCTTCCCCGAAAAACCAATTAAAAACTCCGTCACCTTTATCAGTCTTGTTGGATAAAATATTATTCATGGGCATGGGCATCAGATATACGAGTACTGTGCAGACCAGATACATCAATGATATGACCATCACTGTAAACAATTAAAAAGGGCTTGACGAGGTTCCTATATTTATGATTACTATAATTGACCATCTCTGGAAAAGATAATTCGTGCTTTTCTGAAGTTTCTAAGACTTACCGGCCTTGTAAAATTTAATATTCTGTCCATCTAGACCTGTGAGTAATGTAAATAGTAAAGGCAGAATACTAAGCCGCGGCTTCGAGAGGGATATCGCCGCTCTCTATTGCGAAGTAATACGCCATAGAGTTTTTAAGAAGGCGCCCTATTAACATTGCCAGGTACACTGGACACTGAAATGCGTAGATCAAAGCCGCGCCTCGCGCATTGAGAAAGGCTTATAGAATTAAGAAAGGTTGTAATAGTTTTAACATTTATTTGCTACAAAAAATTTAATTCCCTTTCTTTTCTCTAACGAACTTCCGGGATTTCCAAAAAGCTCCTCGGCACAGTGAGATTTCTCCGGGCTGCGTCTTGATGATTCATGTGACCGTAACCTAGGTGGAATGGGATAAAATCCTGCAAGAGGCATGCGAGACCTTTATTGACCATTCGTGAAAAAGTAGTTTCGCTCGTTCGAAAAATTTATGCTAGTCTCGGGTTTGAATCAGTTCTATAATAATAATCTGCGCGATATCAGTGTAGTGTTCTTCTCTGGTAATCCAAGAATAGCTCCTTCTGTTTCCAATAGGTTCACGACACTAAATACACATTCGTTTATCAATTTTAAGTAAACACTTCTAGCAGATATATGTATTTAGAAATATATCTGTATTTTTATCAGCAGTCTGGTTACCATAGTAGAGGCTCTGCCTAGTTTGGATCCGAGGGCCGTTTGTGAGATGTGTGGAGTTATTATTATTATTTATAGTCACTACTGCATAGTAGGAATACTAAGGTTTTGAATTTATAGGGGTCGCTTGTTCTTCTTTGAAAACGTATAAATGTAGCTAGGCCCGCCACTGTCATGGACCGTGTGAAGCCACGTTTATATTAATCTTAGACACAGCCTTTCTGTGACTACAACCAGTTAATTTTGGGTGATATCTTGTTTTATGGTCCAAAAATGTTGGCACCACATTTTAACATGCATTTATATAAAGTTGTTTTGCAATGCAATCTCGGAAAACATTGCAATGCCTATACCTACATAAATAAGTTGTACATTACAGTACTTACGGCACAATATTACGTAATGAATGGTACATTTTGACTGCAAGCGAAATGTGAACGAAAAAACCCACTTCAGCCTTCTGACAAACCCAAACACTTGTACCATGAAGTACTTTAACATTAAAAAAGTTTTTACTCTATCGCATAAATTAGAAACATTACGTGTTCACAACATTATTGACCGAGTCAAGTTAATATAAAACACGCAATGGATGTTACACAAATCAATCGGGTTAGATTGAGAAATTTGAAGGCGCGGCAGGACCGGTTTCGCGCACTCAAGTCTAGCGAGAAAGGTATGCATGGAATGCAGCAGCCAGGTACTGGTCCGAAGCGTACTATGGTTGGTAGCTTCATTATGTTTTTTTTCGGTTCATAGTTGTCAATCCTACCTATCCTAGTTTTTCAAATTACGAAAAGATTTAATTGGTAAATAAAGAGTGATTAGTTAACAAACACTTTACCGATAAATTAAGATAATTTGAGAGTATCTTGAATTCATGATAGAGTAGCACAAAATAATTTTATTGAAGTGAAACTTCTTTGATATCGTTGTGGTTTGAAATTCGATAAAAGAAAAACCCACACTAAAAAAGACAAACATTCATAAATAGGATTTAGCCTACGAGAGAATGAGATAGAATACAACTATACAGTGTCTCCTATAATCTTTGAAAAGATACAAACATATTCATAAATAGGATTTAGCCTGCGATAGAATGAAATGGAATAGAAGTATACAGCACTTAAAAGAGACAAACATATTCATAAAGAGGATTAGCCTGCGAGATAATGAGATAGAATACAAGTATGTAGTGTTTCCTATAATATTTGTCTTTGCGCTTGCGTTCTACGAAGCCTTCAGAAAATGCGTAAATGTCAACGTGGTGTCATTTTTATGCATTTGCGTATTAAAATTCGTTGGTTAATTAATTTATGTTAATTTCTTAACACATCTGTGTTAATTTGACCAAACACTTTTCATAAATCATCTAAAATTTAATTTATTAACATTAGTAAATTATTTGTGTTGATTTCACTTTTTATTTCTCATTCTCTCCTAGCCTCGTAAGCTACTTTTCGGAAGTTTCACTTCTGCTGTGTGTGAATTGCACACACACACACACTTTTTTATATTAACTTTTCTCGTAACTTGTCACTGTAAAGAGTATTGTGAACATGATTCACACAATTATTTATGTAAGTAAATCATAATTGTTTGTTCTGAGTCTGGGTGAGCATTGTGTCCCGCCTCATTGCATGTTTGTAAAATCCCCTGATGACTATGCAATAATATTATATGTATTCCTAACAACGACACGTTTACGTAATCAATACATTATACATATATGTAAATTGCAAGTAACAGAAATTCTGATATATAATCCCACTAATATTATAAATGTGAAAGTTTGGATGGATGGATGGATGTTTGTTTATCTTTCACGCCAAAACTACTGAACCGATTGCGACGAAACTTGGTATGTAGATAGCTGGAGACCTGGATTAACATATAGGCTACTTTTTATCCCGATATTGCCTCGGGACCGTGACTTACGCGGATGAAACCGCGGGGCGCTGCTAGTTTCCCTATATTTCATTTTAGTTTGAAGAGCTATCAAAGTACGACTCGGACCATTTAAACGCGTTCAACGTTGAATCGAATGAACGTCGTCGTGAGCGAGAGGCTTCGACGCGAACTGTCAAACTTTAACTTTGTAAAACTTGAAATGCGATTTATTTTAAATAACAGAAACTTTATTTACGCTAGGAACATTAACTAGTGCCCTAAACAATATTGTTAATGTGTTCCATAACTGTTTAAAGTGATATATGTGTTGTAATTTAACTTTTAAAGTTATGTTGTGAGTGGGTCAGTTTTGTGGATTTTTACTTATTTTACAAGGATTCTTTGCAGAGAGAGGCAAATTTCGCCCTTTATAAGGTAACTACTTTCTACTAATTTTTATTTATTATTAATCACATCTGTAACAACTTCGATTTAGCTTGAAAACTTAAAACTGATTTGAAAAGAAAGTAGAACACACAGTAGCACACGCGGCATTTACTTTTTTTTAAATACAAAAGTAAACAAGAAGTCCGCTATCAGACTTGAAACTCTTTTTAGTAGCTTTTGGCGGATAAATGGATAGAATATGTTTAAATTCTATTTTTAAATTATTTTTTCTGCAGTTTATGTTTTGTTTTGTGGCTAACGTACAACCTACGCAGTTTTATACGATTCTTGTCGGAATTTTTGTGTTGTTATTGAAATGTGTGTTGTAGTCTATCAACACTCATATTTTCCTGTGTAAACAAAAAAAAAAAATGCTTTGTTACTCAATATTAAATAGGTTTTTACGATTTGATTATCTAGATTTGAATACATAAAAGCAGATATAATTTTAAACACCATTGTTGTAATAAGTTGTAACTTGCTGTTTTTTTTTTTACAAAATTTAAATCCTAATTAATATTAGATGAGTTTGTTTGTTAGACTTTCACGCCTTAACTATGAGTAGTTAAGTTGAGACCAATCACAGTAGTACAGGGTACAAATATAACATAAGTTACTTTTCATCCGAGAAAAAAGTACTGTCCATGAGATATAGCTAAATAACTTTATATAAGGTTGTCAACATTGCTGAAATGTTTTTTTAAATTAGTTCTCAATAAGTATTGTTATGAAGATCTAAAATAATTTAAGAGAAATTTTCACCTGTATTTAAAAATTACCATAAATCCCGTATTGAACATTTTGAGGCTGACATCATGACAAAAACTAAACAATAGGCACTTGTGAATCTTGAGTTGCAGCTGCCCATGGGCGGCGGTAGTCATTTACCATCAGATGACCCCTCTGCTTGTTTGCCCCCTATAGCATAAAAAAAACTTCTGATGCAGGACACTCTTTTTCTTAACAGAATTACTCACTTAAACCTACTGCAATGATTTATTAATTAAATAAATATTGTAGAGTACCTACTTTAGTCCTTACCTCAAAAGATTACTCAAGCAAATAGGAACTCAACCTCCTTTAGTAATTAATAATTAAAAAAAATACATCATCTTTTTCATACAATAAAAAAATATGGTCTCATTCATTTTATAAAGATAAGATATATGATAGTCCATTATCTATATTTTGTTCAGACACTGATCAACACAATTATAAACATGGTAATGTGACTATCAGTGAACACTGTAGCCACAATAAACAGCTTTGTTAAACAAGACATTTAACTGAATAGCAACTCGCTCTGTAAACAAATAAAGTTTAATTTAGGTTGGGCGCCAACACGCCACTACAAGTTATATGCCAAAAATGTTTGCTTGCATACAAGTATCTTCCTTATGAGTAGGCCATCTTTTACAATGATTTCATTGAATTTGTACTTGTCGCAACATTGCCTTACAATTTACATTAATCCATTTGCATCAGGGATCTTAGAAATAAATCCAAATAATTAAGACCTATCTGTATTTTCCTATTACAACATGTTAAAAATGTAATATTTGCACCTAAATCGTTTGGATAATCTGAAATAATTTCATATTTGTACTATATCTTAGACCTGTTTAATTTCATTCAAATATCCAAATCTATCTCCAACTCCGTAACCCTGATTTAGTACGGATGGCGCGATGCTTAAAGTTGTTGTCCACAAATGGTTGTCCCAAGTCTTGATGTTCTTGGTGTCTGTCATTTGAATGTTTGTAAAGTCACCCACGACCAGGGATCTTGCCTGTGCGGAAGTTGTCTTTTTTTAAGTAAATATACCCAATGATGACTCTACCCTAGGTACCCTTCTACCTACAAGCTTCTATAGAACAGGCCACTCATTCTTTTCTTTCTTTTTAAAGCTGGTAGTTGAAACAAAAGAATGGCAAATCCTGCACTATGCCCATTATTATTAAAGTAATTTACTGTCTGGTGCCTTATCTACTACACAGTTACAATATCAAATATAAAAACAACACATTCATTATTGTATTAGTATACACACTATTCTCAATTTTACTAAATATCATTGAGTAAATAATAAATTGTAGTCAGACAACAAACCTCATTGTTCCTCAACCATAAATAAATATTTATCATCTGTTGACCTTATTACTTTCATATTATCTGTGGTAAGAAAACATTATCAACTGCTGCAGAAACGGTGCACATTATTACATGAACGAAATGCGCTTTTTATTGATAATTTAATTGTATGTTATACCTATTTTGATAAGGGGTGGTCTTTAATTAAAAATAAAGCATTTTACATGTTTTACTTGTAATTGTCTTTACCTAGATCAAACTTTGTATGTAAATGTAGTTCAGATGACAACACTGCAATTTGGAATCTTGGAGCTGATCTGATGTTAAAGCTGGAAGGTTTATAGTGGAACTCTTCAGTCGCTACCACAGAATACATAATAGTACTAGTACAGAAGGACCTCTTCGCAATACCAGTTAAATAAATAGCGACTCTTGCTCCGACACAATAAGGTGCAATTCAGATCGCACACCGCTAATTCCAAATGGCTTATATTAACCTAAAACTTGCCTCTCTTTCTATCGCATAACTCTTATCTGTTCTGATGCCGTTGAGGTTGTCTTCTGTAAGAAGAATTCATCTAAATATTTAATAACCAGTTATGAAGTTTTGTATAAACCTAGACTAGGTATTTACCTACTTAGTAGTACCTACATAGATGTAACTTATATTAAAGAAAACTATTTTATTTCACAATCTCTGCATAGATACTTTAATCTCTAAGAAGATAGGCATTTGCCATACGTTAGTGTGTACCTTGGAATGAATCTATCTCTTTTAGGTGTTTAACTAGGTAGGTATATGCAAATCAAATCGCGGAACCCTACTCCTTATAACACCAGATATTTGCCAGTGAAAGTCATATGAAAATCGGTCCACCAGTTGCGGAGATTAGCCGAACAAATAGACAGACAGACAGACAGACAAAATTGCTGTAGTCCTAAACTTATCAAAGCTAAACTTGACTAAGTTACTCCTTATAACACCAGCTATCTGTCAGTGAAAGTCCGTGGAAATTTGTATACCCGTTCAGTAGATTAGCCGGAACAAACAGACAGACAGACAAAAATGTGAAAAATATTTTTTTGGTATGAGTACCGTGTAAACATTCAGATGCATTTAGTAAAAAACTGTCATTATGTCATTACAAACGGACACTTCAAATTTATTTATTTACTAGCAGTTCCCGCGCGGCTTCGCTCGCGTGTACATATTTATATATTTTGCGCGGAACCTTAATCCTTTCTTCAAAATCACAGTAGCATGAGTTACTCCTTTTAACATCAGCTATCTGACAGTGAAAGTCCCGTGGAAATCGGTCCACCTGTTCCGGGGATTAGCCGAAACAAACAGACAGACAGACAGACAAAAATTGTAAAACATGTTGTTTTGGTATATGTACCGTATATACATCCAAATGCACTTAGTAAAAAGCGGTTATGTTAATATTACAAACAGACACTCCAATTTTATTTATTTCTATAGAGTATAGATAGAAGATGTGTATCAGTTGTTGTGGTCCTAATAAATAAATATACTTATCATAGCTAAACTTGACCTCGTAAGCAGAACTTGTAAATATCTAACTATTCTGATTATCATTAATAATATAATCTAACTACGTAAATACGTGAAACGTAATTCGTAAGCGACGAACGGACTACGAAGCGACGTAGCGCGTGAGTGAGTATCGAAGTAACGTGCTACCCAGCCGGCGCGTGGCAGCCCACTGAATTTCGCTCGACTCGTCGCCGCTGCTAGGCACCTGTAACTTCATACCTACTGACCGGAGTGGGCCTAGCCTGTCGCTACTAGTAAACCCCTCAAGTCTGGGCTCATATGACTTGCTTTCACGAGTCCAACAGGTCGGGCTTGGGAAAGATGTTGTTAGGTGGGTTCCGGATGCCTTAATAAAAGATGTTCCCGGATCCCGCCTATATAAGGCGCCGCGAGTCTCTAACTACAAAGGTCCGGTGCGTGCTTGTGCGCTGTGGATCTGTAGCGATAAGTTCTCTTTGACTACGTATGTTGGAATGACAAAATGCCTTTGGCAAAGGAATATACTCCGGTGCGGTCTAGTCGTCGTCCGTCCGTCCGTGTATATCACGGACCGTGCCCTAGCAGAATCCCTAGCAGTTGGCTCCTATTTTAGTTCAAATGTATTGGCAAATATCGTTTGGTTTACCTCTGTTACATTCCAAAGTAACAACTTCGTCTTTCCTTCGAAAAAAGGGGATTTTTTAACAGTTTTGATTATCTGCATCATATCAAAGAAAAAAAACGCATCACTCATAATATTTTACAGTAAAACTAACTCCTTGTAGTATAAAAATACGATTTCCCTGACAAGTATATTTTTTTATATGTTTGGCGACAATAACAAGTCTATTATTAAACGTCAACGTGCGTTAAACGCCATTATGCATGCATGTTTGAAGTTCAATAACATTCAGTGTATGTATTTAATTTTTTTATTTTTTTATTGTATCTTTAGTTAGTGGAATTGGCATACAGCCGTTCTAACTAAATTAAAAAAAAATTGACGCAATAACTAAATAATAACACTTTATTTGCTTGAAATATGGTACAATAATATGTTACACTAGCAGCGCCCCGCGGTTTCACCCACGTAAGTCCCGATCCCGGGACTTGTCGGGATAAAAAGTAGCCTATACGTTAATCCAGGTCACCAGCTATCTACATACCAAGTTTCATCGCAATCGGTTCAGTAGTTTTGGCGTGAAAGAGTAACAAACATCCATACATCCATACATCCATAAATCCTCACAAACTTCCACGTTTATAATATTAGTAGGATTTAATCATAGTACAGCATGTTTCACCGCACAATCACACAACAAAACAACCTTCATCACAAGGTTCAGTCGCATGAATATGCTATCCGCATATAATATCCGCTGCCCTATCGATGAACGTGTCTACCAAATTCCTACAAAAATCTTATTTGATTGCCCAATAGTTAGAGTTATCGTGACTTGGCATGTAAAGAAAGAATTAATTATTTTTCTTATTTCTTTTATTGATTTTATGTTTATTGATATATTCTTTCATTCGATAAGTACCTCGAATCTAGGTAATAACAAGTTGTTAAGTATCAGACGGCCTGTCTGTCTGTGTGTGAACCGGTTTCTAACTGTATCGAGTGGGTCAGTGGGCAAGCGACTCAATTGTAGTTAGACGATGCCTTTATCACCTCAAGTTCGAGGTATTTTTATGTTTATTGCATATGCAGAACCGTTGTAAAATAATCGCTATTAAATAAAATGTAAATGTTAAGATGCACACTCGTTATCTTTCTACTGACGGACCGCTGTCTCGGACGTAACGGCTGGTGTTTAGTAGATTTATATGGCATTTAGGGTTAATATTTTATAAATCCTTTGAGATGAATTAGCGTAGAGTTCTGTACGTGTGTAAAATAATGATTATCGTCTAAGCATGTGCAACTGGGGAGCCTCTCCCAACGTGCGCCATAGCACCCGGTCTTCTGCATCCAACTTATCCCAGCTTCCTCAGGTAGGAAAAACCTAACTGGATCCTTTTGATGATTTTTTTGTCGAAATTTTTTCTACCGAGCTGAATAACCTGCCCAACGTAGACATATTCCTGTACAACTTCGAGCGTCGACCCAACGCGACATGCCCAAGAGGCCACAAAATATGTATCATCGTGGACCCTGTGCTCGACAGGGTCGATGATATAGTTCTAGGTTTTCTATCTATAACTACACATTGTGGAATAGCAATTAATAATTAGTAAGAAAGACTTCAGTACCCGGAACACTTTAAATAGGTATCACAATTTTGTTATACTATGTAGTTTTTAGTGAATTGTCATTATTTGAAATTATTCAAAACAATTACTGACAAACAATTACAAATATTTTTTAAATCTGTGAATACAGGTTTTTGTATATTCAGTGTAGTAGGACTATCTGCAAATAGGACGCATCGTGAATGAGACGAAAACGACCAAATTACCAATACGAATGGGATCAAAATGCGGACGAGACCATCTATGCATATAACCTTTTTCACCTGAATGAAAATCGCGAATGGGACATTTTGCGTGGACACCTTGGTTGACCTTTTTTTATCGTATTTGATCATGACGTAACTGCTGTAAAATCATTATCCTGATCAAGATTTTTAACTCCATATTAACTTAAATTACTATTAACACTTTCAGTGCCACCCCAATTCACACTATATCCTGCACGATGCCGCGAACAAGGTGCGTTGAACGCGCTAGGCGTGTCACCGGCACTGGAAGCTAAAATAATTAGACACGCTAGGCGTGTTCACCGGCATTGTACAAAGGCAAATTGTTGATTTTCTGTTACATACATCGGTAATTTGATTAGAGTATATAAAATTAGGGTATATAAAAAGGGGTTTACCATAGTAGTGCGTTTGAATTTAGATGACACAAATTAGACTTAAAATGACACAAAATAACATAGAAGGGAAACAAGTTTCGTAATTATGGCAGATATTGGTGCCGATACTATTGTACACTCGACTAAACTAAAACCTGACTTAATTTCTTCATATGAAATCAACCTGGTGTTTTTCGTAATATAGGTCTATTTCTTACTGGCATCTATTTCTCAGCGCCACTAAATTTCACTAAAACCTGTCAACGTATATTCAACTTTATTTCCACGCTGCGAGAGTCCCCATTTATTCAAATGCCGGATAAAAACTTGTTCAAAACGAACTAAGATGACGTTGTTTTAATCGACACCTACGAAGACGCTTACTAAAAACAGAGCAAAAGAGATGGCATTCAACAGATAGCGGCTCTCGCTACGTGGTAATAAAGTTTATTTAAGCGTATCAGGCTTTAGTCTACAAATAAATTGCTTATTTAGATAGCGACATATGTTACCTACTTGTTTCAATTTGAAATAAGACCTTGTTTCGAAGTGTACAAGATTTACATCTTATATGAAGAAAATTTAGTGAATTTTAATTTAGCGAGTGAAGTAACAGAATTGGGACCATTGTCAACATTTTCCCAGGACCAAAAGCATCTCTTACTTATTCATGTGCGGTGGCTTCTTCCTGTCGATCTTTTGCGGATAATTTTTTTGTTTGTGTCCTGTGCAAAAAGTTTTTTTTTTTTTCAATATAGCTTATTCGTCAATCACCGTTTTGATTGTGGCAAAACTGACAGCAAAACCTACCGCGTAATTGGCGCTTTATTTTCATAAATATTTATTTTACCGCCATTAATAACTCACGTCAAATATCACATGACAAGCTTTAGTTTCCTTAAACATTGTACAATAAACATTGAAAGCATGACATCAGGTCTGATTCAGCTAACCTTCGCTGTTTAAGGTCTGATGACGTTACCATAACACAACTCTGTATTCAGAAACATAATGAAAGGAATCTCAATTGTAAATAAATTAAACATGAAAAGCTATTCGTGACGATTTTTTTTATACTACGTCGGTGGCAAACAAGCATATAGTCCGCCATAATAAGCGGTTACCGTAACCTATGGATGCTTGGAATTCCAGAGGACTCGCATGCGCGTTGCCGATTCGGTAAAAACCTATACACTTCTTTCTTGAAGAACCCCATACTGTAGTCCTTCGGGGAAACCTCGGCAGGGAGCTCATTCCTCAGCAGAAGCGTTCGCGGAAGGAAATTCCTCTGGAACCGTACCGTGTGCGACCATTTAGGTTCCAATGTGTGAGGATGAATGCCCTGCTGGTGGCGAGCTGTGCGGTGGTAGATAGACTACCAACTAATTTCCTCTGCCGCCGGCTGGTGGACGTGCTTTCCGCATAGAAATAGTTTTTATTATGTGCTTGTTTGAAGATCCTACTAATATTATAAACGTGAAAGTTTGTGAGTATGGATGTTTGTTATTCATTCACGCCAAAGTACTGAACCGATTGCGATGAAACTTGGTATGTAGATAGCTGGAGACCTGGATTAACATATAGGCTACTTTTTATCCCGATATTCCCACGGGATCAGGACTTATGCGGGTAAAACCGCGGGCCGGTGCTAGTAAGGAATAATATCATTAACTTTGAAAAAGAAAATCATATTTAATATTATATTATTTCTAACTCTTGTGGCTTCACGGCAAGGAATGACTATTATTTACTTTAATAAACAATAAAATTATCATAACCGCATATCTAATTTTCTTAAGAAAGTAAGATAAAGGTTATTTTCTGCAATGATGGCGTCATCTAACGTCTTAACCGTAATCTCCGGCAAGGTCGTTGGATAATAAGATAATTATGTCAACAAAACACTGACAGCGTCTGATACTAGACTAACTAGAGATTTAAAATTCAAAATTCAGAATCATTTATTCAATTAAGACACTAAGTGACATTTAGGAACGTTAAATTGAAGCTAGAGTTAAAATCATAGATCGGCGCAAACAGACGCCACAATATGTGCAAGATTGTCGAGGTAAATTAGGTGAAAACACCAAAATCTACTGCCTGCTTGTGTCGATCTATAACTTCCAGTTTCCAATATGCGTAGAGCCTTATGAGAAGAACACTGGCAAAGAAACTCATGGCCACTCTTTTTAAAAGTACAATAGTGTGTATATATAGATATTTTATTAGTTTTTTATAAATTAAAAACGTTGAGGCTGAGTAAGAATTCAATTTTTGAAGTGATAACTTCTTTAGGCACGTTGGGCACTTTTGGTATGAGGAAAAAGAGCTGAACTCGCGTGACCGTCACGCTCAGATACATAGACGTGTGTGTTTCCACGAGTAACAATTCAATTTTTGAAGTGATAACTTCTTTAGGCACGTTGGGCACTTTTGGTATGAGGAAAAAGAGCTGAACTCGCGTGACCGTCACGCTCAGATACATAGACGTGTGTGTTTCCACGAGTAAGAAATCAATTTTTGAAGTGATAACTTCTTTAGGCACGTTGGGCACTTTTGGTATGAGGAAAAAGAGCTGAACTCGCGTGACCGTCACGCTCAGATACATATATACAGACGTGTGTGTGTTTCCACGAGTAAGAATTCAATTTTTGAAGTGATAACTTCTTTAGGCACGTTGGGCACTTTAGGTATGAGGAAAAAGAGCTGAACTCGCGTGACCGTCACGCTCAGATACATATATACAGACGTGTGTCTGTTTTCACTTCTGAAGTTCAGTCTTACGACTGACAGGTTTTTTATCGTTTGGAAACTAGCACGGGTCATCCCTTACCGGAGCTACTGGTGAAGTGGTAGGTCGGAATCAAACCGACTAAAACCACACGGTGTTCCGTCACCAGTGAGTCTATTGCAAGGGACTTGGGGATACCCTCGAAGGGAAGTCCCCGAGAACCCTGGCAGACCTTGGCCGCCTCTTAAACAGAAGGCAGGTACGATTGCGTGCGGAGGGCGTGCCCCTCTTCCGGTTTAGGGAGGCTGGCGCGGTACATGTCGCGCCTCAGTTCGGGGGACTCCCGACTACTTAAGGGAGACCCTTAAGTAGTAGGGTCGACTTCAATGAAGCTACCTACCGCAATGAATGGGTCCTGATCTTTTTTTTTATTGGGTAGGGGGCAAACGAGCAGACGGGTCACCTGTGCGTTGCCGGTTTTTAAGGTGGGAATAGGGGAAGAGGGAGAGTGCCGGTAAGGGGAGGGAAAGGTTAGGGCCTCCCGTAACCTCACTCCGCGAAATACAATGCAAGCATTGCTTTACTGCTGGTTTTCTGTTAGGCCATGGTATCACTCCGGTCGAGCCGGCTCACACGTGCCGAAACATGGCTCTCCCACACAGTTAAAATTCTATGTCTTTTATTCTATTTTAATCCCTAATTGGGCCCAAAAAATCTATATTATAAAAATTATTGCAACGCATATCGGGTATAGCATAGCTAGTCCTTACTTCCTAACTAATATTATAAATGCGAAAGTAACTCTGTCTGTCTGTCGGTCTGTCTGTCTGTCGCCCTTTCACGCCGAAACGACTGAACCGATTTAAATAAAATTAGGTACACAGATAGTATATTCAACGCGGACGAAATCGCGGGCACAGCTAGTACTGAATAAAGAACACGTACTATTTAAAATAAATAATGCTGATTGAAGCTAAGATGGCGGACTGTTGACAAGTTTTAGACTAAACACGTACAACAAAGCGTGTAAGTACATACGGCCGTAACTAATCGTAACCTTGCTGATAACGGCTGAGATTATACCACATACACATACATTATAAACATAGTATTGCTTGATGGAAGGAAGCCACAAAAATTACACAAATTTTCAGGTTGCGGGTTCAAACCACTATAAGTGCACTAACGAAGTGATAGCTTCTGTTTTGAGCGTTTGGAAACCCTCTCGGGCCGTTTCCCTACCGGGGTTTTCGGTAGGGCGGTGTGTCAGAACCGACACAGGGTGTGCCGTACTGCGCCTAAAATAATAAAAGAGAAGGGATCCGGGGACAGCTTTTATTAAGACATCCGGAACGTTTGAACAATTTGAACAAAAATCTGCTGGACCCGTAGGTAGCGCTGTTTATTGTAATGGTATTGAAGGTACAGACGGGTCACCTGATCGTAAGTGACTACCGCCACCAGCAACTGAAGAGCCACAAGTGTGTTACCGGCCGGCCGGTGTGTTAAGGTGGGAGTATTGGTCCACTAGAGGTAGGGAGGACGGGGGTTAGGGCCTCCGGTAACCTCACACAAGCATTGCTTCACTGCCGTTTTGTGTGAGGCCGTGGTATCACTTCGGTGGAGCCGGCCCATACGTGCCCAAGCATGGCTCTCCTCCCTCGGGCTTACAGAGGCGCGCGCGGAACACGTCGCGCCAACCGTGTGTGTAATATGAGTAAAATTGAAGTGTCTGTTTGTAATGTATATAATAATAATAAGCATTTTACTAAATGCATTCGAATGTTTACACGGTAAATATACCAAAAAATCAATTTTTAAATATTTTATCTTCTGTCTGTTTCTTCCGGCTGATCTCCGGAACGGGTGGACTGATTTTCACGGGACTTTCACTGGCAGATAGCTGGTGTTTTAATGACTAACTTAGGCTACTTTTATTTTGAAACAGTATAAATATGTACACGTGAACAGATATATATAAATAAGCTGTGTGTATTACTGTAGGACTGATTCAAACGAGGATGATAGGCATATAATTATTTTCTTGACATGATTAACTACGTCACTTCCAACAATAAAACAGAGGTTTTAGTCCTAATTAAAGTAATCAATTGTATTTGTTTCCTGTTAAACACGTGACATCATTCATTGTCTTTATATGTATTGTATATAAAATACTATCAAGTATTATGTTTATTTAAAATATATTAATTGGCTTTGAAAAACAATTGTGGTAATCCTAAAATAATACTATAAATTGATTGTTTGTTTGTTCCGCTATCGTGTACGTTACCCCAGCAGGACAATTCCTCCTAGAGTGATGAGTGGAACGTATAATTAGTGCGTAATCTGCTGTAAATGTGCGCCGCACAAAAACTTGTGAACGAACGGAAAAAACGATTCCTGCTGGAGTAACGTTGTTCCAGCAGAAAAATTCTAAACGAATTATCGAAGAGAGAAATATGCATGGGCAGAGAGGTTTTATATTTGTGCAAAAATGTGGGTCGAAAATATAATTTGTGCGTCTTCGAGATATTGCATTTCCTGCTGGTGTAACGTTTTGCAGAATCGAGTATCTCAAAAACCATTGTATGTGCGCCTGTAGAATAAACCCACAAGAGTAGCTCTTTATTTGTGCGAATTTGTGACAGAATAAGATTACGTACACTACGCTATCACGCCGTAATTAATCAAATGCTTTTTTTTTTTTTGGTATAGGGGGCAAACGAGCAGACGGGTCACCTGATGGTAAATGACTACCGCCGCCCATGGGCACCTTTAACTCAAGAGTCACAAGTGCGTTGCCGCCCTTAAGGTGGGAGCGGAGGCAAGCCGGCCCATACGTGCCGAAGCATGGCTCCCACACGTAAAAATGATGACAGAAAATGGCACAGGGTCCTTTGACTGGCCTGTTGGTCTACAGGTTAGTGATCCTGACTGCTGAGCCAGAGGTCGTGGGTTCGATTCCCATCCAGGACAAATAATTGTGTGAAGAGCATGATTATTTGTTCTGTGTCTGAGTGTAATTTATCTATAATACTAGCTACGCCCCGGGGTTTCACCCGCGAAGTCAGGACGGCCTCAAATCGTTATACTTTTAAGATAAAAGTAAAGGAGCTCTTATTCAAGGAATTGGCAATACCAATACCAATACCAATACCAATACCAATACCAATACCAATACCAATACCAATGTATTTATAATAGTCATCATCATCTGCCTACCCTTGTCCCAATTTTATTTGGGGTCGGTGCAATATGTTTTATTCTTCCATTCTAGTCTATCGTTCGTCATTTCACTGCTTACTCCATTTCTAGCCATATCTTCTCTCACACAGTCCATCCATCTTTTCTTTGGTCGTCCTCTTCTCTTATACCCGTCAACATCCAAACATAAAACTCTTCTCACCACATTTTGCTCATCCCTCCGCATCACATGTCCATACCACGATAACCTATTGCTCCTCAGCTTTTCATCCACTGGTGCTACTTTCAGGCTTCCTCTAATATATTCATTTCTCACCTTGTCCATCCTAGTCACACCACACATCCATCTCAACATTCGCATTTCGGCTACGTGCAGGCGTCTCTCGTCCGTTCTCTTTGTAGGCCAACTTTCAGAATATATGTTATAATAGTATGTGTATTATATAACTATGTTTGTATTTGTGTATGTATCTGTGTATGTGTGTATATATGTATAATATATGGTACACTAAAGTTATGAGTATTTGTGTATAATTTGTGTGTATATTTGTATCGAATTTTGTATGTATTCACATTTTTTTTGTTTTTCTTTTGTAATTTTTTTTACAAGATTTTTAATTGCCAGTTGCAAAGGTTGACTGGTAGAGAATGCCTTAGGCATTAAGTCCGCCTATGTACTAATGTGCAAAAAGTTTAAATAAATTAATTCAGTAGTTTTTGCGTGAAAGAAGAACAAACATTCATGCATCCTCACAAACTTGCACGATTATAATTATTCGTAGGATGCACGTATTTGGTACCTAATATATAATTATATTTTTAAAAAAGTATCACCGACTTCAATGCGCCTCAAAATACCCAAATCGCTTCAAGTGTGTCTATAAAATTTGAAGAGTTATCTCGGTTTCTCCAGGATCCCATCATCAGATCCTGACCTGAGTACCATGAAACCTGGGAAGTATTCCAAACAAAAAAGAATTTTCCAAATCGGTCCAGGCGTCTTTGAGTAATCGATGAACATACATAAAAAAAAAATATAAACAGTGGAACATAGAACCTCCACCTTTTTTGATGTGGGTTAATAAGTATGCTTATCAGCAGTCTGGTTACCATAGTACAGGCTCTAGTTTTGGATCAGGCGACCGTGTTTGAGATGTGTCAAGTTATCATTATTATTAATCCTAAAAAAGTATTGTACCTGAGGGATTGTGGTGTGTGGAAACCCTCACCGGGGCCAAACGACAAGGTGTTATGTCGGACTCGAACCGACTAAAACCACACAGTGTTCCGTCACCGGGTCTTATAGCCGGGGCCTCAGGTGTACCCTAGAAAGGAAATCCCTGTGAACCCCGGCAGACATGGCCGCCTGTTAAACCAGGCGACCCCACTATGAGGTGCACATCGTTCTATCCCCTCTAGTTTAGAGAGGAACATGTCGTGCCACCGTTTCGGGCTTGCTTCTGCTAGGGCGACAGATAGCCCCTTCCGTCGCTCTCACGCAAGCGATGGATGGATGAATAGCTGCGATTTTAAGAATAAGTAATAATTTTGATTAGGCCTCATTTGGCAATGGGCATAACTTGACCAACGGTCTTTGAAGAATATGATTGCCCGCAGTTCTAACCATTCAAAGAATTCCACCAGCATCGAAAATAAGATCAACGACTCTGGCTAACGGCCATTGCAATTACCTTGTTGACTTTAAAACTGAGCTCTAGTTTAATAAATTTATCTGTTAAACGAAAAACAAAAACAGTTTCTTCAGCTCCACATTCCGAATAACATACCTACATATAAATCAATGCGTTTAACGGAACGTGACAAAATTCCCGCGTAACTTCACTGTCTGCGCGTACATTTAGCAAAATCCTTACTAATCTATATACATATAAATATAAAAATCAATGTAACATACATGTGTATGTTGGTCCTCTATGCGTTCCGAAACCATTGATCAGATTGTGATGAAACTTTGGTAGGATGTTCTGGGGACGCCCGCAATGGTTCCTGGCCCTGTGTGTAAGTGTGTTGCTGTTTTCTTTTTTTTAAAGACAACTCCCACATTACATAGGACGTCGGAGATTAAAAAGTACTATTCTTGGGGGATACCTGCCTGAATTGATTTGATTTACAAAATCTACATTAACGCAGCGAAGCCGCGGTCAAAGCTAGTACATATTTTAAATGAGAATGTAATTTTTTTTATGATATTTGGGGCAAACGAGCAGACGGGTCACCTGATGGTAAATGACTACCACTGCCCATGGGCACCTGCAACTTAAGAGTCACAAGTGCGTTGCCGACCTTTATGGTGGGAGTAGGGGAAGAATGGAAGAAGCTCTCCCTTCTTCCATTCTTCATCTGTGGGAACGGTTAGGGATTCCGGTAACCTCACTTACTCGGCGAAACATAACTAAGCGTTGTTATGAGGCTGGTTTTCTGTGATGGCGCAGTATCACTCTGAAGCATGACTCTCCCACTTATAAATGATCAAATGTATAATAACGCGAGTGAACATGCGAGCCATAGCTAGTGAATAAAAGCAATTAGGCTAGTGCTTAAACATTGTGTGCGTCTCACACAATTGGCCATTGAATAGCTGTTCTAGATGCTTAGATACGCGTTCTTGCTGATCGGCAATGTAACAGCTCTCGCTGTCAACTTATAAGTAGGTCAAGTAGTGTATAAATCAGTATTATGATATAATTTACTATTAACACTATCTTTATAACTTACTTCAAATCAAGTAAAAGAAATTGTGTGTGTGTGAATCAGCTGCAACGCACGACTGGAGTTTACAATCATAGGCGCCCATTACACGGTAGGTTTTGCCGTCAGTTTTGCCACAATCAAAATGGTGATTGACAAATAACCTATCGTCTAATGCAGTGATTGCGTTGCATGATGAGATTTTGATGTCGATATTAATTCATCAATCATGACTTTTGGTAATAATCGACGTTTGCATGAGCATCTAATGGACGCCTTACGGTGACATATCTATACTAATATTGTAAAGCTGAAGAGTTTGTTTGTTTGGTTGAACGCGCTAATCTCAGGAAGTACGATTTCGAATTGAAAAATTATTTTAGTGTTGGATAGCTCATTTACCGAGGAAGGCTATAGGCTGTATAACATCACGCTACGGCCAATAGGAGCGGAGCAGTGACCATAAACGCAGGTGGAACTGCGGGGACGCCTACTATAACATAGGTCGGAGAAAAAGTCAGTGAGGATCGAAAGGGCGGGGTGAGGGGGTTCGGAAAAAAAATCACGAAATATCACAAGGGGGGTGTAGTGAGATATCAAGTGTATTTATTTTTTCGTAGAACGCTCTATTCTATCTATTATAAGTATTTAAAGATAATATAAAAAAAAATTAATATATTTTGAACTTAAAAAAATACACGTGATTTTGGCGGGGGGGGGGAGGATTAGTCTAAAACCTCACCGTATCGCGAGGGGGGACGGGGGTTAAAAAGTTCCTAAAAAAACATCATTTGGAATTGATTGACGCGTTTGCATTAGCGTGTAATGGACGCCTATAAGTTTTGAATTACTTGCTATATAAGTGTTAAAATGCTTAAATTTATATGTCTATCTTTTCTATTTTTACTAAAGTTTAATTGTTTCATTGCTACCTAATATTATTTCCTGACATTTACATAGATAACACTTAAGCTATAAATTTTAGTTACAATATTATCTATCGAACCGTTATCAATTTCGTAAAACAAAAAGTTGATTCAAGTCACTCGGATTTATAATTTACCGAACGCCATGGTGAGATCACTCTATGGTCATAACTAAATACAAAGATAAAAATGCAGCTGTCAACATATAACACACGCAATATTGCACTGTATCTTCAAGCACTAACACCGATGTTAGTATTGGACGGATGTAATTATAAGTTTGTACATTAAAATCACAGATGACGTAATGCTAATCGCCGGCCGTTTTTTGTTTCCATTTTCAAAATAAAGCGCGAACGATTCGTTAAATTGCTAGATTGAAAATCTTCATAATTGAAATATTGGGAATTCATAGTATCCATGGGAATTTTAAACATCGATTTGTGGTGCATTCATCCGAAGTAAGGTAAGGTACCAATAACTTCTAATGAAAAGGACGGATTGATTTGTGTTCATATTAAAAACAAAAGACGCTTTATGCTACTTTTATGACAGCAAGCCGTTTTTTTTTTAATTTTTTTACTATGGTTTATTTTTATTTTCTTATTTTTTGGTCTGGTATTGTCATCGATCCTTGATATGTGTGCACATTTTCAAGTTAATCGGATGTCATGCCTAACATAAAGTGTGTAATAGAAAAAATACCGGCGGGATTTGTACTTGTTTACGATATTAATTACAAAAAGTAATCGAATGAGCAGCACCTGGGGACACATTCTTAAACGCATACGTAGGATATAGGAAATATGCAGAATTGGCTGATTTGAGGAAATACCTACGTTGTAATTTATTGATAAGGTTCAAAACTCAAAAATCTGTATATTATTACGAATTGTGTATTTTAAAATATTCTATTGATATAAGTACAACAAAAACATTGACCAATTTTTTATTCCCGACGTAAAAACCAGGGGGTAAAATGTGTATCCGTGTATATTATGTGTATTTCTTCCTGTGGCGTGATAGTTCCTAAGCGGATGGATCGATTTTGATTTAGTTTTTTTTGTTAAAAAAAGAAAATAGACTTGATCGAGAGCGTTCTTAGCTATAGTGAGGTTATAGGAAGCCCTAACCCCCCTCTCTCTTCCCCTACTCCCACCTTAAAGACCGGCAACGGACCTGTGACTCTTGAGTTGCAGATGCCCATGGGCGGCAGTAGTCATTGACCATCAGGTGACCCGTCTGCTCGTTTCTGTGTCTGTGTCGCGGAGCGAGTGAGGTTACAGGAGGCACCAAACCCCGTCTACCTTCCCCTACTCCCACCTTAAAGGCCGGCACCTGTGACTCTTGAGTTGCAGGTGTCCATAGGTAAAAAACGACCCACTACACTCGAATAGGCGTGCCCCATATTACGATAGTGAGACCAAATTAGTATAGTTGGCAAAAGCGTCTGCTTAACCCCTCTTGGATACAGATGTGAATGTATATTTGTGTCACGTATTAGTTATTGTTTACCTTTAAGTATCTAAACCTTTCAAGTATAGTATGTGTTTCTTTGTATTAGAATATGGGCTAACAAGGGAATGTGATTGTACGCATCTTGCGGTTAAGTGCAGCATTACCTCATGGCTAAATATGAATCAGTTCACAGTTATTATTACTCTGCTATTTACGCGTAAATAAGGAAAACATTAATGTCGCATTCCGTACATAAGCAATAAATACTTTGTTTGTATTTCATTTTACATTAGACTTGGCAAATGGTTTTACGTAAATCCTACTAATATTATAAACGTGAAAGTTTGTGAGGATGTTTGGATGTTTGTTACTCTTTCGCGTAAAAACTACTGAACCGTTTGCGATGAAACTTCGTATGTAGATAGCTGGAGACCTGGATTGACACATAGGCCACTTTTTATCCCGATATTCCCACGGCACCGGGACTCACGCAGGTGAAACTACAATATACAACAGAAGCTTAATCTTTTTTGATTAAGTTCCTCTTATAAATAAACTTGTATTAATTGAACACGTAAACACAAAGGTCGGGTCAGTTTCTTTTCATGAGCTTGGGATAAAACTTGCATGTGGTACAACAATGTGTACCAACTATACTCCAAACTTCCGACAGATCAAGGCAAGGAATGTAATTTTTCACATTTCGTTCATTTCCAGTTTTCTTGAGGCCGTGGTATCACTCCGGTCGAGCCGGCCCATACGTGCCGAAGCATCTCTCCCCCTCTAGTAAAACTTTTAATTCACAGGAACTAATTTAAGGCTACCTCTAATGTCTTTATTCCTCACCTTGTCCATCTTAGTCACACCACACATCCCCCGCAACATTCGCATTTCCACTACATGCAGTCGTCTCTTATCTCTTCCCTTTGTTGGCCAACTTTGAGACTCATGCAGGGCAGGTCTATTTTGTACTATTTTGTTTTATTTTTTTCCTCTGGCAACAATAGAAGGGCCCTAAAAATAAACAATTGGTCTATGGTCGCGTTGGTGTCGCGTTACATCAACGCCTTACTTAGTTACAAGTTTATAATTTTACCGCTTTCTAAACATCCACAATGGCATTTGAAAACTATTGTGTTAATTACAACTTATGGAATTTATCTGAGATTTTATGTAATTCATTGTAATTCTTTTTTATTTATGCGTTATAATACTGTTATGGAAGCCTGAATTGAGACGCACGGCGCCATGTTTTAACGAATAACGGAACGAGTAGTATGTAGTACAAGAATGTTCTACTAAGTTCTAGAAGTTCGAACAGCGGTCGAGTCAAGTAGATTTTACGAGAACGTTTAGAAAAGTTCACGAACTTTCTGTAAAAGGAAGTTGCATGGTGGTATGGACATTCAGTTCTAGTTGAGCGATACTGCCAGTTAACAAGTGCAAAGTATAGTGAATAGTACTAGTGGATACTCAGTGGAAATATTGTGTCTATTTCGTTTTACATTGGTGTACCTATCTAATTCCGAACCCGGCTCGTAACAATACCAAAATGTATATAATCTATAATCTACGGTCTTACTCTGTCTAGCACTGAGGCGCAACGGTAGTGCATGAGACTGGCCTGTTGGTCTAATGGTTAGTGATCCTGACTGCTAACCCAGAGGTTGTTGTGGGTTCGATTCCCACCCATGGTTTATGATTACCCATAGTTTTAATAAAATTACCCCGTAATAAACTGACAACACCGGCTAATCTGTCATAGTTTCAAATTGTGAAATAAAGTATCGTATTTTCTCAGAAAATAGTGTAAATTAAAACAAAACTTACCGATGAAAAGTAATCTTAGTGTTTGTATAAGGTTTTCTAGCATCGTTTCGACACAATTTAAACGTACAAACCGGCTGATTAATTGTATTTCGTAAGCACGTCGCCGCTTAGATATTCTAATGACAATGACGTCTGTCATTACGTCGGACGGTCCGTTCTGTACGGCCGAATATGTCATCTAGACAAGTATATAATCAAAGGCAAATCCACTGCAGTTACGACACTAGCTAATTATACTCTTTAGTTAGGAACACATCTGCATGTATTTATGATCGAGGAAACGCTTACATCAAGAATGCCATCATACAGGAAGCGCCGCCATTGTGATAGTCTATTTTGTCTATGACAATGACGATAGGGTTGCCAACATTAGCTACGGTTACAAAATAATAATTAATTTACTATGTTACTCACAATTACACCACTATTGCTATAAACTATCAAATTCACTAAATAACAGTATCCGCGATGTTGTTTGTACTTTGATCATCATTCAAGTGACCATTATTAAACTTTTAATGCGCGCCTAGCCTTTTTATCACCCCACCATTGCCCGTCATTTTCAAGGCGGACTAATAGCGTAGCGCCACCGGTATAACCAGTCATAAACATGTCTTTTAACTTATTTTTATTAAATAATGAACTGTTTTATCATCTATTATTGTTTGCCCCTATTTTGGGGAAGCCTTGCGAGAACATAACTATATTTTAAGGCGGCAATAGCGTGATGCATTATACAAGTACTCCGTATAACATCATCTATCTGCTAGTGAAACTCCCGCGGAAATTGGTCCACCCGTTCCGGTGATAAGCCGGAACCGGAACAAACAGACAGACTATTTACACTAAAAAAAACTTTTTTTAGTGTAAATACCGTGTAAAAATTCAGATGCAAGTAATAAGCTATCATAATGACATTACAAGCAGACACTTCAATTTTATTTATTTGTACAGAGATTATATACCTATAGGTAAAAATGGCTAAGATGTCAGACTTGCGATCAAGTGGTAGTTCGAACCCCGACGTTTTCTATTAGTTGTGTCCCCCCCGCCCATATGGCACTTCTTACTTATTCTGAAAACTGTGAGTTAATAAACTATCAAAACTAATTATCAAGACTTCCTTAGCATTTCGTATGTGACTACAGTGTACGTCCAAAAAGCCTATTAATAAGTTTTTACAGAATCGGCAAAGCGTTTGCGATTATGTATTGCGAGCGTCCAAGTTTACCATCAGCCTGGTCTACTTGTTTGACACTCTAGTGGTATTATGGGTGGTGGCAAAAGTCTTGCTTTTGCTATAAACACAAATCCAATTCGGCTTAAGACTGTCAGTCGATTTCAAACCTTATTACTCATGTGTTTATGGATAATATTTGTATGAAGGTCTAATGGACACATATAGTTTCTCGCCATTAAATATGGCTGTTTCCTATGGTAAAAATAAATTATTTAATACCCTTCGTGAAATTAAGTGTTTGAGAAATAACATCAAGTTATGTTTTCAATACGGAATATGCATGTTGTTTAAATTTACTTCATTAATTTTCCCTTGAATCTTTATTGTCCAGATATTATGCCTAAACAATTATTTTCTTATTTAGTTCGTGTTTAATTGCAAAAAATATTAATTAAAATATGCAAAATAAGGGCGCGAAATTCAACTTTGCAAAACGCTTCACCATTGGTCGAAACAAAACATGACGTGACATTCCACGTTTTGTCATTTAGATGGAAAGATAGGTGTTCCTGTGGTTTTTGCTATTAGCTAGTGCAATTTAAGCATTCTAGTGATATTAGAAATCATCTAGGACAATGACTGAATGTAGTTTGGTCAAAGCACAATCGGACAATCTACCGAAAATAGGTGCATTCATGATGACTATATATTTTGCATCAAATCCAGATTTTACGTCCGCTGAGGTTAAAGGAGTGAAAGCCGCATGGTAATTATTATAATACTTGTTATATTATAATCTAAAGGATAGGTAAGATATGTATAGTTAGTTATATTCATGAAGTTTTATTGGACTTTTGTTACCTAGTTTAAGTAGACAAGCAAGTTGCCTTCTGCTTGATATTTAAAACAAACATAAATTACTACTGACTAATTCACACTATACTAGCAATTAAATTGTAATATGCTTACATTAAAGTGATCTTCACAACAATATAAATACGATATTGAAGATACTTCACCTCTTCTCATTATTGTACACCATTGTTTTCGTATTTTACATTATTATTTTGTACAGGAAAAAATAATGTTTTACACTTAGGGACAAGGCAATACCTATAAAATGGTTTTTTTAACTTTATCCATTGTCTATTAATTACAATAAATAGTAATTAGAACTGGAAATCGGTATAAAATTACTGTAACACTTCACGTAAGTTTATGAAACAAACACCGAGTGTGGAACATGACGTCATCCAAGGCCCGCGAAATATGGCGGCGTTCAAAGAGATCAAATTTTATCGATGTTTTCAATGTTATTTTAAAAATTAATTTGAACATTGCCAAGGTTATTTATATTTTTTATTAGGGTAGAATGATGGAATAAGTCAATAAAAGATAAAAAAAAATACATATTCCCTATTGTCAAATCAAACATTAAAGGAAACCATTTGACACTAGCAACGTATGACGTCACAAGTTCTCATTCCACGCAAGTGTTCTACAGGACGGCCTTTTTTTTTTTGCTTTTTTTTATAAATTTTATGGGTCAGGAACCAACGCGGGTGTCCCCAGAACGCCTTACCAAAGTTTCATCATAATCTGATCTATGGTTTCGGAACGCATAGAGAACAAATATACAAACATTTTAGGTTAGATTTAGTGATATTACGCATACGATAAGATAAGATCGTTTTGTACTCAAACTAGTTACTTATATTACATTAATTAACAATAAAGGGGGTTATATGTTTCACCTGTATGTATGCATGTCCGTCTCTATGTCCCCTCGTAACTCAAAAAAAGCTGAATAGATTTTGAAAAATAATGTAATTAGATTCATCTTTATTGCGCCATTGTCACTGGGTATATCAAAATGGAGGATTTATATTTAAACCTTTTTCTTCTTCCAAACTTATCGAGTGGGATTCATCTAGTTCTACCATATAGTAGAACTAGATGAATCCTATAATATATAACCCCAAAATGAGGGTCGAGTTTTAAAAGGTTTATGTTTTAATTAGTCCTGTAATGATTACTTGTTTAATAACGTTATTTTAAGAAGGTTCAAAAATATTCTAAATTACAGGATCAATCAATCAATCAGCCTATCATAGTTCACTGCTGGACATAAGCCTCTCCCAATGCACGTCACAGCACCCGGTCCTCCGTCTTCCGCATCAAGTCCATCCCTGCTACCTTCTTCAGGTCATCTGTCCATCTGACTGGGGGCATCCTACCGTCCGTTTACCGATTCGCGGTCTCCACTCTAGGACCAGTCGGCTCCAACGGCCATCGGTCCTTCGGCATACGTGGCCAGCTCATTACCACTTCAGCATGCTTATTGCTTATCCTACGAGCTATGTCGGGATCTGAGCAGATAATTCTTTAATATCAAACTCATGAGCAGACGGATCACCTGGTGGTAAATGACTACCGCCGCCCATGGGCACCTGCAACTCAAGAGTCACAAGTGCGTTGCCGGCCGTTAGGTGTGGAGAGGGGGGGAGGGCGGGAAGAGGGGGTTAGGGCTTCCGGTAACCTCACTCACGCGGCGAAAAGCAATGCTAGCATTGTTTCACTCCTACGAATAAATGTTAAGAAAACGTGTCAATAGTATTTTAATGACTTTTGATGAGAATTAAATCTATTCCTGTAATGATATTACAAATTATAACTAATTGATTTATGAAGTTTGTGTGTTGACAATATATTTTGTTTTTAGAAATCTTAAATAATTTTTCCTTTCTGTGAATAATTATATGTATTATGAGTTCTCCGCGCCAACTAAGTAGGGGTCGGCTTTCAGTCTAACTACGATGCGGCCGAACTTTGATATTTTGCCATCAGACCTCCACAACCCGAGTACTAGGCGATATCGAAGTTCTGTAGTTATCCCAGGTTGTCCGACTTTTTAAACGACGAAAAAAAAAGAGGTTCTCAATTCGACCGTATATATATATATATATTTATAATATATATATATATATATATATATATATATATATATATATATTTTACATAAACTATCAAGTTTATATAAAATTTGATAGTTTATGTAAATAAGCTCAATACTTAAGACTTAAGGTTTATTTATTTTTTGCTTTTTAGTTCTTTTCGTCGGTTAAATATTTTGGTTAAGAGTTTTTTTTAGGGCTCGAACTACCCGTAACGAATGCCACAGATGTTTGTATGGCACCCGGGACCGACGGTTCAACGTGCTCTCCGAGGCACGGAGGGGTCTCAATGTGTTAAGAATGGTCACCCATCCTAGACTGACCTGGCTAGTGTTACTTAACTTTGTAATGTGCTAACCTACTCAGTTACCACTTAGCCACGAGCCCCGTATATGTATAATGAGTATGTACTAAAATAAATCTTAATAGCACTTTAACATTTTTACTCGTCATTGTCCAAAATATATATTTTTTTAAGCTTTACATTTAAGTAATCATTTTGGAATTTATTATTTGTGTTGCTTATGTTTAAAATAAATTATTTCATAGTCTACATGAAATTAATCTCACGGTTTTTGTTATTTCTAAATGTATATCCAAATATTAGAATAAAATGATTTTTTCTGACGGTAGCTAACTATGACGTCAAAATAGGTTATTTCCTTTATTTCATACACATGTCTATAGAATGTACCGTATTTTCGTCTGCTAAAAACATCTATACTAATATTATAAAGCTGATGAGTTTGTTTGCTTGAACGCGCTAATCTCAGGAACTACTGGTTCAAATTGGCAATATATTTTAGTGTTTGATAGCCCATTTATCGAGGAAGGCTATAGGCTATATATAACATTACGCTACAACCAATAGGAGCGGAGCATCAATGAAAAATGTTGCAAAAAAACGGGGAAAATTTACAAAGACGGACAAAGTTGCGCGGGCCAGCTAGTGATACATGACGTGTAGCATTCTGACCTCTTCAGCTTGAATGACGTCCTCGCATGTCATAAGATAGCTGTGTCGCTTTCAGCTTTTTTTAACCGACTTCAAAAAAGGAGGAGGTTTTCAATTCGTCGGAATCTTTTTTTCATGTATATTCACCGTTTACTCAAAGACGCCTGAACCAATTTAGAAAATTCTTTTTTGTTTCAGAGGGTATACTTCCCAGATGTTACAATTTAAATTTTATCGAAATCCGTTGAGCGGTTTCTGAAAAATCAACAAATATCTAAAAATTGTATACATTGATGATATTTTCGTTTACTCCGAAACCTCGCTGTCTCATTGGAGCAGTGTGTTTAGTTGGCCTACCCATATTATATTTAAACAAAATACAATCACATCGCATCGCAATAACGCAATTAAACACACACTTACACACACACACACACACACACACACACACATACACACTTACTCACACACACACACACACACACACACACACACACACACACACACACACACACACACACACACGAAAGTACTAATAAAATTTATTACGATGACAGCGACATACTGTACAATCTGTATATTCACCTATCGCACGACTGAACACTGTTTCCCAAGATACAGGCTATCTGCCTAGTTTGGGTATCAGTTTCAGCTCCTACTATATAATAAGTAAATGTTTGTGCTTATCTATAAGAAAATGTATGAAACTTATGTGTCCAATAAACGATTTTTTTTTATTTATTTACAATTTATCACGATTTAGGCACATAAAAGTCACTGATACTTTTTTTTTTAAAGATAATTATTATTATATAAAAAACTAGTACGCCCACGCGTTGCTGTGGCTAAGTAATTTGTAACAAAAAAAAACGTTAATCAAAACTCCTATCTCACAAGTTGGACCAAACTACGCACATTGTGTGAAATTTCATTGTAATCAGTTCATTAGTTTAGGAGTTCGCCATATATAGATATATAGGATTTGAATAAAAGAAGACGATGGAAGAAATGAAGTTCTGACATCAACTGAGCTGGTGGATGTACAGCTCATCGGTAGTTTTATAAATGAAATTTATTATTTAGAAGTCGGAATAATAAATATTTGTTTGCAGATACCACAGTTTAATTAATTCTCTCCTGTTAACACATACACCACTTCCTCGCGGAAAACCTCTTAGCACATAATAGGTACTGTGTAATTCCAAATCTTTAAGCACATTCCAACTTACAAACTGTTCAGCTATGTTACTTAACATGATTATATGACATATTCGCCATGAGTAAAACCTGGCTAAAACATTGAAGCGTCACAAAACACCTATTTTGGTGTGCCATCGTTAAATCGACAAAGGCGTTCACACTCCGTTTGTTATGACAAATGGACTCGTCCGCTCGGATATTCACGTTTTATGCTCATATTTATGGCTTTTCATAAGTATAATCCTACTAATATTATAAACGTGAAAGTTTGTGAGGATGTATGGATGGATGTTTGTTTCTCTTTCACGCCAAAACTACTCAACCGATTGCGATGAAACTTAGTATGTAGATAGCTGGAGACCTGGATTAACACATAGGCTACTTTTTATCCCAATATTCCTACGGGATCGGGACTTACGCGGGTGAAATCGCGGGGCGCTGCTAGTATATTATATGTATAGATTATATTTCTCGCGTTAATGTTTAAATGCGTTCGTGAATTACTGGGTTTTGCGCAGTGAAGTGTGGTAAGATTATATGTGTTTAAGCTTAAACCGATAAGTCATCGCTTTTTAGCTTCACTTGTAAGTAACTATACAAACAAAGCTTGGAAGTAAATTTTAAGCTAGTTCTGATTGTCGTATCAAAATGTAGCTATCTTAGTCTATCCACTGGTTGAAATTGTATGAAAATTCATTCTTTACTTTTGGTTTATTGCGACGCGGCTTCGCACTGGTGCACAAAGATACTAATGTGGTGAACAATTGAGGGGTATAGTTTCAACAGCCGCAAAGTCCTTTATGGGCCAAAATTTGTTTCTATTTATTGTAGTATTTTTGTAATAATTATACTTGTAGGTATTGTTAAAACATGATTGCTTATACTACAATATTAACTAACATTTTAAGTTATTATAAAGTCATAGAATAGAATAATCTTTATTGTCAACAGTACATATACATATTGCTTAGTCTACAATACTGATATGTACAAAGGGCGGCCTTATCGTTAAAAGCAATTTCTTCCAGGCAACCTTGGGATGAAAAAATAATGACCAGTAATAAAATAATTTGATGGGTAGTTACAAAGCTTTATTAGCGAGGAATATTGATGCCTGGACAATAAGAAGGTTGTTACATGTAAAAAAATGGACTTTGCTGTTTTTGAAACTATACCCCTCAATTATCGTCATATGATTATACAAATTAACACAAAACAATATAAAACTATTAGTATAAACCTTCCTCTTGAATCGATCTATCTATTGGTGAAAACCGAATTAAAATCCGTTGCGTAGTTTTAAAGATCTAAGCGTATAGACGGTGGAAGCGACTTTGTTTATATGTAGTGATGATTCGAATTTGAGTTTGCTTGTTTGTTAGTTTCACGTCTTATATACTGGACTGATAATGATAAAATTTGACTTACACGTTTTGAAAAGTACAAGGTATAGGACAATGTCCTTTTATCCAGAAAAATAAAGTTAGAGGTATATAAAAAATTGACTGGCTTGTTGGCCTAGTGGTTAGTGACCCTGACTGCTATGCTACAGGTCGTGGGTTCGATTCCCACCTGAGTCTGGGTGTTCTTTGTGTCCGTCGTTTGTATGTTTGTCAATCCCTATCTACTAGTCACCCGGAGTAGATAGGTTCGCAGCCGGAACTACGGGTCCGGCTGTTAGATCAGGGTACCACGGGAACCGGATCCTGAGCCCTCTGATAGCGAAAGCTGTCAGATACCGGTTTTGGAGTTGGACTCGTGGGGGTATTGTGGTTAGCTGCAGAGTACGGGCACGTTCGTCTGCTCCACTATTGTCGGTGGAGCGTCGGTTCTCGCGCGCAGCGAGCAGCGGAATTAACCGGTCTAAGGCGAAGAGCTCCTTGGTTTTCCGCTGCGAGGCTTGGAGCGTCCTTTAGCAGAGGTCCCGTTGGACCGATGCAGCTCGGGTACTTGCCTGCTTAGCAAGTAGAAAGGTGACTAGACACTGATCCGGACACCCGACCGTAGGCCAGGGTAGACCTACACTTGATTGTAGATCGGGATGTGAGCGTGCTGACAGCTCCGGTACCAGCTGGATACTGGTAGTCGGCTTCTCTGACGAACTTAGCGGTGTTACCGCGAGCATATGCAAATATGCGGGAAGTGAGCGTGCCTTACAGCTCCAGTACCTATCTGGACAATAGGGAGTGTGCCGGTTGCGAATGGGGGGTCGCTGCGAGTGTGGTTTCACGAGTGGCATTCTTCTGTGACTGATAGGCATACAGGTAACTAGCCTTAATTAGTACCGGCGCCATGGCGTTGGAGGTAAGACCTGCCGTATAAAGGTCCCTGCGTCTCGGGACCTTGGTTTGGGGAACTTGATGCAGGTATACTGACCCTGCTCATATAACGTAAAGTTAGGTGGGGTGGGGGCAGTATAAACAAATACGTAGTCGTGAAGAGGAGAGGGCCTGTATGTTTGTCAAGTCCCCCGCGACACAGGAGTTATTCCGAATGCGGGAGTTGTCTTTTAATAAAAGGAAAACAAAATGTATATAAACGCGTCCGAAGCCGGACAAAAGCTCTATTTATTCATAACGCAATGTTATTTGTTTTTAAATTTTCAAGGTAAGTATTGGATACCACCTCATGGTTCAATAATGGTGGTCTTTATTTGGAAACGTTATAGTAACGGTTGAATTTCGACATCTGGTCGGGTCGTTCGTCATCTCGTCCCAAAACAAACTCGGCCAATTGGGACGAGTTGACGAATTTCAAAAATTTATTTTTCATTCGTCATCGTACCATTCTTGAAATTTTTTAAAATTTTAGTTGATTAAATACAGTCAAGGAGAAAAAGATTAAAATACAAAACATTAATTTAGATAATCAACAATAATATATATTATTATTAATAAAATAAAATGTTCTTCAAATCTATTTAAGACTATCGTCAACTTCTGTTTCATAGTAATGCGTCTCCGTATATAGTAACTAAAAGTGTTATAATATTTCTTTTAACTAAAAAAATCATGAGCACTTTTCTTCCTAACAGTCCTTTATCTTTAATTCCTATTAAAACTGAACAAAACCAAGAAAGGGACGAAATGACGAATGAAAATAATATTAATTTTGAAATTAGTCAACTCGTCCCATTTGGCCGACTTTGTTTTGGGATGAGATGACGAACGACCCCTCTGGTCGCTAACTAGATAATATATGTATGTACAATATACATACATATATTTAAAAATACATTACTCAGTTGGCCAGTAGATGTCTCTGTTCTCTGCCACTCCAATCACAGGATGAACTCGACCCTGTTCTCTTGGAGCTACTGCAGTCTCAGTCCCCTTCCCCATCCGAGACATGCGGTATCCCTTACCCTAGCTCCCTCGCCCTATATGTTTTCCTTAATCCAATTTACCTTCTGCCTTTACCCCGTCTAATAACGATTACACTCCCAAGGAGGGTAGGTGTCAGGCAGGCGGCCTGCCATTAAAAAAACCAGCCAAATCCCTTTGCAATGTTACACATTGCGCCGACCCCAAATAAAATGGGGAAAAGCGATGGAAGAAGATGATGATGTTGACATTGCTCACGCTAAAAGTACTTAAGTTAACACGATATACGTTTTAAAAGCGATGAGTCAAACACAACGGCAAAATATTTATTTAATAATTTAGCGACTGAAATGAAGTCAGTGATCCGACAAATTTTATTTAACACTAGCTGCGCCCCGCGATTTCACTAACACCTGTCAACGTATACTCAACTTTATTTCCACGCGGCGAGAGTCTCCATTTATTCAAACGCTGTATAATTGCTGTATAAAAACTTGTTCAAAACGAACAAGGATGACGTGTTTTTAATCTACACCTACGAAGACGCTTACTAAAAACACAGAGCAAAAGAGATGGCATTCAACGGATAGCGGCTCTCGCTACGTGGTATTAAAGTTTATTTAAGCGTATCAGACTTTGGTCGACAAATAAATTGCTTATTTCGATAGCGACAAATGTTACCTACTTGTTTCAAATTGAAATAAGACCTTGTTTTGAAGTGTACAAGGTTTACATCTTATATGAAGAAAATTTTGTGAATTTTAATTTAGCGTGTGAAGTAACAGAATTGGGACCATTACTAAGACTTAACCATATATATTTTACTAGCTGCACCCTGCGGTTTCACCCGCGTAAGTTCCAATGCCGGGGGAACATCGGGATTAAAAGTAGCCTATGTGTTAATACAGGTGAAAGAGTAACTAACATCCATACATCCTCACAAACTCACGTTTATAATATCAGTAGGATAGAAACACTCAGGTTAATGAAAATTCCTACAAATATTTAATGTTCTAGATCTTCGAAAGGCTGAACAGATTATCTTGAATTATATCTAAGAACACTCGACCAAGTCACATTTCAAACAAAAAAAACAGCACTCAAATCGGTTGCCAATGCCACAGACAGACACACAGATACACAGACAGAAAGATGCTCAGACATGTCAGTTAGGATACCCTCTCTTTTTTCGTCGGGAGTAAAAAAGGTAAGGCGCAACCTTTGATTATTAACTCTCTTAATCCTAATAATCAAAGGGCGCAACAGATTATACTCGAATTGGAGTCCACATGAGGTGTAGATTTGATTACCCCCGCCGCGTCTGTCTGTCTGTCTAATCGTGATAAATTTAAAACTACCAAACGGATTTTCACACGGTTTTCACCAATAAACAGACTGATTCATGAGGAAGGTATAAGTGTATAATTCATTATGGTTTTGTGTAAAATGGCTGAAATATGACGATGGTCGTTGAAGATGTTGGAAAAAATCAATATATGATCAGATTCCCGTGCGAAGGAGCGGTGGGTTGCTAATTTGTGATAAACATGTCTTCGAAATAAAGCCAAAATACATTTAATTTTCATTAGAGTAGCACCCTCCTACCAAGTCAGTTAAAAACTATTGTTTAAACAAACGCGTACGGCATCGAACTTATGTTAAGCAGATGTGCCCAACACGTGCTGCGCATACGTGTCTATTTCTAGCCAACGATAATTTACTGAAGCGTCTATGAGCAATTTTTTGTCTAAGGGCCGGAAAGGACCCCCCGTTGTGTAGGAATGCTGGTCAATTTTAATTGTGGGTTATGTCTCGCTGTGACCGCCTCATAGCCTGGTGTAGATGAGCGCGATTTTGAGATCGTGAGTTCAATTTTAACACGCTTTTATTAGCTTGTCTGTATCTATATCTATGTAACGGAATTTATGAACGTGATTTTCACTGATTTTAAAACGTCGGATTGAATTGACACTTCGCGCACATCAAGGACCGATGACAATACAATAATTTGATAAAAATTATCATCGTTAAAGATTAAAAAAGCAAAAATAGATAATAGTTTATAATAAACACCCTTTTGTAACTAGCTGAACTAAAAAGCAGAAAATAATCCTTACTAATATTATAAATGCGAAAGTAACTCTGTCTGTCTGTCTATCTGTCGCTTTTTCACGCCACCGATTTAAATGAAATTTGGTACACAGATAGTCTAGAGCCTGAGAAAGGACATAGACTACTTTTTAATGCGAAAAAAGGGGTGTAAGGAGTCGAAAGGTGGGGGTAAAAAGTTGTATGGAAGTATCGTCATATTTAGAGCTAGAAGCTTGAAACACTAAAATATAAATACAGTATTCCACGCGGAAGAAGTCGCGGGCACAGCTAGTTTTCTATAAGTAAAAAAAAGTAGTGATTATGAAAAAAATAAGTTTATCGTACACGTATCGTTATCAGACAATTCCATTTTATTTATTTATATTGGTGCCGATTCTATTGTACACTCGACTAAACTAAAACCTGACTTAATTTCTTCATATGAAATCAACCTAGTGTTCTTCGTAATAAGGTCTATTTGTTACTATCATCTATTTCTCAGCGCCGCTAAATTTCACTAACACCTGTCAACGTATACTCAACTTTATTTCTACGCAGCGAGAGTCTCCATTTATTCAAACGCTGTATAATTGCCGTATAAAAACTTGTTCAAAACGAACAAGGATGACGTGTTTTTAATCTACACCTACAAAGACGCTTATTAAAAACACAGAGCAAAAGAGATGGCATTCAACGGATAGCGGCTCTCGCAACGTGGTATTAAAGGTTATTTAAGCGTATCAGACTTTAGTCGACCAATAAATTGCTTATTTCGATAGCGACATATGTTACCTACTTGTTTCAATTTGAAATAAGACCTTGTTTCGAAGTGTACAAGGTTTACATCTTATATCAAGAAAATTTAGTGAATTTTAATTTAGCGAGTGAAGTATCAGAATTGGGATCATTGTCTGTATACGTCATAGTTAAGTATAGTCTTGAGACTAGTCGTTTTTGACCAATGTATGGGAAGACTTTTGTTTGATTGTTTGTTTTTTTTTTTATATATATATTGTAGGGGGCAAACGAGCAGACGGGTCACCTGATGGTAAGTGACTACCGTCGCCCATGGACACCTGCAACTTAAGAGTCACAAGTGCGTTGCAGCCTTTGAGATAGGAGTACGCTCTTTTCTTGAAGGTTTATCGGTCCGGAAATACCGCAGACGACAATTTGTTCCATAGATTGGTTGTTTCTTTGTTTAAAGTGCTAATCTCTAAACTATCAGTCGGATTTGAAAAAACATTTTTGGATCTGATAGAATATTCATTGAGGAAAGTTATAGGCTATGTTGTAACATCATGCTACGACTCTTAGGAGCGTGAGTAGGACCCTTATTCATATACATTCCATTAACGATAATTTATATTTAAAATTAATCTGCGATAAATACTGCTCAAGATATCTAATCACAAATCGAATGATTTATGTTCTGAGTTACAAATGGTTATGAAACCAGGTTACGTAAGCAAATAATAGGGTCAAATGACTCTCAAGCCAAAATTGTATCTATTACTAAAGGCCAAAATGGTTCAAATTGCATTTTAGTATCTTTGTAGACTTAGGTAACAAAACACTCACCCAATACCTAAAATTGTATGGCACCCTACCTTGTTGGTCATACCTCGCTTTTGGTCCAGGGGAGGAGCAAAAACTTATTAGGGTAAGTATTTTAAAAGTAAAACACTTTTAACGTTATGTCCGAGAAGTTGCGTCCGTCTGGGGTAGCGTCGTCATAGTCGGGGCCGTAGGGCTGCATAATTCTCGATAATTATTTTATTTCTTTTATTTTACATTTACGGAAAACTTAGTTAGTAATGTACGTACAGCAGATCGTTACTAGGAGAAGACCAGATACAATTTTTCGCTAATAATTAGAAAAATTACACTGCAAAAGAGATATTTTTAGGTCTAGGATCATTGATAGGTCAGTGTAATTGTATACGAACACGTTTACAGCTAATTTTTTTAAAATAAATTGAAAGTGATAGCGGAATTACTCAACAGTCAAAAATAAATAATTTTGCGCGACCCTAATTTCTTTTCACGGACACTTTTTTCTCACTTGTTTCCGCGGAAACCATTTAGGAATCAGCGATTCCTAAAATGCAGCAATTCCTAAAATGCAGCAATTCCTAAAATTTAGACAGTTATAAAAATTACTACTCCGCGTGCAGCACAATTACATATAATTTTCTCATCAATACAAATCATCAATGCAAATAAATAAAATTGAAGTGTCTGTTTGTAATGTCAAAATAGTAGTGTTTTTTTAGGCTCAAAAGTTATTTGCACAATACGTATGCCGAAAAATCAGTTTTTTAAATTTTTGTCTGTCTGTTTGTTCGACTAATCTCCGGAACGGATGGACCGATTTCCACGCAACTTTCACTGGCAGATAGCTGGTGTTAATAGAAGTAACTTAGGTTACTTTATTTTGGCAAAAGAATTGGGGTACACGGCGAAGCCGAGCGGGAACTGCTAATTTCTACTATGTTTTTATACTGTGTCGGAGGGTATGAGAACTTTGTCCCATTCGTTCTGTGTTCGAAATTCGTCCCATTCTTGATTGACAATTTCTTAATTATTTGTTATTTTACTTAGAGTCGTTACTGTTTATCGGTGCGATGTGATGACTTTGTCCCATTTCTACTATGTCCTGCGTTCGTAATTTGTCCTATTCGTGATTGAGCACGTATTTTACTATTTCCTAATTCTACTTAACACTATATAATAAACTAGCAGCGCCACGCGGTTTCACCCGCGTAAGTCCCGATCCCGTGGGAATATTGCGATAAAAAGTAGCCTATTCGTTAATCCAGGTCTCCAGCTATCTACTTACCAAGTTTCATCGCAATCGGTTCGGTAGTTTTGGCGTGAAAGAGTAACAAACAACCACCATCCATCCATCTATTCAAACTTCTGATTTATAATATTAGTGGGATAATTTGAATCCTATTTACATTGGTAATATATATGCCTCCTGGATGAACTGAGAATGGCAGAAATTACGATTGGGATAAACTGCAGATTGCGGTGACTCAGTGTGTGTTGATCTATATTTTTTTAATTTTAAATACTTGATGACCATTTTATGAAATAACTAGCAACCCGCCCCAGCTTCGCACGGGTACAAATTATACACCAAACCTTCCTCATGAATCACCCAGTCTATTAGTGAGAGCATATGAAAATCCGTTCAGTAGTTTGTCAGTTTATCGCGAATAGACAGACAGACGCGACGGGGGACTTTGTTTTATAATATGTAGTGAAGATATTAAATTTGAAATTTGTAAATATTTGATGTTGACGTCATTCGACAATTTTAGCATATTTAACAGGAAATTGAGAACACACTGTGGGCAGTCTGTCAAATATGTATGTAGCCATTTGTAACGGCGAATTGTTATTTTCCTGGAAGCACATCCGAATAAGGAAGAAGTAATACCTACTTATTTCAATACCAAGTGGCCGTCTGATCTTAAACTAGGCAGAGCCTGTACTATGGTACCCAAACTGCCAATAAACATACTTATATTACAAAATACATACATGTTATAGACAAATCACACCCAGAGACAGAACAAGTGATCGTACTTTTATGGGCGCAAATCTTCAAATATTGTTTTTAAGTGAATATAAGTATTTGTGATATTTGTATAATGAATTATACAAATATCACAAATACATTAGATTTATATTCAAATAATTGTGTGTAAATGTGCAAAACAATGTCTATTAGAATTAATATTATTATTCTGTATCAAATTTTATTATATTATGCATTAAATAAAAATTCATTTCTATTGAATCCTGACTGCAGCGCCATCTACTGATGATATATTTGTGTAAAATAAATCATTTAAAGATGTGTAAAATTGATCAACATATTTGTTGTGAATATTAAGCTGTATTTCAAGAACTGTTTTTAGTAATTTGCAATAAAAGGGGTTGTAGTCGCTTATCTGTTTAAAAATTCTATTTTTTTTTTATGACAGAGGGCAAACGAACAGACGGGTCACCTGACGGTAAGTGACTACTGCCGCCCTTTAAGTGCGTTGCCGGCCTTTAAGGTGGGAGTAGGGGCAGAGGGAGAGTACGGTTAGGAGGAGAAGAGGGGAGGAGGGAGAGTGCGGGTAGGGGGAGAAGCGGGAGAGAGGGAAGGGTTAAGGCCTCCGGTAACCTCACTCACACCGCGAAAAGCAGTGCAGTCATTGCTTTACTGCCGGTTTTCTGTGAGGCCGTGGTATCACTCCGGTCGAGCCGGCCCATACGTGCCAAAGCATGGCTCTCCCACAGTTAAATTTATTTATATTGTAAGGATATTTATAAAAACGTTTGAATTGTGAAAAGGGGATTAATACTGTGCTAGCGGTTGTGTGAAAATGAACTAAGTAATTTTTAGTGGATGTTTTTCATTGTGATGGACCCTGAACATGGAAACCCTGGCGTATCGCCAACATACTCATCACACATATATTTGTACTAGGTGGGAATCTTAACACACGATCCCTATCTCAGCAGCTAGGATCACTAAGCATAAGTTCAACAGGCCTATCATTGTCATTATAAAAGACACCTAGTACCTATTAAAATAAGGATACTATATGCCTAACGATAATTCTTTACAAAACTCCGTTCGAAAAGCCATCGGATTGAATGGTTAGTGCCTGCCTGCCTGTAGCCTGTTGGTCTAATGGTTAGTGATCCTGACTGCTAAGCCAGACATCGTGGGTGCGATACCGAAAAATTGTGTGATGATCACGTTCATTTGTTCTGTATCTGGGTGTAATTTACCTATAATATATATGTATTCAGAAATATATAACTATGTTTATTAGCAGTTTGGGTACCCTAGTACAGGCTCTGCCTAGTTTGGGATCAGACGGCCGTGTGTGAGGTGTCTCAAAATATTATAATTATTTATTTTGAAGATCGATGCGATTCGATCGCAACGCCAGGTAAGTTAAAATGTATTGTAACTTTATAAATACTTGTGATAACAGAGTTTTCGTAAGTTGGGTCGTGTGTTTCGTTGTAGCAATAAAAAAATATTATATTTTTATAGTTAATTATCGTTTGGTGCTTTAACCTTGTGTTTTGTTTCTATTGATTGATTGTTAATGATAAGTGTTGAGAGCTCAGAGGTCAAACGGTCGACAATAATTCATAAAATTATCGTTAACAAAAAGCTCCATCCATGGTAGGAACGATTACTTTCAGTTTTTTTTAACCTCCGACGCAAAAAGAAGGGTGTTATAAGTTTGACGTGTCTGTCTGTGGCATCGTAGCTCCCAAACGAATGGACGGATTTAGGTGCGTTTTTTTTCATTTGAAAGCTGATTTGATCGAGAGTGTTCTTAGCTATAATTCAAGAAAATCTGTTCAGCCGTTCGAAGATCATCAGCTCTTTTCTTATTGTTGAAGGGATTTTCAAGTCGGGGTATTTTAAATTTATAATTATTATTAATAACTAATAACTAAAGATCTATACAAATAAATGAAATAGCAGTGTCTGTTCGTAATATCATAAGAACAGCTTTTTGCTAAATGCATCTGAATGTTTACATGGCACTTTTACCAAAAGATAATTTTTCGATTTTTTTGTTTGTCTGACATTGTTCTAGCTAATCCTCGGTACGGGTGGATCGATTTCTGCACAGAGCGGTATAAAACTTACTGAACTGTTTTGTCTTAGAAAGAAAGAAAGGAAACATTTATTTTGTACTCACGCAAAGGTAAATTAACAAATATTGTAAGCTTACAAGTATACCTCTCTATGAGACAATAATGATCGTTAGCTCAACATTGTACTTCTTCGTAAGAAGCAGCGCTGGTATTATGCTAACACAAATAAACTATAATGACTTGACACATCTCACACTTGGCCGTCTGATCCCAAACTAGGCAGACTCTGTACTATGTATATATGTGAATAACCGGAGTGATGATAAATGACTAAATACATACATATTACTACATATTATAAAACAAAGTCCCCGCCGCGTCTGTCTGTCTGTTCGCGATAAACTGAAAAACTACTAAACGGATTTTCACGCGGTTTTCACTGATAGACAGAGTGATTCATGAGGAAGGTTTAGGTGTATAATTTGTTAAGATTTTGTGTAAATATATTAAAATATGTTGATGATTGTTGATGATGTCTCTGCTACCCGTGCGAAGCCGGGGCGGTTTGCTAGTTATACATAAATTACAGACTAGACAGACTGAACAAACGATCATGTTTATCACACAATTATTTGTCGTGGGTGGTAATCGAACCCACGACAGCTCATCAGTCAGGATCACTAACCACTAGACCAACAGGCCAATGTTACATGTTTATCTACAGATTATTCTATGGCTTTTTTACTAATACGATTACAAGGTCCAATCTAAAACCTATAAATTCATGTGTTTTCATATTAACGTAATCTCCGTAACCTTGCGGTTTCATTAAGCATGAGGTCAGCGTTTTAATTTAATAGATGCTGCATCCGTCCATCAATAAGAAACCAGTTTTTTCTGAAAGTCAGAAAGATAGAAACCAAATTAAATTAAAGAATTGGTTGCTTGGTATGAGTATGACCAAACAGAAAAATTATTGTTATAAAAGACTAATGAACTCACACCTCACCCACATACCATAAACTTACATTCCAAACACACCACAAACTCACAACACACACCAATACCGCACTTTCATCACACACTAACATTCATCTCACTGCACTTATTTGCATAAGATTTCTGTGTTCCTCATAATGGGAGAAGACACTAACTTCTGTAACAACACTATAATCCTAGCTCAGGAGTCAGGGACTTTACATAGTGGTGTTCTTTTTATGTGAATACTAGCTGTCCCTGCAGTTTCACCTGCGTTTATGATCACTGCTCTGCGTCCATTAGTCGTAGCATGGTGTTATATAGCCTATAGCCTTCCTCAATAAATGGGCTATTCAACACCAAAATAATTTTTCAATTTGAACCAGTAGTTCCCGAGATTAGCGTGTTCAAGCAAACAAACTCTTCAGCTTTATAATTAGTATAGATATATTAAAAAAAAAGTTTTACACTAAAGATCTCTTCTTCAGGAGTAGCTTTTTTACAACTAGTTGGTGAGAAGGAATATTGTGTTATGTCCCTAAGACACAAAGAGAGCACGATCATGCCCGCTGCGGCGCAACGGTTGATGTTTCAAAGTTGAATATCATCACCTTTCTGGCCTTTTCCCAATTTTCATTAGGGTCGTCGCAATGTGTAACATTGCAAAGGGTTTTGGCTGATTTCATTTATGGCCGGCCTCCTGCCTTACGCCCAACCTGCTTGGGAATATAGTCGTTTTAAGACGGGAAAGAAGGAAGAAGGTAAATTTGTATAAGGAAAAATGGGTAGGGAGACGAACCTAGGGTAAGAGATACCGCAAGTTTCGGATCTGGAACGGGACTGAGGCTGCAGTAGCTCGCAGAGGATGAGGTCGCGTACCCGAATTTCCTGTATTTCCTGTGACTGAGAGGCCACTAGGACAGAAACAGCACCTGGCAGTTGAATATATCCTACTAATATGGAGGATGTATGGATGTTTGTTACTCTTTAACGCAAAAACTACTGTATGGATTTTAATGAAACTTTATATGTAGATAGCTGGAGAACTGGATTAACATATAGGCTCCTTTTCATTCCGATATTTAGATAGCGCAGCTAGTTAATAATAATTTGTCGAATCTTTCGCGTTCCCTGATATAATTATGTATATGTACGGGAATTAACTAGTCAGTAACCTGTGACCACGGCCTGTGGAACCTGGTCGAAACGTCAGGCAATTCAAAGGTATGTACTACCTATTATGTGATCTCGTTACTGCCGTACATCTACATAATTGTATCCGTATCGGCCACTCTTTTCGAACTGTGCTCTATTCTCCACGGCTGCATCCTTAATGCCTCTTCTATTACATACAGCCTACATAAACAGGCTTTCATATGGTTTGTTGAGTGATGGGTGAAAATGTCCCACTTCGTAGTCTCACATATCATTGTGTGCAGATCATATGTTTTGTATTCATACCGTGACTGTGGGTAGACGTAAAATGAATTTTAAGTTCATATTGAGTTTTATCTACATATCATTTTATATGTTACTAGCAGCGCCTCGCGGTTTCACCCGCGTCAGTCCTGATCCCGTGGGAATATCGGGATAAAAAGTAGCCTATGTGTTAATCCAGGTCTCCAGCTATCTACATACCAAGTTTCATCGCAATCGGTCCAGTAGTTTTTGTGTGAAAACCTTACAAACATACATACAAAAACAAATGTTCCCTCTTTATAATATTATATAGTTTAGATTTGGGCTGTAAAAATGGTAGGGTCATGTAAATTGGGTCACAAATGCCATTTTTTTTTTCTACAAGACAACTCCCGCATTAGGAATTACTCCTGTGTCGCGGGGGACTTTACAAACATACAAACAACGGACACAAAGAACACTCAGACTCAGGTGGGAATCGAACCCACGACCTCTGGCTCAGCAGTCACGGTCACTAACCACTAGACCAACAGGCCAGTCGATTTTACTAGTGATCCCTCGCCTCAGTTTCATTCGCGTTTATAGTAACTGCTCAGCTTCTAAGGATCGTAGCGTGCTGATACATTCTACTAATATTATAAACATAAAAGTTTTAATTAATAATAATTAAGTTATTCGAAAGAGCGGTTCCTGAGATTAGCACGTTCAAAACAAACAAACTTTTTAGGTTGACGTTATTGGTAGGAATATCCTACTAATATTATAAACGTGAAAGTTTGTGAGGATGTATGGATGTGTGGATGTATGGATGTGTGGATGTATGGATGTATGGATGTATGGACGTTTGTTACTCTTTCACGTAAAAACTACTGAACCGATTGCGATGAAACTTGGTATGTAGATAGCTGGAGACCTGGATAACACATAGGCTACTTTTGTACACAGGGTAAAACCGCGGGGCGCAGCTAGTAGCCTATAAGCTTCCTCAACAATTGGGCTATCAAATGTTAAAAGAATGTTTTCAAATCGGACTGATAGTTGCCGAGATTGACGCGTTCAAACAAAGAAACAAACTCTTCAGGTTTGTTATTAGCTGGCTTTTGTCGTAAATAAATTATAGATTAAAACTAATAAACACGGTTTAATGGCGAACCGAAATAAAAAGTAAAAGAGTACCACTGTCCACCTCCAGGCTTTATCATCAGCCCAACGTTACCAAGCTCAGTCTATTGGACTCGTCAAAACGTATCATATGAGCCCAAACTCGAGGGGTTTCCTAGTAGCCACTGAAGAGTACCACTGTCCACCTCCAGGCTTTATCATCAGCCCATCGTTACCAAGCTCAGTCTATTGGACTCGTCAAAACGTATCATATGAGCCCAAACTCGAGGGGTTTACTAGTAGCCACTGAAGAGTACCACTATCCACCTCATGGCTCCATCAACAGATAAGCTCTATGATGCCAAATTATAGTATTGTCAACCAAACTACATAGATAGATACAACAATTAGAAGTAAGTTAAAATTTTCTTCCAAGATAGATAGATAGAGTATACTTTATTGTACACCAAAAATAGGATACATACAACATACAATGTTAAATAGCATACAACGGGCGGTCTTATCGCAGTCTGCGATCTCTTACAGACAACCTTTGATGGACTATACTGTATAGTAATAGGTAACTTGTGGTGCACATTAGTATTACTTACTAAAACAATAACATGTATACATACACACATATGTATGTGTGTATGTATACATGTATGTACAATTGTACATATATACATACATACATAAATAAATACAGATAAATATATACATAGGTTATTAGTGATTCTTGACGATGGTTGGTTTACATAAAGTAAAAAAGTACGTCAAGTAAATTCTTCTATGTTATAGTGTACTAGCTGTGCCCGCGACTACGTCCGCGTGGAATAGTGTCTTTTGGTAGAATGTTTAATTTTTTAGGCTAATTGACAATACTTCCATACAACTTTTCATCCCCACCTTTCAACCCATTACACCCCTTTTTTCGCATTAAAAAGTTGTCTATGTCCTTTTTCAGGCTCTAGACTATCTGTGTACCAGATTTCATTTAAATCGGTTCAGTAGTTTTGGCGTGAAAAGGCAACAGACAGACAGACAGAGTTACTTTCGCATTTATAATATCAGTAAGGATTAGCAACCCGCCCCGGCTTCGCACGGGTAGCAGAGCATATGCTATTTTTTTCCAAAATCTACAACAATCATCGTCATATTTCAGCTATTTTACACAAAACCTTAATAAAATTATATATCTAAAACTTCCTCATGAATCACTTCGTCTATTGGTGAAAACCGTATTAAAATAAGAGAATATACGTACAAAGAGACAGACCACAGGAAGCGACTTTGTTTTATACTATGTAGAGATTACCTATGCAGAACTAAACTAATGCAATGATTGACGGTTGCATGATGAGATTTTAATGTCGATATTATTTCGTCAATCGTGACTTTTGGTAATGATTGACGTTTGCATGAGCGTCTATTGGACGCCTTACACTTCTCGACGGCCGGCCGGCTAGCCGAAAAATGGGGCAACGAAAAATGCTGACTGCGATTTGATTTATTTTATTTTTACGCCATCTGTGGATTCTAGGTGATACTACTGTTAATATCTTGGATACTTATTATCCGTACAAGTTAGGGCAACGGTCACAGAAGGCACAATTTTAATTTCCAGTTTTTACAATATTTTGATACAATTTATTCAACCCATTCATCATTTGGTATTTTTTACTTTTATGCTATGTAAGTTTCAACGAAGCATTTAGCTCACCTGTTGTTAGACGGTAAATGTTACATACATACATATACTCACCTCTATATCCTCAAAAGGGTAGGCAGATGTGTTGTAAACCCCCAAATTTTACTAGCTATAATATGGTACCCTCACGTAGAGGGCAAGCTTATTTGAGTTCTTTGGCAATTAAAGATGGGAAAATTGAAAGTGTATTGATAGGTTTTCCCTTTCCAGGTCTTTGTAGGTAAGAAGAAAGACGGAAAGGAATGTGAAAAGAGTGTACGCAAGAGCTTTAGCAGGCCAGGGTCCCTGAACCCTCTAACAAACGGTTACTGTTGTCTATAAAAAAAAACCTTTAATCCTTTTTTTTTCTCTTAAAAAGACAAATCCCGCATTAGGAATACTCCTGTCTTTTTATGGTATAGGCGGCAAACGAGCAGACGGCTCACCTGATGATAAATTACTTCCGCCGCCCAAGGGCACCTGTTACTCATGAGTCACCAGTGCGTTGCCGCCCTTTAAGGTGGGAGAAGAGGGGAAGAGTCGAGAGGGGGAGGACGGAAATAGGGGAGAGGGAAGGGTTAGGGCCTCCGGTAACCTCACTCGCCTCGCGGGGGCTTCACAAACAACGAGCACAAAGAATACCCAGAATCGGGACAACTATTTCACAAATTTTTGTCCCGTGTGAGGTGACCGCTTAAACCAATGCGCCATAGTGCAGTCAATCTCCTCTCCTGAATGAATTATTGTACTGATTTTGTCTGCTTGTGAAATCCTCTCCCTTGTTCATTCCAACCCGTAAGACGCAGACTTCTGCACTAATTGGAGCCGAGCGCAACGCAGTTAAGAACGTGGGCCAATACGCCGCCTTGGCGTATTGACAGTGTTGGCTAACACACAGTACTTCTAAACTTGAAGTCTAGTGTCCTGTGGGATCTGTATGCTTCCGTGCCTATTAAGTTTATCTGGGTCGCAAAAGCCCTGGAGAAACCGTTGCTCACTGGGCCAGAAGAGCTGGTTACGATCATCGGAATATATACAACAAGAATGTTGCAAGAAGGGCAAAGCTTCGATTTTTTATCTTTTCAATACGGATATTTAGCTGGCTAACAGCAAGAGTTAGCCAAACAAACATTTCAGTTTCTTACAGAGGGTCGGTGCCTTTTTTTTTTTTCAAAGAATACACAGTTTACAGTTGTGTAGTTTGGCTTCATAGTCTACGAACGGCCTCGGTACATCTACAAGTATTTTATCTAAGTAAGTACTTTATCTAAAGAACACGAAATTCTTAATTTAAAGATTATCTATTAGTTTAATAATTCATTCACGTGCTCATTAATAAAACTTCTACCCTTTTCTATTTTAATCGACTTTAAACAAGAAAGGATCAAGTTTATAAATAGAAAAAAAAAACAAAAATATACCTGTAAAAAAATTCAAACTCTAGAAGTCTCGATTCTAATAATTGAGACGCATTGTAGTCTAAATAAAAACTTCAATGAGGTTTTAATTTTATTAAAGACACGATTGTACTTGGACCGAAGCAGGTAGCTTCCCTCCTTGATAAAGGGTCCCTGTTGAACCCAACACTAGTCGGGCTTCGTCGAAATACACGCGTGAGAACAACAAACTGAAATAAATACACACTTTAATCGCTTGTACTTTTAAAAGATAATTATGATTACACAATAAACTTTAAAAGATTTAAAAAATCATCTAATTATATTAACTTTCATAAACTCTTACTCTCACACGATTATATATTATTATGTTCATTATAAAATGCCGCGAAATATTTTGCAAACATTGTAAATTCCAATTACTTATGGGCCCCTAAAAACTAAGCGATAACTCGCTCAAGATTCTTTAGTCATCGGCTGACGCTTGCCGCGTGCGGTTGCCGCGTTTTTTATCTATGGTCCAAACTAACGTTCGGAAGCAGTGATTTTTTTTATTTCTAATTTAGAACAACGGTTTTTTTTTAAATTGGTGTGTGGTGTTTTTTTAATATAGAAGGTTTTGGTTGTTCATTCGTGAAAAGTGTTTGTATGAAAAATATTATTATATTATGTGGGATAGTTTATTATATCGTGTGTGCGTTTAAAGTGGCATTTTTGCAAGCTTTCACTTGGATTGATGAGTGCAGCGCTAATTTCCTTTTTGGATGTCACTGGCCTTGTCTGTTGGATTCGTGTTTAGTTTTACAAATTTGTTGCAGCGAGATTTCTAAACGAATTTTTATTTTAAAAACTATTTTCACAAGTAATTTTTTTTTTCGTTATCGTATTGGCATTGATATTCGTTCATCGTTGTTATTCATATTTAGTGACATATAAGTATAGATATTATGTGTAACTTTATGTATGTTTACATATAATTATACGTTAAATTCTTTCTTAATTACGTCATCTCCTAATTCAAAGCCATATGTATGTATGTGTATGGTGTTATTATGAACAGCGGAGGGAACAAAAAATGTTATAAAAACTTCTTATCTATGTATCGCTAGCGGCTGTTTAAGCATTTTCTTGAACACGTCTTTATAAACCGACTTAAGAAAAGGGGGAGGTTAAATATTACATTTTTTTTTTTGTGTTTTGACAATTGTAATAGATTTGAATGTTTATTTCTGTAGATATCTAAAAAATAAAAACCACCACCACCTTTGAAGTAGGTTGTAAAGGTTGAAAAATAGGTACTTAATCAAGTTTGAAGTTATGAATGATTTAGACGCATCGTTAGGTTTTACTTTTTCTAAAGACAACTATAAAAGAACTAAGTCTGCAAATACACACGTCCAGCCTGATGGTAAGTGGTTACCGACGCCTAAACACTACACAACCCCAATGACTTCTCATGTCATTGTCAATCCTTTATCCCTCACATTTAGTTTTGACAACCATATTTACATACATAAATTCGTGCGAGAGCCATGCTTAGGCACGTATACACGATAACCGGCAGCGAAGCAATGCTTGCATTGCTTTTCGCCGCGCGCGCTCTTCGGTACTTACTTGTTACTTATTTATGTCTCAATCTCATGTAAATGTCTCCGAAATTTTGCATTTAGACACTACTTGCCCAAAAGGCAGTGGCAGGCCGAGTGTTCATTTACCAACTTGGTTATAAAAAAATAATCGTGACCAATAAAAAAAAAATATGTGAATGCCATTCTGCTAAGGTCAAAATGGTTATTAACGTCAATAATCTTTTTAATTAGGTACTAAATATTAGTGATGTGCTGGATCGTTAAAAATGGATATCCGCGGATGCGGATACAAATACGGATTATTAGTGTCTAGATCCGCAAATACGAACCTTAAGATTTTTTCTCAGTTGATGCCGAGACGCGTGACTTTGACGCGATAGTTGACGTTGAGGACTGTACCACGACATGTTTCAAATTGCACTGCGCGTTTTTTTTCAAGTATTTTAATAGACATATAACAAAGATTTAGGGTTTAATCTCGTTATAAAGATAGTCAAATAGTACCTTATAATTGACAATAATATTAGTAACTCACTACATCAGATATTCAATATATAATTTTAGAAAAAGAAATTAAGGATTTCATAAACGTAATCAAATATAATAACGTAAAAAATCCGTTCAAGATCTGCCAAAAAGTAACAGATACGGATTCAGATCTTTTTTCTCCCTCGGATATCGCGGATGCGGATATCCGGCATATCACTACTAAATATCATGTTTACCTACATTGATTGTTATAATTATTCCTTGGCCTTTGTTTTACATTTTACATAGGAGACGCTAAGTCCTGCCGGTTGATTTGTATAGGTAAATATTGATGTTTGTAAGTCGAAAACCATAACTAATCTTACCAATATCATAAAGGCGAAAATTAGTAAGGATGGATGGATGTTTGTAACTCTTTCACGCAAAAACGGCTGAACGGATCTTAATGAAATTTGGCACAGAGATAGATTATAGTCTGAAATAGCACAAAGGCTACTTTTTAGCCCGGAAAAATGTACGGTTCCCGTGGGAGAGGTTTCACCAAACTTACCACGCGAACGAAATCGCGGACAACAGCTAAAGCATTATAAATAATACGTGAGTATGTTTGTCTGTTACGCGTTCACGCCTTAACTACTCAACCCATCATCATGAAGTTTTGGATACATGCTTCTCCAATTTGTGCCTTCTGTACCTTCATGCGTTTAGGGGTACAGAAAATTCTGATTTCTTGACAAAATCTATATAAATGTGAGCGAAATAGCTGTTAAAAACTAGTTATGGTAGAAGGGTCTATTTCCGTATTTAGACTCATAGACGGTCCATTACGCGTTCAGATACGCTGACTTGTTAAGCCAGACTAGCTCCTTCCAGAAGCACAGAAGCTTCCTGGGGCGTTCGCAGGCTTCTAGCAGCGATCTCGCACCCGTGATATCTGTCCGTTGTGTGGCCACTGAAAGCTGAAATGCTAGAGTCATGCCTCTTCAATGATTTAAATAAGTGTTCCATTGTCATACACAGTGAAAGTTGTAGATTGCAATCCTGATAAATCATCACAGGTAGCTCCAGTTACGAGCACTACACACATCGAAAATATTGCTTTACGTAACCAATCATGACTTAATACAATATTACTCATTTGCAAAAATTACTAATTCCACAAACTATAAATTCATCAATCATGGTGAATATTGTTTGAATTCGATTACTGTATTTTTTCACACCACTAAGGATTCAAAATAGCATATGGCGTGCCTATAAATCATAAACTCGAAGTATTTTTTAAATATTTGCAAAAAATCCACGAGAAATTCTTTGATTATCCTGATTAACGATCGATTTGATGACTCTTTTCTTGACGTCAAACTTAGAACACCCCTCTATTTGCTTCAGGGGTTAAAAATGACATAGAGTGGGTAGCTTTCAAGTAAGAAATACATACCTACATAAAATAGGTACTTACGAATATTTTTACACAATGTTACAACATATGTAATACGAATTAGGTAGTTCAGTATCTATGATAACAGAATACCTTCTATGATACGCGTTATCCGTTTACATGTACTATGACGTCATTGAGATACCAACACTCCAAATATAGATAGATATTATATCACACCTAGACCTGGTGTTACCTTCTAAAGAAATTATCAAGTATTACTGTTGCCGGGAAGTCTAAGCCGTCTTAGCAAAGTAGTTTGGTAAAGCATTAAGGGATTGGCCATTAATCGAAGGGGAGGGCTTGGGGCTGTAGTGAGATATCACGTGTATTTATTTTTGAAGTGAAAACTACTTTGGGCACGTTTGTGCACTTTTGCTGTGGGCAAAAAAGTCACGTCACGCTAATAATACATATATAGATCCACTAGAGGGCGTTAATCTAAACATTGAGTTTTATCATATGACATAAGGAGATCTTATTAATTATTCTTTTAAAATATAATTAGTTTAATAAAAGGGAAAACAATATACTAATTTGTCTGTGGAAGTGTTATCTTTGCTTTAATAAACTTGTGAACTAAATACGTAGCGACAAAATTAGCGACACGAAATATCCAAGGATACTGGAATCTGTATGTACTTATGATGATTTCACTAGTAGATGGCATCACTTTTTGTTCAAATTTCAGTCTTATGAATTGTTCGGCAGAAAATTCCAATGATTTTCCACTCAGACTGATGATCTGAATCTATTATTTCAAGATTCAGCAGGCCCTTTCATACACCCTTTATATTTTGAACTAAAAGATACATGTGATTTTGGCTGGGGGGGGGGGGGGGGAGGTTGCTAAAAAGTCATCACATGATTAATAGACGACCCCTAATGAGCTTACAATAAAATTGTGATTTTCAATACGGTAACCTTATTATGAAATTGGCGAATGGTATTAGAATCAGCTTAGAGTTTGGATGTCTGCTTTTGAGGAGAGTAGAGACAGAGTTATCATGTGTTAACGAAGTATTAGTGACATCAGTCCGTGTGCTTACTTGCCATCTTAGTTGTATAAAATAAAACGCGTGAGGTGTCTGAACGGAAACGGTAATGGATTGAATAAATTGTATCAAAATATTGTAAAAAATTCAAATTGCGCCAACTGTGAAAGTTCACCAACCAACATCAAATTACAGTAGTATCGCGCAGACTCTGTAATGCTGTAAATAAAATAAAACGACTCGCGGTCAGCATTTTTCGTTGCGCTAACACTTTTCCGTCTAGCCGCCGCCGCCGAGCGTCTGAAGTTTAACGTGCGTGTGTAACTTCGTTCCAAAAACTAAACTGTCATTTCGCGTGTTTATAAAATTGCACGTGCATGTTTCGTGATAATAAATAAATAAGTTCAACGAAAGGTGTTTTTTAGAAATGTCTTGACCAACATTTTGTACATGGCCAAATAACTATTCTTAGAATTCTGTGACATTTAACAGAGCGCCATCTAGACCCAAACTAAACATTGCTTGTACTGTGTGCTCTAGAACACGGATATACAGGTTGTTACAGACAGGTGTGGTCTAATTTTAGGAGCCAGAAATAGCCAGTGTAGCCAGCAAATTGTTGATTGAACTTGAAAAAAATAGGATTTTTCGGTCGGGCGAAAGATTCGCCATTCTTCGCACTTATTAATCGCTGTATCGCTTAACGCGAACTGACTAATACCGCAATGCAAATGCCTCATATAGTGCGAAAGTTCTGTATCTCATAGAGAGTTAGTAAACTTTCCCAAAAATTCTAAACCCCTGTGGAATTTTCTAGGACATTCTATCAAACAAACTATTTGTTCCGTTATTCGTTAAAAGATGGCGCCACCGTGTGAATTTGGTAACCGCAACAATATGTATATCAATACTAGCCGTATCCCACCGTGTCTCCCAAATTTATACTCAGTCCTACCTTCCTTGGGATGTACCGCGATGTTAAATAGCCCATAAGAATTGGGCCTTAAAATGCAAACGGAATATTTTCAAATCCAACCTGTAGATCCAGAGATTAGGGCGCTCAAAAAAAAAAATTACTTTATTAAATTAGTAAGGATGCATAGACTAAAAATTCTGCACTTTAGGCCTTTTAGATATTTCTAACAAATATGCGTCATCTCTCTTAGATGAGGATGTAACAGTGTTTACTATTCTTGTATCACACACTTAGTGAGATTCTTGGAATATGTTTCATAGATAAATGTTCTTTATGGTCATATTCCGCATGACTGCGCAGTCAATGAGTTTTACAGGTTGTATACCGGCTGATACAATTGTCTATGTGATTCATACTAAATCCGGACCGGCTAGGGATGTATTTTTTGTGTCAACTACCAACAAATCATAAAGCTAGTAAGTAATGTAAGATGGAAGAGGTTCTCAATTTACCTTTGTGTGTATGTTACGCGATATATATATTTTTTGGTTATCCTCAAGGTTGGTCCGATTCAAATTTGAAGACAATTTTTCGCCCATAAGGGTGGAAAATTAAGGGATGAAGACAACAGTGTATTACAATTTATCATGATTTAGGCGGGTTGGAAATGGTGATATATATTTTTTTAGAACAATAAGGAAAATGCATTCAAATTAAGAACACGGTAACTAATTCTACACTATATGCCTGGTTGAATAAGATGTCGCTTGACGCGCTGTGAATAAAAAGAAAAACAAATATTTGAATAAGGAACACGCTTTACACAATGACGAGCCATAGACACTCCCGCCAAAATAAAAGTCCACAGATAAAAACATATATTATTCAATTCGCGTCCGCCATTTTTACAACTGTCTGCTAAGGTTGAGTACAGAATGATAAGACCAGTAGTGTTGTTTGGATAAATATCTGAATTTTAAAAAGTTTATTTTTAATTCAATAAACTTGTTATTCTAGCGTTGCTGTTTTGTTATTGAAGTTTATATAACCTGTTAGATAATATAATCAACAGTAATCTTATGGAATTTTTGAGTATGGGTTATATTTTAATGTACTTATAAAAAACTTGTTCCTTTTAAATACTTTGTCGTCGCTTAACTTCATCATTATATAACTTGTCTATAAGTATTGTGGGCTTAATAAACTACACATGTTTTTAAATTTATTTAACGTAGGAATTTAAGCGCCCTTGAATTTGCGTTCAGAAATACGATAAACAGCCGAGAATACGTGTATTGTGACCCATTATAAATTACAATAACAGCTTATACTATAATAATAATACACACTCACACGGCCGTCAGATCCCCAACTAGGCAGAGCCTATACCATGGTCGTAAGTTCAGGACCACTAACCACAAGACCAACAGGCCTGTCATAGCGAGGTATATATCTGTTTGTCCCCTTAGCATTACCTCATTCACGATAACACCTCTAGACTATTATCCTCACACCTTGAAATGTCCTTTCAAGATAAATTATGTGAGAATTTTAATTTTTTTTGCTATCCTCTTAACAATACTAATGGCGTTTTAAATACAAACCGAGAAACAAATTCACTACTCATTTTTATAAGACGTTTAAATGAATACAAAATCGTTACTATCTCGTCTTCGCTTGAAGACACACATAATATATACTAGCAGCGCCCCGCGGTTTACCCGCGTAAGTCCCGATCCCGTTCGAATATTGGGATAAAAAGTAGCGTACTACTTTTTATCCCGATATTCCCACGGGATCGCTAGTCGCTGCTAGTATTATAAACGTGAAAGTTTGTGAGGATGTATGTATGGATGTTTGTTACTCTTTTACGCAAAAACTACTAAACCGATTGCGATGAAACTTGGTATGTAGATAGCTGGAGACCTGGATTAACATATAGGCTATTTTTTATCCCGATGTTGAAACGGGATCGGGATTTATGCGGGGGAAACCGCAATACTGGCATCTTTTATTCAGCGTATATAGTTGTCAATACACGTGCGAACTAGTGTTTAACTTTCGTAACAATTCGAATGTCAAATAGTCATATAACGAGTTTCTATTAACAACCTATACAAGTTGAATGGCAGGAATATTAGTATTTCAAACAAGTTATCAATCTGGTTTGGCTTGTAATATGATATTAAGGGCACGTGACAAGAGTTTGATCATATTATTAATTATAATATTAAAATACATACATATATTCACGCTTCTATCCCCGCAGGGGTAGGCAGAGGTGAATTAAACAGCCACATTTTAGCCACTTTGATATACTCCCACTCACATTGTTAAGCAAACCTATTGCCGGGCACTTTGGGAATTCGGTAGTATATATAAAAGGGAAAGGTTCATATCGTGGGAGAGCTATGCTTCGATACTGGCCGGCTCGATCGGAGTGATACCACGGTCTCACAGAAAACCGACAGTGAAGCAATGCTTGCATTGTTTTTCGCCAAGTGAGTGAGATTACCGGAGGCCCTAACGCTTGTCTCCCCACTCCTCTCCTGCTATTCCACCCTTCCCCTAACTCCCGGGGGCAAACGAGCAGACGGGTCAACTGATGGTACCGCCATCAGATGACCCGTCTGCTCGTTTGCCCCCTATACCATACAAAAAAATACAAAGGAATTGCTTATATGGATGGTTTGGGGAGAGTAAGCTAAGTCTCCAGCTACTGGAGAAGGTCAGGGTCGCATATCTGTAACTCGAACGAGAATTCAGTGCCGTGTAGATAACTCTATAATTAAAAAAAAAACAGTAAGGCAGTGACAGCAGACTTTAACCGCCCGACCAAAGAGTAAGTTCATCCATCCAAATAGTGTCATGTTTCTGATGATGAGTAGTTTCCCTAGACCTTCAGAGGATGATGGAGAGCAGTGGCAACGCGGTTATGCCGTTGGTGTTACGGACGTAGTTGTATATAAAACACGTATTTGGTTCCTCTAAGAAAGAAGTGTACAGGTTTTTAAAGGATCGGCAACGCGGCTACGGTAACCATTTACCATCAGGCGAGCTGTATGCTTGTCTGCCACTGATGTTTTATAAAAATAAAAAGTATCCTAAAAGTCAAGTACTAGATACCTAAACGCGAACGTGACAGTACTTTAAAACAAATAAATTAAATCGTCTATAATTCTGTTTATCTGTTATGAGTACTTATGAGTCATTTGTCATCTTATACTTCTATATTTCAAATGAAAAACTTACAATATTATTATTCAGTCACTAAAAACAATTTTAAAGAGCTAAGTAAGAATAAGAACTCCAAACTATCGTATTTTTTTACCATAATCAAGTATACTTTACGTATACACACACCACCCAAGCACAGGCTATACCATAGACATGCTCGCCATCCCAAAAAAACACAGATAAAAAAACTAACATTATTCAATCTGCATCCGCCATTTTCATAACCGTCTTTTAAGGCCTCGTACACATTTGCCGATATTGATGATCCATTGATCCTTTTAGGAATTTTTTAACATTGAATACTAACTATAAATTTAAAAAAATAATTAAAAAGAGGACAAATGAATATGAATATGTCATTCTAAGCTTGGCAACAAACATCCTTAGGATGACATTGCGAAGAAGTGACGTACTGACATCGATTTCATACTGAAGATGTTACCATACTGAGACAGCAGCGTCTTCCATATTTAGTTTTTTTTTTTACCAAGTTAGCGATGCATAAGATTCCCTAGCGTTAAACCTTCATAGGCTACGGTACTTTTTACAGTTATTAACCGTATGCTTATATTAATGGAGTCCGATTCTAGGTGTTTCTATGAATAATATGTTTGTAGTTACAATTTTCTCACCTTTAGAATTCTAAAGGCCTAATTCGAAAACTTACACAGTACAGTACAAGCTAAGCTAAAAAGTTAGCGCCGTTTAATATTTCCAAGAATATATATTATTTATTATATTATTAATATTATCTTTGTCTATAAATAGACAAAGATAAAACAGTTAAGAACCGTTTTCTTCTATGTTTGTCAATAAATTTTCTTTATTTTGCTTTTTTAGTAGCTATTGACGAGTGTTATCAATAAAAAAATTAAAAATATTTTTATATCCTTTAAAAAAGTGTTGAAAACATACAAGTTTAAGTTTATGTAGTGCTTTGTCTCAAATTTTCGGTAATGTTTATGGTCAAATTTCGACCACCGTGCGAGCACTGGTTATAAGAATTAGCCGCTATCTTTTCATTTGTCAAGAAATTGCACATTAAATAACATTAAACATGGCCGATTCAGGCTAATATAAAAATAATTTTCCATTGGTTTATTTTCTACAATGTTTATAGCAGAAGTGTTAAATGCTCAAATTCCATTTCATGTTCATCTAATTAGCAATCTCGATATGAACGTATACTAGAAAGTGTTTTTATTATCATTTTAAAATACCTTACACGCATGGACTGAGAAATTAATTCATGTTTTACTGACGCACCGTATATCTTGATTTTTATTATAAATAACTTAATGATTGAGTCTAGCGATATCTTATAATTTTTATACATGATTACGTATTTAACATACATACATACACCTAACGCTCGCTGATGGTGGATTTTAGTCGCTTGTAATATCAAGGGTAACTCGGTTACTTTTGTTTTAGTGTTTCTTTGTACTCTTGTTTTTGTTAATTAAAATAATAATGTAACTAGAAAATTATTTTTACGTACATACATAATGCTCACGCCTTATTCCCGTCTGGGGTCGGCACTTCTTCCACATTTAACAAACCTTTTACATACGCTCCTTTTGTGGAATTCAATTAAGCAAATAGAGTTAAAACCTTGGTAAGAAATAATAAACTTTAAAGGATACAAATAATAATTGGATAATGTACTCGGAGTACAAATCTCACGGGCGTTATCGAGATCCAAATAACTGCTTTCAGTAACATACTAAAATTAGAATTCCTATAGTTAACATGCATAGCCTTGTAATGGTTCAAGTCACTACTCTGACCAGTTTGGGATTAACTTAGTTACGAAATAAGACTACAATAATTATGCAAACCTGGTTACGAACTAGGTTTGTTATTATTTCAGTTCATTATTTGCGTCGTAACTTGTAAACCACAGCTTAATATGCTACAGATTATTCTAAGTTGCTTTTTGTAGTAAACTTACGCACCAAATACTACTAGTGTAAAAAAAAGTTAAACTCCCAGCTCAACAGGTCGACTTGCTATTGACCGCGAAAGCGAAAATCAAAGAATAATTGGCATAATTGCAATTACCGTCATTAGAAGAGCGCCTAGTGTGAACATAGCCTTACCGGCGCGCGGCGTCCACATCGCTTGTTATCTGACAATGTAGGTACGTGTGACTCCGAGCTGAGTTTAAAATTCGAACGTGACCTTGTATTAATAATCGCCGCGGTTGTGAGCGGGTTCTCCGAAATACTAACCTAATTGGGTTTTATTATTACACTTTGACTTTAACGGTCAAAACGAGTTGGTGTTCTAATTTTGAAGTTGCACATATGGGGAGGAAGTTTCTTTCCGGTTTGTCTTTGCTCAGAATTCGGAAATTTAAATTTAGAACTTTTTATTTTTAAGGGTTCGAAGGGTGGTGTAGAGACGGCGCGGCGCGGCGTTAGGTTTACAGTAATTTATTTATTAAGCCGTAGTGTTCTAGTGCTTTCTTCTTATTTTATTGACGCCTATATATTTGGATATAAGTAATGACGAAGAAAAAAGAAAATGATTTTTTTTTCACATTTTTTTAATTACATAAATTAAACTTAAATCTATTAGCTTTTCAGCAAAAAGGCTTCGCTCTCGGTTACCCGTGCCTACAAAATACCTTGAACATAGATGTATTGTATCACTTGTGTAGTTGTGTGCGTGTCCGTTAAATCTTTGTAAATCGTCCTCCATTTAATTTTTATCGAAAAAAAATATTAAACCTTCGTATAATCGTATCGTTTCCATATATTATTTAAATATATTAAAATACAATCCATATTTGTCTTGATGAAGGCCTTGTCGCTTCCTTATAAAATCCTCCATATTAAAAATTAATTAAAACAATCTAACGAATCTATATAAATAAAAATGAATAGCCAAATGTGTTGCTGAGCGCAAAACTGGAGAACGGCTCGACCAATTCGGCTATTATTTTTTCATATTTTCGTTAAGGCACAAGGAAGGTTCTTATGGAGAGAAAAAGCGTAAAAGTAGCGATGAAAATAGTAAAAACAACACTTTTCTTTTCCTATACAAAACACAGAGTAAATAATAATTAAAACACATGTCCCCAGCAACATGTCAATGTCATTTGTCGTCAATCAAGAACTTTTGACAGAACGAAGTCTGTCGGGGCAGCTAGTTATGAATAAAATTCATTATACATTTTGTGGATACTGTTTTTGAATTAATTAATATCACAATTTAAATGTTACATATTTATATTTGACCATTAAATCTAAGGATGAGCTACAAAAGATTTTTAACGTAGAAATAAAATTATAGTAAATTCAAAAATTCCATCAATAAGATGGCGAAGAGCGTATAGGATATGCCGAGGTCACAATGTTTTTCGAAGTAAAAACTTCTTTAGCCGCGTTGAGCGATTTTCATTTTTGTTTTTTTTTAGTTAATGTACATTATGGAATGCAATTGAATTGATCACATTACAATCAGCGTCGTTCAAAATAAAATGTTTTCAGTTTTCATTTATGGCGGTACTCCACATTTTGTTTTTGGGGCTTTTTAATGCTGACTACTTTTTAATCATAGAACGTGCGAAGTCGCTGACAGCCCATGGGGGTTACCACATCTACCAAACACAAAAACAAAATTAGACAGTCATGGGACTGCCAAACTGCCATTAGCTGGTTGGTGAAATTAATTAATAAGGAGCTGACAGAACTCAATGATTAGATTAGCGCCCTCTAGTGGATCTATATATGTATTATTAGCAAGACGGTCATGAGTTCAGTGCTTTTTCCCCTTAGCAAAAGTGCACAACGTGCCTAAAAAAGTTTTCACTTCAAAAATTGACATCATGCGAATTCAATCCTATCCTCCCATAAGGCTGGCAATCCTATCCTCCCACAAGGCTGGCAATCAGCTTAAGTTGCCAAACAGACACAACATACATAGATCCACGGGCTAACTGACTCTATAGTTTTTTTTTTACAGCTGCGCCCATGTTTCATAGAAAAGAAATAACAATGTCAGTATATCTTGTGGTACGTGACTAAGTATTAATCTATTTCGTTCGTCATCGCCGCTGACGTCAGATTGGCTAAGGTCACTTGAGTTACCATCAACGGTAAGATAGTCACGTTTAGCAGAATATCTCAACTGTGGATACCTATCTGTTTAAAATGTTCTTTTGAAATAAGTGGGCACGTATGGGCCGGCTCGACCGGAGTGTTACCACGGCCTCTCACAGAAAACTGGCGCGAGGTTAACGGAGGCCCTAACCCCCTCCCTCAGAGGGTGATGGCAGTTAGAGCCATACGCGGATACCGCACCGTGTCAACAGAGGCGGCGTGCGCGTTGGCCGGGACTCCTCCGTGGGATTTGGAGGCGGAAGTGCTCGCCGAAGTATATCGGCGAACGGCTGAGTTCCGGGCGGGAAGCGGCAGTCGGCCCCCGCCCGAAGAGGTACGCGAATGGCGTGAGGCCGCTTGCCGAGCCACCATGGCTCGTTGGTCGTCCCGGCTGGAGGCTCCACGTGCTGGCTTTGCCGCCGTGGAGGCACTCCAGCTGGTCATCGTCGAGTGGGCAGGGCGGCAGCACGGGACCCTTTCCTTCCGACTGACGCAGGTTCTATCCGGGCACGGCTGCTTCGGGAAGTACCTGCACTCGGTCGCTAGGAGGGAATTGAGTCCCGCCTGTCACCACTGCGACTGCAGTGAGGACTCGGCTTAGCACACGCTGGCGGTTTGCCCCAGTTGGGCGACGCAGCGTCGGGCCCTCACTGCAGTCATCGGAGTGGATCTGTCGCTACCGGCTGTCATTCGCTCCATGGCCGGTAGCGACAGGAATTTTACCGCGGTCGCAATCTTCTGTGAGGAAGTCATCTCGCAGAAGGAGGCGGCGGAAAGGGTCCGGGAGGACGACCTCCACTCGGACCTAATTCGCCGCCGGCGAACCGGGCGGCGGAGGCGCGCTTACCAGCGCCTCATGCCGCCCTGAGTGTGGCCGCGGGTGGACGGGACGGGTTTTCCCATTCACCCGCTATAGTGGCCCGACGCGAGGAGGCGGTGTCCGCGTGTGCCTGGACGTCGCCTAAATGAGAGGTTTTTACCCGAAGGTGGTGCCCGCGCTTTTGCGGGCAGGCGCTAGGAGGGTTCCGGATGTCTTAATAAAAGCTGTTCCCGGATCCCTCCTATTTAAGGCGCATTACGGCACACCGTGTGGTTTTAGTCGGTTCGATTCCGACACACCGCCCCATCGTAAACCCCGGTGGGGTGACGGCCCGATGGGGTTTCCACACGCACAAAAAAAAAAAAAAAAGGCCCTAACCCCCTCTCTACCCCTACTCTCACTTGAAATGCCGGGAAAGCACTTGTGACTCTTTAGTTGCAGGTATCCATGGGCGGAGTCAGTTACCCGTCTGCTCGTTTGCCCCCTATCCCATAAAAAAAAAAAAGACACAGTGTTGTGGTTTAATAAAGACTAGCTGTCCCCGCCGTGCTTCGTTTGCGTCTACATATTTATGGAACGGAACCCTAATTCTTTTTACAAAATAAAAGTAGCCTAAGTTACTTCTTATATCACCAACTATCTGCAAGTCGAAGTCCCGTCGAAATTCATCCATCCGTTCCGGAGATTAGCCGGAACAAACAGACAGACAAAAATTTTAAAAACTGTTTTTTTTAATTTTTGACACAATTTTTTTTTAGACACTTAATTTTTATTTATTTGTATTGATGTATTGATAAACTTATAAACAACTTTGTTCGTTTGGAAATTTTGGTGCATCTATTCTACGGGAACTGTACGGGATATAATCTTTCTCTGTGCCAAATTTCATCCATATCCGGTCAGTCGTTTTCGCTTGAAAGAGTAACAAACAATTTTTTTTTATGGTATAGGGGGCAAACGAGCAGACGGGTCACCTGATGGTAAATGACTACCGCCGCCCATGGGCATCTGCAACTTAAGAGTCACAAGTGCGTTGCCAGCCTTAAAGGGGGAAGAGGGATAGAGGAGGCTAGAGTGAAGGGTTAGAGCTTTCGGTAACCTCACTCACTCGGCGAAAAGCATACAAACATTGCTTCACTGCCGGTTTTCTGTGAGGCCGTGGTATCACTACCACGAAGTCCATCCATTCTCACAAACTTTCGCCTAGTATCATATTAGTATAGATAAATTGAAATTAAAAAAAAAAAACCGATTTTCTCGCTTTCAAAGACCTAATAACACAATATCCACATAAACACTATTTATAAAGATTTCATAGCGAATGCAGACAATGCGAGCATTCTCACACGCACTTTCTCTCTTGCATATATGTATTCACTAACAATTGCGCGAGCGCATCACGTAAGAGACAAGACAATCTTATCGTGAATTTAAAGTGACTTTACTTAAACATGCATTTATTTATAAACTAAATGTGCCTGCTGGCTATATTTGTATATTTTGCGCAGAATCCTAAAAAAAAATCTTAAAAAAGTCTCTTCATCTGCCAGTGAAAGTCCCGTGGAAATCGGTGCACCCGTTCCAGAGATTAGCCGGAACAAAGACAGACAATTTTTTTTTTTTATTATTATTGTGTAAATATTCAGATGCATTTAGTAAAATGCTGTTATTATGATATTACAAACATACAATTCAAATAAATACAAAACATACATTTCAATTTGATTTATTTATGCTATAATGACAGTAGCCTAAGTTACTCCTTATAACATCAGCTATCTGCCAGTGAAAGTCCCGTGGAAATCGTTCTAGCCGTTCCGGTGATTAGCCAGAACAAACAAACAGACATCCATTTAAAAAAAATTAATACCGTGTAAAACATTCAGAAGCTACTAAAAATTTAGAAAAACGCTGTTATTAACACTATCACTATGAAGACATGTCGGACATGCCAATCATTATGACATTATGAACAGACACTTCAATTTTTTTTTATTTGTAAAGACGAGAGTTATGTTATTGACTGGCTGTTGCCCGCGACTTCGTTCCCGTGGCAATTTTAATTTAATTGTACATTATTCCGGGGTAAAAAGTAGCCGATATCCTTCCCCAGGATATAATCTATCTCCTTACGTTTCATTAATTAATTTAAAATTAATTAATCAAAAATAAAATTTAACCGTACATTATTCCGGGATAAAAAGTAGCCCATGTTCTTCCCCGGGATATAACCTACGAGTATCTCCTTACCTTTCGTTAATTAATGTAAAATTAATTAATCGTAAATTAAATTTAACCGTACATTATTAAGCGATAAAAACTAGCACATGTTCTTCCCCGGGATATAACCTACGAGTATCTCCTTACCTTTCGTTAATTAATTTAATATTAATTAAACATAAATTAAATTTAACCGTACATTATCCCGGGATAAAAAGTAGCCCATGTTCTTCCCCGGGATATAACCTACGAGTATCTCCTTACCTTTCGTTAATTAATTTAATATTAATTAAACATAAATTAAATTTAACCGTACATTATCCCGGGATAAAAAGTAGCCCATGTTCTTCCCCGGGATATAACCTACTAGTATCTCCTTACCTTTCGTTAATTAATTTAAAATTAATTAATCAAAATTAAATTTAACCGTACATTATTCCGGGATAAAAAGTAGCTCATGTTCTTCCCCGGGATATAACCTACGAGTATCTCCTTACCTTTCGTTAATTAATTTAAAATTAATTAATCATAAATTAAATTTAACCGTACATTATTCCGGGATAAAAAGTAGCCCATGTTCTTCCCCGAGATATAACCTACGAGTATCTCCTTACCTTTCGTTAATTAATTTAAAATTAATTAATCGTAAATTAAATTTAACCGTACATTATTAAGGGATAAAAACTAGCACATGTCCTTCCCCGGGACCTCCTTACCTTTCATTACGATCCGTTCAGCCGTTTAGTCGTGAAAATGTAATACAAGCAGAGTTACTTCTGCATCAATAGGTACATCAAAAATAAATAAAATTGCTGCCGGTTTGTAACGTCAAAATAATAGTTTTTTTAAACTCATACAGTTATTTGCACGATACCCTATGCCTAAAAATTAGTTTTTACATTGTTATCTGTCTGTCTGTTTGTTCCGGCTAATCTCCGGAACGGTTGGACTGATTTTCACAAGACTTTCACTGGTAGATAGCTAGTGTTATAAGAAGTTACTTAGGCACCTTTTATTTTGGAAAAAGAATTAGGGTTCCGCGCAAAATATATAAATATGTACACGCCAGCGAAGCCGGGCGGGAGCTGCTAGTACTAATATAATAAAGCTGAAGAGCTTTTTGTTTGTTCGTTTAAACGCGCTAATCTCTTAAACTATCAATCGAAATTGAAAGAGAGTGTTTACTAAGGATAAACTATATAGACACCACTATTGGGATACCAAGCAGCATTTATTGTTCCTACCAAGGGACGGCTTTCAGTCTAATTACGAAACGGCTGAACTTCGCTATTTCATGTGAAGTGACTGCCATCATACCTCCACAACCCAAGTACTAGGCGATATCGAAGTTTTGTGGTTAGACCAGGTTGTCGGACATTACGGCTCCAACTACCCGTAACGAATGCCACAGATGTTTGTATGGCAACCGGGACCGACGGCTTAACGTTCAATGGCACGGAGGAGTCTCAATGTGTTAAGAATGGTCACCCATCCTAAGACTGACCTGGCTAGTATTAAATAGATGGTGATAGATAGTATGTATGAAATAGTACCTACAACTGAAGCTATCGTTATCACAAAGATATGTATGATAAGAATGTAGGTGGCCTCTCCATATTGATATTGTGTGTAAACATATATATTAGTGTAAATGATATATTTTCCAAGAAATGCTATAGGGACGTTATTTCTTAGGGTTCCGTATATATCACACACCTAGATCTAAAGGGACATTGACACTGCACACCATTGAATTCCTTATCTCAATACCTACCGACCAATAAAACAGATTTAAAAATATCACCACTACTCGACGCTAGACGCTAAATTCACCAACACGGGCTCAACTCAAAACTATAACACAAGTATACATACACTAGCAACCCGCCCCGGCTTCGACAGAGCTGGGACGCGAAAGCGCCGCTAGTTTAATTCTGTTTGGGACAAAGAAGTGACATCATAATAGGGATGGGACCCGGGAATTGCCGGTACTTTTTTTTCCGGGAATTACTGGTATATTAATCAAGTACTGGTGATGAGTAGAAGCAACATTTTCCATACAACTCTAATCTACATGTTTATTAGTGACGGTTTTAAAATGGCGAATGTTGTTTTTGTGGAGATTGTTGAATATTCATAAGTCGCAAAATGAAGATTTTGTTGCATTAAAATGTTTATTTTTGTGAATATATTATAATAAGTTTTAAATCTTTATAAATATGTAGTTACAAGCTGTTGCCTGTGACATCGTTCGCGTAGAAATATCCCACGGGAACCGTACATTTTCCCCTGATAAAAGTAGCTTATGTGCTATTCCAGACTTTAGTCTATCTCTGTGCCATATTTCATCTAGATCAGTTCAGCCGTTCTGGCGTGATTGAGTAACAAACATCCATCCATAAAAAAATTTGCATTCCTTTTTTTTTCCTACCAATAAGAAAAGAGCTGATGATCTTCAAACGGCTGAACAGATTTTCTTGAATTATATCTAAGAACACTCTTGATCAAGTCACCATTAAAGAAAAAACCTTTCCTAATTAATAATAATAACTCCACACAACTCACACACGGCCGTCTGATCCCAAACTAGGCAGAGCCTGTACTATGGTAACCAGACTGCTGATAAATATACTTATATATTTCTAAATACATACATATATTATTATAGATAATTTACACCCAGACACAGAACAAATTATCGTGCTCATCACACAATTATTTGTCCTGGGTGGGAATCGAACCCACGACCTCTGGCTTAGCAGTCAGGGTCACTAACCACTAGACCAACAGGCCGGTCAATTGAATCCTCGTCCACTCTTTGAAAACAGTAGATTGTTTTAACAATAAGTTTTAAAAATACACAAAAGATGGCTATGTAACATCACGCAATGATCCTTAGGAGCGGATCTGTCAAGTTGAACCAAATTGCACACAGAGTGCAAAATTTTATTAAAATCAGTTTATTAGTTTAGGAGTTCATCGCACTTTTTGTATACAGGGAACATTTTTTATTTTGGAACTATTCACTCAGTTATTGAGAAAATCCTTAAAAACTAACTTAATAAAATTTCTAAGATAATTTTTATGAATTTTCTTAGTAATGGAATGAAAAATACTAAAATGAAAAAAAATATTTTTAGGAAAAACAGAGACAAAAATACCTCGAAATTCAAACAGTATTAACTTGTAAACGATATTTTTTTTTCAAAATGTAATTGCAACTTTATATCGTGGGAGAGCCATGCTTCGGCACGTACGGCTCACAGAAAACTGGCAGTGAAGGAATGCTTGCATTGTTTTTCGCCGAGTGAGTGAGGTTACACGAGGCACTAACCCTTCCCCCGCTCTTCCACCCTTCCCTTACTCCCATCTTAAAGGCCGGCAACGCACTTGTGACTCTTGAGTTGCAGGTGCCCATGGGCGGCGGTAGTCATTTACCATCAGGTGACCCGTCTGCTAAGGTGTAATCATAGTTAATTATTTAACCCTACTGGAAGCAGGAAGGGCCGTCAGTAGCTACCCAATGTATTTAAACACATAAAAGTAACAAATGTATATATTTGATAGTAATAATAAACCTACATTACATATGATTAATAGTTATTTTCTGCGTGTACAATTGACAAGTGCGGGCCGATGACCGAACCATAGATAAAACACGTCGTTCCAAAGCACTGTACTAAAAGTGGAGTAGAGAATTGTTATCTGTTGCTCGCGACTTCTATCCCACTGGAAGATGACATTTTTTCGGGATAAAAAATAGCCTATCTGCTATTCCAGACTGTAGCCTATCTCTGTGCTAAATTTCATCCGGATCCGTTCAACATTCTTTACCCATTAGAGGAGTAATATTTCTTCAATTTGAAATGGGACCAATGTTAAGTACAAAGCAATTAAAATAACGTGTGAGGTGGTTTTAGGACACTCTGTTTTGCGCAGAATCAGATGGATTAAAAATAAAATAAATCAACTCGCGGTCAGCATTTTTCGTTGCGCTAACATTTTTTTCCGTCTAGCCAACCGGTCGCCTAGCGTCTTTGTAAAATAAGGAACTTCGGTAAAAAAAAAAATATTCGATTTGAACACGAAAAAAAATATTCACTCAAATTGAGAACCTTCTCTTATTAAGTCGGTTAATAATTATAAGCGGTCTAGGTACACGTAACAATTATAAATAGCCGCAGCATACTCACATACCGTGGCTGGTCAGTGGCCATACAACGAACCGTGACGGTGGTTTATCGAAATGTAACTTAACATATTACGGTATTGTATAAAAAACTATGGTTCCGTATCTACATTAACGTCTAAGTTTTACATAATTTATTGCATGCATACTCAAGCCTGTATCCCTAAGGGGTTAACCAGAGGCTTAACACCAACATTTTGGTCCCACTCACGTAATATGGGGCAAGTCTATTGCGTTAACCGAGCATTTGGGAATTAGGGATGGGAAAATTGGGAATTAGAGATGGGAAAATTGGGAATTAGAGATGGGAAAATTGAGATTTAGAGATGGGAAAATAGGGAGTAGGTATATTGAAATGGAAATGTTAAATACATTTCCTTTTCAATATACACCTAATTTTACAATAATCATAAATTTAAAATTTCAAACTTTTTAATCTCGAAAGTCACTTCAACGATTAGAATAGAGCTGATGATCTTCGAACGGCTCAAAAGAATTTCTTGAATTATATCTAAGAACACTCTCAATCTAGTCACCTTTCAAACAAAAAAAAAACACACTTTAATCCGTCCATTCGTTTGAGAGGTACGATGCCACACTTACAATACCCCTCTTTTTGCGTCGGCGGTTAAAAGGCAATGAAATGAAAGGGATTGCTAACATAGATAAATTTGATTGTGTTGCCCTCTAGCAAGCTTATTGTCGTCAACCGGGTACTTTGGGAATTAAAGATGTAATATGTCTAATTTAATCGGTTGGGATGTGGCATTGATAATCATTTATTATAAGATAAAAATATTAATATCTTGAGACACCTCACACTTGGCCGTCTGATCCCAAACTAGGCAGAGCCTGTACTATGGTAACCAGACTGCTGATAAGCATACTTATATATTACTAAATACATACATATTATAGATAACTGGCCTGTTGGTCTAGTGGTTAGTGACCCTGACTGCTAAGCCAAAGGTCGTGGGTTCGATTCCCACCCAGGACAAATAATTGTGTGATGAACACGATAATTTGTTCTGTGTCTGGGTGTAATTTATCTATAATATGTATGTATTTAGAAATATATAAGTATGTTTATCAGCAGTCTGGTTACCATAGTACAGGCTCTGCCTAGTTTGGGATCAGACGGCCGTGTGTGAGATGTGTGGAGTTATTATTATTATAAATTACACCCAGCCACAGAACAAATGATCGTGCTCATCACACAAGTATTTGTTCTGGGTGGGAATGGAAGCCACGACCTCTGGCTCAGCAGTCAGGATCACTAACCACTAGACTAACAGGCCAGTCATATTACGATTCATGTAGAATCAGTTTTAACCCGCCCCTATGGTAGCAAAGCATCATTAGTAATTAATAACATGCAGCGCCATGATTGTGTAGATAACATACTATTGACCGAGATATGGTATAATGCCGTTATGTCACGGATATGCTTTAATGAACACATTTCCGTGTCATGGCGCACTAATGATTACAATGCGATTGAAGGTTGCATTTGTCGATTGTTTAACTGTTTGTATCATACGTTCAATAATTTACCTTTTAGGGATCCGTACTTAAAGGGTCCCTATTACTAAGCCTCCGCGGTCCGTCCGTCCGTCCGTCAGCGGGCTGTACCTCATGATTCGTAATAGGTAGGCAGTTGAAATTTTCACAGAATATGTATTTCTGTTGCCGATATAACAACTTTTATAAACCGTCTCACAACCACTGCTATTAACTATGAAAATCACTAACTAACAGTAACTGCCATGTTGTTCGTACCTCTCGTTATTGTTATCAACTTACATTCCAACCCTTTTAGTGGGGGTTACCCCACTATTCATCAATATTTATCAACTGACCAATAGTATTGCTTTACCGGTCATAATGCATAACCAGTCATAATAATGTCTAATAACCAATTTTTATTAAATAGTGAACTGTTTTGTTATCCTTTGAAACAAAAAAATAATTTTCAAAACTGGTTCAGGCGTCTTGGAGTAATCGGTGAACATACATTAAAAAAAGAATCCGATGAATTGAGAACCTCATCCTTTTTTGGAGTCTGTTAAAAATATAGTAAATATTGTAAAAACTCGAAATTAAAATTACGCGATTTGTGAAATTGACCCAACTAATATATGGATGGTTTACAATCGTAGTATCGCTCATTTTGTATCATACAAAACATTAGCAAACAAACATCACAGCTTGACAATATACAAAATAATGTTGTATACAATAGAAACATTGACTTCATAAGTGCATGTCCAAATGGCAGCAGACGTGGACATCACCGGAAGAGTTTAATTATAACAATTTATCAATGACATACGCCAATATCGGAGTCTTTGTCGGACGTACAATAGGGTCAACTGGCAAGTCAAATCATTATTTACTTGATTACAGCGGATAGGAGGGTTATGTGTTTGACCTATTGACACATTAGAGGCTATGTCGCCTCGTCATCACTAAAATTCTGAACGCATTTTTTTTTAACTAAGTTAAAAACAAGCAATCTTTGGCTACAATTGTTACTGGATTTAGTAATAGGTACTTAAAAATATCAAAATATTGTATTTTTGGCGCTAAATTGGATGTTTTGAAAGTAATTTGTTCCAAATAAAAGATTTAAGCCGTAAAAACAAATGGCGATTTTTCATATTTTTTTTATAAAATGCAGAAACTTCTTTGAAAGTCCTATTAATTAAGAATCAAATTGAAGTCAGCTAAAAATGGCGTTTTTGAAGTGAAAACTTCTTTAGGCATATTTGTGCACTTTTGCTATGGGGAAAAAAGCACTGAACTCGTGATCGTCACGCTAATAATACATATATAGATCCACTAGAGGACGCTAATCTAAACATTGAGTTTTGTCAGCTCCATATTAATTAGTGTCACCAACCTGCTAATGTGACGTTTTAAGTTCGTCGTTTCGTTTAAGTTTTCACTTCTGTAGGCAGTCCCATGACTGCCTTTTTTTTATTTTAACTTAAATATAAACTTGTGATTAAAATTCGATTTGAAAGATCATGAAATTAATATTTACTTCACTTTAAAAACTGACACAAATTTACAGATAATTTCACGACATTGCTTGAAATAGGCGAAGCATACGTCATGATCTTTTTTCTATCCACTAATCATACAAAAAGGTATTAGGAAACCTCGTAATCCGACTAATCGCGTTCCGTGTTGGTAAGTTTTTTATCAATAAGTTTTTATAAGATTAGAAAAAAAGTAATTCCAATTTATTGAGTAAACAATAAACATTTTAAGGTCTGCTCTAGTAACTGTAGACTTATTGCTTGTCTTCGTGAGAACATGAATAGTTTATTTCCTGTGACATATCTGGCTATCTAGACCCAAACTAAGCATAGCTAGTACTGTGTGCTCTAGATCACGGGTATACATACTGATATATATATTTTTTGTTAATACTAATTAGAAAAAAACAATGAATTTTATAATAATAAAAACAAAACGAGTGTGCTTTAGACAAAACTTCATACGAAACGTAACTGGCTATGAGAGAAAGAGAAAAAGAAAATGTGTGCTCGCACCTCTCTCTCTTGCCCCTACAGTAATATACGAAAATAATACGAAACGTAACTCTCTCTGTTTCTATCTTCACTAACTTATATCTCCCTCTTAACTTCCGTTCGCCTGTCCGATCACACTTTTCGTAACGCATTCACCACCTTCTTGCGTTCGCCTCACCCGATCACACGCGTCGTAACGAACGTTCGTAAAGAAGTTTTACTTAAAAAAAGTTGAATAAATGAGATACATACACTTTGCCATCGATTTCTTTCGCGTAATTAACTATCTCTGTGCCAAATTTCATCCAGATCAGTTCAGCAGTTTTAGATTTGAATTTCCACGAGGTCTTGAGAAGTTTTAACAAATATATAATTAGTTCAGTACTTACATTTTAATATAAAAAAAAAGTTCACTGAATCCAGCTATATAAGGCCAAACACATTCAAACGTCAATTATCCCGCCAGAACACAAGGGAAGAAGTGATATAAATAAAACGCGGCAATAATCTGTGGCGCGCAGTGTTACCAACCTAATGAGAACTTTGTAGTGAGTGTTGCCGCAATACAAAAATGCAGCGGCAACTGAGCAACGTCAGCGTTTACTCTTATCAAGATTATCAGCCGTCTAGACGATATGGTAAGTTTTGGAGACACACGGGATCTAATTCAAAATTATATTTCTTTTATACTTCCTCAAGAATGATAGAAGAAGAAGAAGGCTGCCAACAATGTCCACTTCGAAAAATAGCTGTATTTCTGAAATCTTTCATTTTATCTCGACACAATGCCATTCACTGTGACAGATCGCATGGGCCGGCTCGACCGAGAGTGCTACCACGGCCTCACAGAAAACCGGCGTGTGAGTGAGGTTACCGGACACTATAACCCCCCTCCCGCCCTTCCCCTACTCCTACCTTAAAAGCCGACAACGCACGGTGGTTTTGTGATTATAAAACCACCCAATCTGCCCACATCCTGAAAATCGTTTATTCAGAATTAGAATAATATAATTGGCACCGATGAGACAAGACAATTTTCGGGACAATTTTTTATATATGGGAGAGCCATGCTTTCGGCCGGCTCGACTACGCTCGATACCACGGCCTCCCAGAAAACCGGTAGTGAAGCAATGCTTGCATTGCATTTCGCCGCGTGAGTGAGGTTACCGGAGGCCCTAACCCTTCCCTCTTCCCTATTCCCGTCCATCCCCTCTACACTCTCCCTCTCTTCCCACACTTCCCCCCTCCCCCTAGTATCTAAATTATTTTCAACTGTTCAACGAAAGGCTGAACAGTCAAACCAAAACGTATTACGTTTGGACCTTGCTGCACCTGCTAGACGCAAGGTGTGCGACTGTCGTGCGTGTGTAAATAAATGTTAACTGTACGTAACAAATAGTGTGGCCACAAATAAAACAATCCTAAATAAACAATGTTTAAATACAAACATGAAATTAATGAGTTTACGTTACGTGACTGTAACTTAGTATTCTAGTTCGGGTTTAAAATTATTGCACATGTTTTGTTTTTACAAAAATATTGATATGTTCAAAACCATAGCATCCTACTTCCTACTATATATAATACTAGCTGCGCCTCGCGGTTTCACCCGCGTAAGTCGATCGAGTGGGAATATCGGGATAAAAAGTAGCCTATGTAATATGTAATCTAGGTCTCCAACTATCTACATACCAAGTTTCATCGCAATCGGATAAGTAGTTTTTGCGTGAAAGAGTAACAAACATCCATACATCCATACATCCACACATCCATACATCCATACATCCATACATCCACACATCCATACATCCTCACAAACTTTCACGTTTATAATATTAGTAGGATTATAAACGTGAAAGTTTGTGAGGATGTATGGATTGCGATGAAACTTGGTATGTAGATAGCTGGAGACCTGGATTAACATATAGGCTATATTTTTATCCTGATATTCCCACGGGATCGGGACTTACGCGGGTGAAACCGCTGGGTGCTGCTAGTTGTGTCATAAAACAGTAAGAAACACCCTACTTTAAATACTATAAATAGCATATAAGATATGAAGTAATGGTTCTCTTTCTTCCTCCCCAGGGCCACAGTATGAGCCCGGCGGCTACGCGACAGCAGTGCAACAAAGAACGAACATGACGCAACGAGAAGACGCCCTCAAGTTCGAACAGGGGCGCATCAAGGCGCTGCAAGAAGAACGTCTTCACATACAGAAGAAAACCTTCACAAAATGGATCAATTCCTTCTTGCAAAAGGTTTGTAATTTAATATTAGAATGTTTAGTTATGGAATCAAATGATATATTAAGGGGTCGTCCATTAATCACGTGATGTTTTTTTTAGCAACTTTGTAACCCCCCGCCCCCCTGGTGATACGTGGTGAGGTTTTAGACTAACCCCTCCCTATAGCCAAAATCACGTGTATTTTTTTAGTTGAAAAAAAATATAGTGAACATTTTCAAAATATTGTTTTTAAATACAGATATAAACGCGCATTCTACGAAAAAATAAATACACGTGATATCTCACTACACCCCCCCGCCCCTTTGTGATATTTCGTGATTTTTTCTTAACGCCCTCCCCCCCCCTTTTGAGCCTCACGTGATTAATGGACAATCCCTTAAATGAATAACAGACAAACTCACGCTTGTGGCGAATGCCACCTGCCAAAGTCGGCTAGAAGTTTCAAGTCGTTTTTACAGAACACACTTCCCACTGATTCCGGTTCGCCTCGACGATTATAAATATTAGATTGAATAGTATAATATCATACAAAACTATTGTGAATAATAATTCATTTTAAATGTGCCAACATACTGGATTTGTTATCATCAATCTGGAATATTAATATATGAAGACTGAATAAATCATTCAATACTGGATTTGATTTTTCCCATACTGGATCACGTCGGGGTCACCAGTATGGGAAAAATCTAATCCTGGGTCTTCCCAAAGTATGGGAATAGCTCACGAGCTTCCTCTACTGTCATTAAATCTTTAATACAAGCCCGTCGGTTCTTATTAGGGCATGCAACACAGTTAACCGGATAACCGAAAAAACCGGATAACCGGCAGATTTTGGAACTCGTTTTATTCTAGTCATAAATCTCTTTTTTCCGACTTTTTTCAAAACACGCACGTATCGAATATAATATATATGTAGTCTACAGAAATATGTATGTATATCTAAATTGAGGAGGCATTGTCTTACTTAATTTGGAAATCGCATGTAAACCACGAACCCACGCGGTGCATAGCTAGTTCATAATATCACCACACGTCATTAAAAAAGGGCCGTTATTAATTAAGACCTCTCAGAGCTTTAGGAAAAATAATTGTGTGATGAGTATGATAACTTGTTCTGTGTCTGGGTGTAATTTATCTATAATATGTATGTATTTAGTAATATATAAGTATGTTTATCAGTAGTCTGGTTACCATAGTACAGGCTCTGCCTAGTTTGGGATCAGACGGCCGTGTGTGAGATCTGTGAAGTAAAAAAACCGGCCGAGTGCGAGTCGGACTCGCGCACCGAGGGTACCGTAAAATATTTTTATTATATGATGTAAATAAAAATTTACGGTTTTCGCAATTTTTCCTTTATCTGTGCTATAGGACGTTGCTTCGTACCAAATTTCAAGATTCTAAGTTCACGGGAAGTACCCTTTTTTGGGTTTTGATTCCCTTGCGAGTGTCGAAAATTTGAGGAAATTTACGGCTGTATCGTTTGATTGCGTTGGCTTAGAAGTTTGATTTTTTCAGGGACAGTAGACCTGAGTATTTGATATAAATTCCAGCTTGATACATCCACGCGTTCCTCAGAAAAAAGGTCTTGATAGACCGACAGACGGACGTAGTATTAGTAGTTTGATACTAACTTCAATAGTTTTTCCTACAATCACAGGACGCCGCCCACTACTTGAAGTACATAACATGACAAATGAATTTATTATATTTGTTCTAGTTATTTAATTATTATTATATATGTGCCATTGAATGAGGTCATACTATATATTTGTTCAGTGATAAAACAAGTATACATATAAGGCTGGTTGATGGCTAAGTGGTTAGCACATTCCAAGTATTTCAAGCCAGGTCGGTCTTAGGATAAGTGTCCATTTTTAGCACATTGAGATCCCTCCGCACTTCGTACGTGAAGCCGTCGGTCCCGGTTGCCATACGAACATCTGTTTCATTCGTTACGGGTAGTTGGAGCCCGGTCTAACTTCGATATCGCCTAGTACTTGGGTTGTGGGGGTCTGATGGCAGTCGCTTCACGTAAAATATCGAAGTTCGGCCGTTTCGTAGTTAGACTGAAAGCCGACCCTAACTTGGTTGGGCTTTTCTCAACTCAGTTGGGGTCCGCTTTCAGAGGATGAGGATGATATAAGGCTGGTTCTGGCTGATGACGCATTTTTTGATGTACCTCAACTACAAACAAATAAACAAACTCACTTCCTCCCATTTTTTTATTGTATAATGTAATAAACGTTTGTCTTCTAACACACCTGATGGAAAGTGAGAAGAGGACGAAGATGGTTCACGCCTATCTAAGAGAAACCTATTCATTCTACACTTGAACTTCCCAGGATTATAATTGTCTGGAAAAATAGACGCAAGCAATTCATTCCAGACTTTGTCGACGTAAAGCGTTTAGTTCGACTTTTTGATGTTGCCTGTGAAAGGGTGGAACTTCTAATAGTCTGATGAAGGAATGGTATTTATAGTATTAGTCACCAATACTAATGGGATTGTCCATTAATCACGTGAGGCTCGAAAGGGGGGAGGGGATTCGGAAAAAATCACACAAAATATCAGAAGGGGAGAGGGGTGTGATGAGTTATCACGTGTATTTATTTTTTCGTTAAACGCGCTGTTATATCTGTATTTAACGATAATATTCTGAATTATTTTAATATAGGTATTTGAAAAAAAATACACGTGATTTTGGCTAGGGGGAGAGGGGTTAAAAAGTTGCTAAAAAAACATCACGTGTTTAATGAACGTCTACCCACTAATATTTAGTGAGAAAGCTAGTAACACCATAATAAATTTTACATCGAATACCGTATTATTTGCTTATGCGTGGTGACTGATACAATTTGTAACAGACATGTAAATTAAATACGATTTGAAAAATTGGCCGTGGGACATCGCTAGATTGTTTTCTCACAAGTTCACTTTTACGTATATTGTCGAGTTATTTCAGTGATTTCAAGCAAGTGTCGCATTGTCAGTTACAACCCAGTAAATGTAAAAGTTGCAAGTCCAATGCACACTCACTCGGTGACAAAATGTTGACACATATGCTATAAGTAGTTATTAGATCATTGTGTCATATGATAATGAGTTTATCGCAAGTCTATACAATGCATTTTTGTTCCAATGAGGTACTAAATAATCACACTCTCCTTTTGGTCGTAAACTGTCACGATAACTGTAGGACCTTTGTCGAAATTCTGTGCCGATTAATACCCCCAGAAATTACTTATTATACTGTTACGTAGGTTAGGGATTAGAAAGTCACACCAATGTATCACCTAAAAAAAAACACAATTTATTTCAATTACAATTGATTCTCACTATTTAAATAATAACTTGTACTTCACACTTATATTTCCACTTGTTTTACTCGTATTATTCGTTGCTACTCGCAGTAGCGCTCAACTAGAACTTTAACAATTCCGGAATGCACCTTTATACCCGAACGTTACTTCGTAGAGAGATCGTGATATATTCCAAGAACTCGAAACTATTCAGGAGTTATCTATTATAATGTGGGACATTCCATAATAGACTAGTTTCGTTCAATGTCAAAAGATGGCGTGCGTCTCGATTTAGGTAATCGTAACCCTTTGACTTCCTCTACTCGACAATACATGGCGCCCACGGGTTAGACTTTCGTTACAATACATATATCTTTCAAATACCATATCCTTTTAATCCGAAGGGGTAGGCAGAGGTACTTTAAACACCTACATTTTAGAAGCTATCCTTTAAATTCTACGTAACATAGAAAGAAGTCAGCCCATTCGATCGAACTGAGAATTTCCTAACAAAAAGAAAAACAATGTCAATTTGCCCAACCATGAATCAATCAAAACCATGTAGAAACTCCTCCTCGTCTATCGGAAGCATCGGGCGCGTTCATGTTTAGTAGACGTGAGTTGGCGGGCGAGGAGAATAAAAACGTGATTTTCACACAGTAATTTTACTACACTTATTAAAACACAAAAATATACTCTGAATAATCATTAGATATCTTCAATCAAGCTTCAAATCACGACACTCCACAGAACACGTGGTGCGCCTACGAGATGAAAATCGATTCTGCCTTTTCAGCGGCCTATCCAAATCGTAACTGTCTACCGTCGCGCGCCAGCCCTCAGTGTTGCGTCAGTGTCCTAACTTCTGACACTTTATTAATAATGTTGCCAGCTAAAATAATCGGTGTGCCGTTCAATTAAACCAATTATTGGTATTTTTGAATTGTCAGGAGTACGAGTCAGTTAGTATAAGTTGGTCGTGAACCTAGCTAGGTAACCACTATGTAGATCCAATGGAGAAGAACAGGCAAGAAACTCTAAGGACCCTCTTTTACTCGTACATTGCTTTTAAGAGCAAATGAAATGTGACGACAATGTTATAATTTTACAGTGTGGCTATTTAGCCTGACCAGCATTTAGCAGAGCGTTTTTATCAACTAAATAATCGTCTAGTTTATAATAATCTCGTATATGTAGTGTGCCTTTTATACAATTTTTAAATTTCTCCTCATTTAGTTGAAGAATATAGTCTGAGATAAAAAGACTGGCCTGTTGGTCTAGTGATTAGTGATCCTGACTGCTGAGTCAGAGGTCGTGGTTTCGATTCCCACCCTGTAATATATATAAGTATGTTGGGTAAATACTATGGCAATCAGACTGCTGATAAACATACTAATATATTTCTAAATACATACATATAATAGATAAATTACACCCAGACACAGAACAAATGATCATGCTCACCACACAATTGTTTGTCCTGGGTGGGAATCTAACCTACGACCTCTGGCTCAGCTAGTCAAACTATGATCTCAGAATGACGTCTCCACATAGGTGACATAGGTAACCTTGAAACGTAGTGGGTAAACAATTACTGTACCTATGATATAAAAAGTAATCACTCATCATTTATATGAAGTCATCATCATATTTTATATCTGTCATCATTATTACAGTGGTGACCTCGTTCAGTGTGATGATTAAGTATTAATAGCTAATAAAATATATCATTTTTTTTTTCTCGTTATATCTGATATTACTAATCATTACTTAATTTTTGCCCCCCACCCGTCCTTGTCACATTTGCTGAAAACCCCCCTCACCCCTGGTGTGTCGTCATATATTTTTCAATTTTACACCCGGAATGAACATAAGAAGTTCAATTTTTTTTTAATAAATGTGCAGCGTGTCTGGTCGTCCATTTGCAGGTAATGTTTGTTTAATTTTGATTTTGAAATGTGACGTCACGAAGCTCATGACCCCCCCTTGTCAAGCAATGTCACATGTCGTTGACCCCCTTAACCTATAACATGTGACGTAACTTATGGATGGCCCCTTATTCGGAGTGGTAAAAACACACGGGTGAAGGTATCCGTGTCTGCCAACTTTTAAAAAATACACTTCATTTATCATCTTTTTATTAAACCTAAGCTAATTTAAATGTATCTGCAAACATTCACTTTAGTATTTCACATACAAATGCTAGCATTACTAACACATTTACGTTTCTCAGTCCTCTTCGACTTTATATCTAGCCTTGCTATATGACATCATATACTATTTACAATCATGGAGTAACACATAATGATTTCACTTTTAAATGAAATAAACAAGGTAATTTATATAAATGCTCAAGTATTAATCATCTACTAACGTTCGGTTTATGAAAGGCTTTGATTTGATCATCGGATCAGTTAACAGAGCTGTCTAATTTTACTGCGAAATCTTATGTCAAATGCCGTTCGAATGTTGTTAGTAATTTTTTTTTTATTAATAACCAACAGCGCCCCGCCGTTTTTTTTTGTATTTTAATATCGGTATAAAAAGTAGCCTATGTGTTAATCTAGGTTTCCAGCTATCTACATACCAAGTTTCATCGCAATCGAATCAGTAGTTTTTGCGTGAAAGAGTAACAAATATCCATACATCCATACATCCTCACAAACTTTCACGTTTATAATATTAATAGGATTCATTTTATCTCTAAAAATGACAGCGTGACCTCTTCTATAAATTATTGCAGATAATCATATATTCATAGCGTGAAGCGGTCTGTTTGAGTTATAAATAAATTGATAATTATGTTTACTATTATGTTAATTAATTATGATATTATGACAGAGTGCAGTTACGACGACATTCAGACGCAATTTGATGCAAACATCTGCTAAGCATTATTAATAATCAACCTAATAAAAAAGTTAGCATATTTTTAGTGATTTTAGTTATTTCATTTTCATTGGCTATGTATGTTATATTTCTAGAGTGGATTTATAAAAATCTGAAAAATAAACAAATCTAAAGGCAATGAACGCATCTGAGTTATGCCATTTCAGGAATGCTCAAACGGCATAGTCTAAATGCTTTGAAATTTTGTACTAATTAAAGAACTGTACTTTTTAGGATAAACGGTTTTCAAAGGGTTTTTTTTTTTTATTGTGACACGTCAGAGTGGCTAGAGTGAGGTGAGTGAGGGTTTTATAAATTTCGTAATGTAAGGATAAAAAAGTGTTAAAACATTCCATGATTAATGTAGAATATAAGGCCATATTCAGGCGACATACCCTACTCCATCTATCGTAAGCGAGGCAAATTGTTTATGTCACTGCGATCCTGTGTTGCGCAATGATAGTTTTCCTAATATACAACATCCCAGCATCAACCGTTGGGCCGCAGTGAGACACAATCATCTTGACCGGTTCGAGGATATTCCCTTTTTATCCGACGGATATCCTAATCTTCTTCTTTTGTATCTCCAGGCTCGTATGGAAGTCGACGACTTGTTCGTCGACCTAGCAGACGGCCGTCGACTCCTGAAGCTGCTGGAGATCATCAGCGGCGAACGTTTGCCCAGGCCCAACAGTGGGCGGATGAGAGTGCACAAGATAGAGAACGTTAACAAGAGCTTGAGCTTTTTACACACTAAAGTAAGTATATCTTATCTTTCTAAACTTCTACATAGATACTGTTACCAGCTGAGGTTCGGGATTAGAAAGCTACACCAATTTATTAAGAAAATAGACACAATTTATTTCAATAATTCACAAACACAATACAACTAATAAAATCACTATTATAACACATACAGACTCACAGCGAAATGTCTCGCCGTGACTTCTCGCGAGAACTCGGAACTAACCTCACTCATGATGTTTCTCACTTACGACTGTGCAGCGGCCTTAGTAAAAGCACAGAATACATAATAGTACCAGTAATGGCCTTGAACCATACTCATCAATTGGTCCGTTCGGTCGCCATTTTGTTTCAAACATCCACAGAAACATAAACTGTCCCTGTGATGAACTCGGTCCTTAGAAGAGAAAGGTCGAGATAGTCTCTTGGAGTTCACTGCGCTGGTCTAGTGCTGGTAAAATTCAACTCATAAGCGGTCCATTATGCGTTCAGATAAGGCTGATTAGTTGAGCCAGCCTAGCTCCTTTCAGAAGCTGGTCTAGTGAGGGTTGGCAGGCTTTAAGTACCATCTAGAAATTTATAAAGAACTATGCTTTTGTTGTTTTTTTTTTTATGGTATAGGGGGCAATCGAGCAGACGGACCCACGTGATGGTAAATGACTACCGCCGACCATGGGCACCTGTAACTCAAGAGTCACAAGTGCGTTGCCGCCCTTTAAGGTGGGAGTAGAGGAAAAAGGATGGAGAGGGGGAGGGGGAAAGGTTAGGGCTCATGCGGCGAAAAGCAATGCAAGCATTGTTTCACTGCCGGTTTTTGTGAGATCGTGGTATCGAGCGGAGTCGAGCCGGCCCATACGTGCCGAAGCAGATTTTCGCAAGATGTTTTCTTTTAAGCCCTTTTTATTTCAAATGTGCATGTAATATGCAAAACCTGTTCCGGAGATTAGGCGGAACAGACAGACAGACAAAAAAATTAAAATAGATTTTTTGATATATGTACCGTGTAAACATTTGAATGGATTTTAAGTAAAATGCTGTTATTATGACATTACAAACAGACACTTCAACTTTATTAATTGTATAGACTAGCTTCTGCCCGCGACTTTTTATCCCATTTCTCGGGAACAGCAGTACTTTTTTTCGTACTTAGAGCAGCATTCTGTCTAGAGTTAGGAGAGGCTGGTAATTTGTCAGACCTATAGTCTACGTACCTAGTACAGATACCAGTCTCTCACACAGACTCACATGTAACATAAACAACTAGATTAAGAGTTTTTAGTTGTAACCATATCTGTGTGAGAGAGAAAATGAAGTTATTATTATATATATATATATATATATATATATATATATATATATATATCATCCTCATCCTCCGCGCCTTTTCCCAACTAAGTTGGGGTCGGCTTCCAGTCTAACTACGATACGACCGATCTTTAATATTTGACGTGAAGCGACTGCCATCAGACCTCCACAACACAAGTACTAGGCGATATCGAAGTTCTGTAGTTAGACCAGGTTGTCGGACTTTTTAGGGCTCGGACTACCCGTAACGAATGCCACAGATATTTGTATGGCACCCGGGACCGACGGTTTAACGTGCTCTCCGAGGCACGGAGGGGTCTCAATGTGTTAAGAATGGTCACTCATCCTAGACTGACCTGGCTAGTATTACTTAACTTTGTAATATGCTAACCTACTCGGTTACCACTTAGCTACGAGTCCCTCTATTATTATACACATATATATATACATATATATAATTTCATGACGATCGAAGGAACGGTACGGCAGCGCACTAAACACGAACAAACGACGATTTATTAATATAGACATATTATTATCGCTATCCGGATCTAATTTTAAATAATTATGTCGCAACACGTATAAGCTAAATATTAAACTATATCTTATCACCGATAAGGGCTTCTGCAGTAAAACACATCAATGTCAAATATTTATAAGCATACGTGTCTTCAGTAGCAGGCATTACATAAGTGATGTAATTTTGATCTTGTCGTAGACATAAATACACTTCATCACACGAATGATAGATAAGTGATCACTGGTTTAACAAGACTTTGATAGTCCTTACAAGTATGGATGGATGTTTGTTACTCTTTCACGTAAAAACTACTCAACCGATTGCGATGTAACTTGGTATGTAGATATCTAGAGACCTGGAATAACATATAGGTAACTTTTTATCCCGATATTTCCACGGGATCGGGACTTACGCGGGTGAAACCGCGGGGCGCTGCTAGTATTATATATTATTCCGATCTTGTCGAAAATACACTCTATCACACGAATAGAAGGTGGTGATCAGTGGTTAAAGAAGATGTGGATATAATTGGGAATATGCTGAATAGGAAAGGCATGAGAGTGAAGGGATATTCTTCTATTCTTCTTCTACAGAGCCACAGGTTAAGGTCGCACACCTGTAACTCGGAACTGTCTGTTGCCAGGAACTCGGAGTCCTCTAACCAAACTTCCAAACTCCTATCAATTTTATCCATCTATAAATTTGCCTGACGTAATCTCGTTAAACCATACCGGTTCAAGTATTATTTAAGACATATTGTTGTGGTCTTGTCGTATTTAAACTCCCTCACACGAATAGTAAATGAGTGATCAGGGGTTAAAGAGACTTGGATATATGCAAATCATATGTTTCGATGTAAACAGTCTATTTTTAGCTGCAAGTATTAAATAAGCAATATGGTTTTGGCTTAGTCGTAGATACACTCCATCACATGAGTGGTGATTGGTGATCAATGATTTAGAGAGACACATGCATATCACATGTATCGATGTAAATATTTTATGATCAGTTTGCATACTATATATAAGAGTCGTTATTATGGCCTTGTCGTAGATAGATGACCGATGGTAGATAAGTGATCAGTGGTTTGAAGATACATGGATACACACACATATCAGGCATTTCAATAAAAGCAGTTTATGTTTGCAACCATTTGAAAGGCGATATTATTGTGGCTTTGTCTTAGGGGTATAAGAGACGTGGATACGTAGACGGATGGATGCTAGTTTATGAAAAAAAAAACAAATACTCCCCAACTCAAACATCCCATGCAACTATAAGAAAGGAGATGATGATCTTCAAACGGCTGAACAGATGCTGTATTTTAAATTATACTTATTAAAAGATAATTTTTAATGTCAGCGGAAATGTGGCGTCCTTGTGATAAATAGATTACATTGCATTTGCAAGTGTAGATAAAAGATAACAGGATTTATATCTCTCAAATTTCTTCATAGTGTTGCTGGTCATGAGTAAGATCAGGAGGGGGCAGGTAGAGTCGCCTCAGGTGTTCGAAGAGTTTATAGGGTTCGGTACGAGTTTGGCAGAGTTTGGCGGAGTTTGGCGACCACGAGACAATATTATTCCTATGAATTAGAAATATCATAAATGCAAATGTACTCGTATGTGTCTTGGTTACGGTTTCACAACTTAACTACTAATCCGATCGTTATGAAAGTTTGCAACATGTAGTCAGTAGTTTTATCAAGAAAAATAATTGTTCCCTAGGGATACATGAACTGATTGACAAAATCTACAATAACGCCAAGGAAGTCAATGCTAGGAGATACGCAGACGAAGGAAGGTTACGGACATAGCCGGGTCGGTAAATTGACGGATGATGAGCCCGATAAGTTGGGTCAGTAAATTGACGGACGATAATCCCGATAAGTTGGGTCAGTAAATTGACGAACGATGGGCCTGATAAGTTGGGTCAGTAAATTGACGGACGATGGGCTCGATATGTTGGGTCAGTAAATTGACGGACGATAACCCCGATAAGTTGGGTCAGTTAATCGACGGACGATAATCCCGATAAGTTGGGTCAGTAAATTGACGAACGATGGGCCTGATAAGTTGGGTCAGTAAATTGACGGACGATGGGCTCGATATGTTGGGTCAGTAAATTGACGGACGATAACCCCGATAAGTTGGGTCAGTAAATTGACGAACGATGTGCCCGATAAGTTGGGTCAGTAAATTGACGAACGATGTGCCCGATAAGTTGGGTCAGTAAATTGACGGGCCCGATAAGTTCTCGAGACCACGGACCGTAAAGCGTTTTTGAGTTTTGGTGAAATTAGCCTCTAACTTCGAGTAGTGGTGATATTTATAAATCTGTTTTATTGGTCGGTAGGTATTGAGTTAAGGAATTCGATGGTGTGTATAACTCATAAATTAAATTTTATTTAAGTAAGATCCCTTTAGATCTACGTGTGCGATGCATGTATGTAAAAATTATATTCTTTTGGAATGGAAAAGTTATTGCCGATAAAGAAGATCAGCCCAAGCACGAAGTACATATATAGGAAGCCACAGAAATGTGCAAATGTTCTGCTTGCTGCACCGTGTGGGCTTCGATATAGGCTTATGTCTGCTAAGGCTTGTCTCAACCGTGGCCAGAGCAATTATTTTATATGTTGTGGTCGCCCAAGTAATTCATTTAATGATTGATAACAATGATGCTTCGTCGAAGGTATAAAAAAAAGATTTTCCAAAATTGTTTTATTGATAATACTAACTCTTCAATAGCTACTAAAGAAACAAAAAACTAAAGAAAAGAAAATCGATTAATAAATAGAGGACAAAATGGTACTAAACTGTTGTTTCAGTTTTGGCCATGGCTTTTATGGCTATTTATATAAGGATCTCTTCTCTAGGGCTCGTATAAGTGGAGATAGAAATAACAATTAAAGCGGCGGTTGCGTAATGGTTAAGGCGTCGGACTTGCGACCAATTGCTTGCGGGTCCGAACCCCACCCAGTGCACTACCGATGCACGTGAACCCACTCCTAACACAAGTATTTTAGATTAGCTGGAGGGGTTAACAAGAATACTAGTAATGTGCAACCCACAGTGCTAGCATTCTTTTTTAAAGAAAAAACATTACAGTGCCGGTAACCTTGTTTTTAGATTAAATTAAATGAATTGGAAATTTGATAAAATACCTTGTTGTAATCTCTTGAAAACTGTGAAATCCGTAATAATAATAATATCCTGTGACACATTAGTCACATTACACAGCACCATCTAGACCCCAACTAATCATAGCTAGTACTTGGGGCTGTCAGAGTTAGGGGTTAATAAAATAATAAGAATCTTCCAAATTATAGTCTAAAAAATACTTAATTACTCGAGGACTCTTACATAATTTATTTTAACTGTAGTACCCTACTGTTGTGTTCTTAAAAGTGTTCTTCTATTCCAGGTGCGATTGGAGTCTATAGGTGCTGAAGACATAGTGGATGGCAATCCTCGCCTGATCCTCGGTCTGATATGGACCATCATCTTGCGGTTCCAGATTCAAGAAATTGAGATTGATGTTGTAAGTTTTAATTACATCTAGATTTTACCTGCGACTTTGCTAACGTAGATCTTATTCACTTAATGGCTTGGTGTTAATCCTAGATGCAGCCTACCTGTGTGACAATCTTCCAACTTCTTTTATAACTTTGACTTTTTTGTTCATAAAAAATCTTATTTGCAGTAATCTAAACACCAGAATAATAATATTCGTGAGTAGTTTTAATTGTTATTAAAAACATACGACCCGTCTGACCTGACCTTGGTGTCAGCCACCTCTCTTACTGATAAACTGAAAATATATGAACGTGACTCACACAGTATGTAGTAATCGGTACTATCAATACGGCTGCATGGATGGCGCACTGGTTTAAGTGGTCACTACGCCGCGCCGAGTGTTGTCGGTTCAAATCCCATACGGGGACAAAAATTTGTGTGATCTACAAATAGTTTACCCGAGTCTATGTGTTCTTTGTTGTTTGAATGTTGTGTTCTTTGTTGTTTGAATGTTTGTGAAGCCCCCCCCTCAACACAGGAATATTCTTAATGCGGGAGTTGTCTTTTTAAAAAATAAAGAAGATAAAATAAAAAATTACTACAACCTGCCGTTAAATACTTCATACATTCATTTCTCCTGCAGGACGAAGAAAATGTATCCTCCGAAAAGAAATCAGCCAAGGATGCGTTGCTCCTCTGGTGTCAACGGAAGACCAGTGGCTATCATGGAGTCCATATACACAACTTTACTGATTCCTGGCGATCTGGACTTGGGTTTAACGCCCTTATACATGCACACAGGTGAGAAGTGTTTAAATCTACATAAGACAATATTTTTACTGCAGCGTCTATATATAAAACTAACCTTCAAAGTGTCTAGATGCTATTTAAATGGGCAAGGAAAAACAATGTCAAACTGTAGCTGAAATTTTATACCAATTAACATATTTTGCTATCGTTAAAAGGTTACATTTGCGAATCCAATGGTATTATTTATAATCTTTCAAAAGCTTCTGATTTATGTCATCACAAGATTCTTGTATAACATGATCAGGCATCCATAGTGTTAGAAACTTCGCTTTATTCTGGGTTTCATTATTATTTCTAATAAGTAATACTTACAAAAGCAACATAACGAATAACGTCTTCTTGATGAACTCTAGTAGTGGGTGTGCTACAAGGCATTATCCTTGGACCTTTGTTGAAATTTTTAAATAATTAGAATTTTCTATGGAACAATTATAATCATGACATGTCCTCTGTAGAATGTGTTAATAAAATTATGCTGTAAAATTATTCATGCCTTTTTTTCCTTACAGGCCTGACCTTTTCCGCTGGTCTGAAGTTCCAGCAACTGACCACGTGGAGACCCTCAACCATGCTTTCGATGTTGCACACAATCACCTTGGCATTCCTCGCCTGCTTGATGCTGAAGGTAAGACAGAACTTAGATTTATATATTGTGGTTCAAAATATTTGATATTTAGGACTCTCATTTTTACATACATTATATGCAATGTAGATGAATTTTATTTTCTTGAAGGTACTGGTTACTCATCATGAATTAATAACTAAAAATTCATTATAATCTAATACGGTGACATCGCGTTTAGTGAAGTATGTTCGCATGCCATCTAGTGATAAAAAGCCGAACAATTTCGTAACTACTGTATTATAGTTCAAACTGATTACCACAAACCATTAGTAGTAGATACAAATTCAAAATCAACCACTAAGCCAGTTCAAGATCACGTGGCCTGGTTGACATTCTAAGTCTTTTAGGTAGGAAAAAGTATATTCTATAATAAGTATATGTATTCTTCTTGCAGACGTAGACACAAGCCGTCCAGACGAGAAGTCGGTGATGACGTACGTCGCGAGCTACTACCACACGTTCGCTCGTATGAAGAACGAACAGAAGAGTGGACGCAGAATAGCCAACGTGAGTATATCTTCTTTTCTTCTTATAGAATATTATTATGAGATACACTTAAATAAATGATAGTTTAGAAAAATATAAAAACAAATACGTTCCATTATCCATGTCTTGACGCCATCATCAGACCATAATTACCAACATGAGTCCTCAAATCATGAGTCAAAATTCGAGGAGTTTACTGAACAGTTCCACCTTCCATCATCATCAGATCAGCTCCAAGATGCCAAAATACATACAAATTTCATTTCGATACTATAACACAAGATAACGTTATTTGTCTAAACATGTGTACAGATGGTGTTACAGTAGGTATAAAATTTGTTTCAACATGCTTGTACCATTAATTTTAGACATATAAATATAATTTTTTTACATCGATATCAGTAAAATAACAATAAATTACAATAAAATATTGATAATTATAATTTTTTTTTTATATTTGAGCTGCCAAAATGACTCTGCCCCGCCTGATGGAAAGCACAATTTTATTTCAGGATATCTATTCATGAAATTTAATGCAAATGCAACAAGGTACATGTATCCCAAGAAAATGACAATTACGACAATTAGAAAAAGTCTTTAGTTTGTTCTTATTTTAATCTGATGGAACTAGCCGTTCCTGACAATACCTTGTACCGAGGCGAAACGCTTGCCGAAGTGTCATATCGTTGTGATCTTTTTACTACTTTTAAACATTCTGCCAGACCTTGGTTAACTAAATATTTTGTTGATAATGTATAAATGTTGGATACTATTGTTGGCTCAATTTTGTGAAACCATCTGTTAACTACCCTTTCTCATAAATAACTGTGCTTATGCTGTCTAAAGATACCATAATGTTGCAAACTAATTGTGGAAGCTTGTTATTGGCATTTATTGATCTAATTCGTACCTATAACTATTTGTATGTAGCTGTGAGCCCAACTAAGTTAACTAAGTTGGAGTCGGCATTCAGTCTAACTACGATACGGCCGAACTTCGATATGTTACGTGGTGCGACTGCCATCAGACATCCACAACCCGAGTACTAGACGATATCGAAGTTTTGTAGTTAGACCAGGTTGTTGGACTTTTTAGGGCTCCAACTACCCGTGACGAATGCCACAGATGTTTGTATGGCAACCGGGACCGACGGTTTAACGTGTCCTCCGAAGCACGAAGGGGTCTCAATGCGTTAAGAATATTCACCCATTCTAGACTGACCTGGCTAGTATTACTTAACTTTGTAATGTGCTAACCTACTCGGTTACCACTTAGACACGAGCTCCCTAATAAAATAAAATAAATAAATGAAATAAAATTTATTTGTAGCGGCGATTCCAGGTTACGGATATTTTGAACGACTAGAAATTTTTATTAAATGTTGATAAATAATTAAAAATTTGACTGTCAATAACCTTGCCCCTTGCATATTCCAAAATTTCAGCCAAATGTACATACACAAACACACAAACAAACTCTCATATTTAAAATATTGACGTCGCACTCTTCCTACAGATCATTGGCCAGATGATGGACTGCGACGGGCGCAAGGGAGAGTACTCCCAACTCATGAGCGCTCTCCTGGAGTGGATCCGTCTGAAGATCCAAGAGCTGAACGGCAGGGACCTTCCCAACTCTCTCGACGGGATCCAAAGGTTACTCCTCGCCTTCAAACAGTACAGAACTGTTGAGAAACCACCTAAGTAAGTAACTTCTAATATTTATCATCAGTAAAGTAGCACACAAGCACACTGTATGGATGGCGCAATAATAATAATAAATAATAATAACTCCACACATCTCACACACGGCCGTCTGATGACAAACCAGGCAGAGCCTGTACTATGGTAACCAGACTGCTGATAAAAATACTTATATAGTAATATATAAGTATTTTTATAATATATAAATACATACATATTATAGATAAATTACTCCCAGACACAGAACAAATTATCGTACTCATCACACAATTATTTGTCTTGGGTGGGAATCGAACCCACGACCTCTGGCTTAGCAGTCAGGATGACTAGCCACTAGACCAACAGGCCAGCCATCGTAGTTGGTCAATGGCGCCGAGTGTTGAGGGTTCAAGTCCCGCACCTGACAAAAACTTGTGTGATCCACAAATAATTGTCCCGAGTCTGGGTGTTCTTTGGGTCCGTTGTTTGAATGTTTGTAAAGCCCCCTGCGACACAGGAATATTCCTAATGCGGGAGTTATCTTAAAAAAAAAGGAGGAAAATGAACTGGATAACTTGTTATCATATCACGTAAATGCTTGCATACATTGAGGTCCCCGACCCGGGATCTGAACTAATAATAATATTTTTTCAGATATAAAGAACGATCAGAAATTGAAGCCCTATACTTTGACATTAACACCATGCAGAAGAGCTTAGTCGGCGAAGCCTGGGCGCCACTTGAAGGCCAACTGCCTCAAGACCTGGAGAGGGCTTGGCAAAAACTGGAGCAGGTATTCTCTTTTACATTACCTTGGTGCCTAACTATCGAAAAACAAATAAAAATCGCCATAACATGGACTAGACGGGTGTGTCACTTAATAATTTTAAAGATAGAAGGAGGAAATAGATCATTTATGTTGTGTACTAATCAGCATGAAAAACTCTGATTGCGCGATGCAGCAGTAATAGAAGTACAGATACAGGCACGAGTCGAGAGCACAAATTTTTACAAATTAACAAAAATAAACTAGCGTACAGTCCAGTAGACAATATTTGGGGGTCCATTCAGTTATGTGTCGCACGTCGCTCAGAATACGCATATGTGACAACCTCAGTCAAGATCTAGAGTAAATCGACCGCTCAAAGTAAATTGAGTTCTTGTGAGTATTTGATAAGGCATATAATAAACTGCGACATGTCGACTACCGTACAAGCTTTATTCAGTCCAGGCCGGACGACAACCATAACGTTGTCAGAAGAGATAAGAATTACGCGATAGAAAGAGAGTAAACCTCTACGTAAATATAAATATAACTTCACCTGATTAGCTCTTGCGCGAATTGTGACTTTATTGTGTCGGAGCAAGAGTCACTATTTATTTAAAAGATTTAGCGAAGTGAGACTTCTGTATCTGTTCTATTATGTATTCTGTGCTATTTTGAACATTATTGCGTAGAACGTGGAGTCTATTTTTATTTAGATACCTTGCATTCTTGCATATAATATTAATGTTACGAGCTGAGGTTCGGGATTAGGAAGTAACCAATTTATTACCAATATACGAATTAACACAATTACGATTAATTCTCACAATTTAAATAATTACTTCTACTCCACACTTATATTTCCACTTGTTCACTCGTAACATTCGTTGTTACTCGCAGTCTCGCTCAACTAAAACTCTTCTTTTCAGGCTGAACACGCGCGTGAGATCGCTCTGAGAACAGAACTACTAAGACAACAGAGACTAGAGCAGTTGAATTACAAGTTTAATACAAAGGTAAGTTTTTTTTTATGGTATAGGAGGCAAACGAGCAGACAGGTCACCTGATGGTAAGTGACTACCATTGCCCAAGGACACCTGCAACTAACGAGTCCTAGAAACTAGTATTAAGTAGTAATTTGTTTTATATTACTAACGTTGAAAACAACAATATACAGATTTTATACCTTGAGTAGATATTTTTGACTAAATTCTGGTAACACCAGAGTATGTACTATGAGAGATTCTCTCCTTTCGTATGGAGCCATACTTTGAGTGAGTGAGGTTACCGGAGGCCCTAACCCTTCCCTCTCGTAGTGTGGCAGTACATAAAGTAAGAATGATCTTGAGATAGAGAGGATGTCAGAGAAGCAAGTGTAAACTCCAAATTCTTTTTGCCCGTTTATGGTATAAGAGTAAGATTTAAGAGAGGTTTTAAGATAGTGGAGTAGAAAGAAAAAGGTAACAATCTATAGAAGAATAACTTTAGAATTTGTGTTGATGATGACTTAAAGGTTAAATTCATCAGATGATGATGATTCCCAAAGGGGAAATCCATACGTGCATAAACACTTGGAAGTATTAGAGTTAAAAATACATTAACAAATATAATTTTTTATCCACAGTCAGTACTCCGCAAGGGTTACTTGAAGGAGATGATCCAGGTTCTCTCCGACCCTCGCTACGGGTCCAACCTGGCGCAGGTGGACGCTACAGTCAAGAAGCATGAGGCCATCTCTGCTGACATACTTGCCAGGTGAGGATCCTTCTCTACCTTTCGCAAAGAATCATCCTGCATATCATAAAGGCGAAAGTACCCACTGCTGTTCCTACTGCTGCCACTCTTGTAGACCAGGATCAACAAGGAACTGACAAAGGCACTGATAATGACTGGTGGTAAGCAACTTGAGGAGTCGCAGTGGGAGAGCCATGCTTCGGCACATATGGGCCGGCTTGACAAAAAAAATCTAAGTAGTATGAATATGTGTCTAGGCAGCCCACAGTGTAAGCTTTGCTTGGTTTGGGGCTAGATAGCGCTGTAATAATGCCTTTAAATATTATGAATAATTTTTATATTCCACAGAACTGAACGTTTCGAAGACCTATCAGCCATGGCGGCGGAGCTGGTCCGCGAGAACTACCACGGAGCAGAGACTGTCTCCCGCACGGAACAGGCCGTGCTGACCAGGTGGAAGGAACTGCTGGAGTTGCTGGAAAGACACAGGTCCTCGCTCGGGAAGCTCGCGCATCTCATGGCGCTGCTGAGGGAAGCAGATGCTGTGGGCAATACTCTTGAGGAGATGAAGGTTTGTATTTAGTTTTAATGTTGACTGGATATTTTGACTGTGGTTATTTTTGCACGATATATATAGTTCCTTCATTCTTCTATATAGAGCCCCTGTTGGGCTTGAAATTAGTTGGGACTGCTCCAACATATATAAGCACCACACATAATAATTTTTAACCCCTGACACAAAAGAGGGGTGTTATAAGTTTGATGTTTTTGCCTCGCACAACCAATCTTTGGAACAAATTGTCGTCTGCGGTATTTCTGGACCGATACGACCTTCAAACCTTCAAGAAAAGAGCGTACTCCCACCTCAAAGGCCGGCAACGCACTTGTGACTCTTGAGTTGCAGGTGTCCATGGGCGACGGTAGTCACTTACCATCGGGTGACCCGTCTGCTCGTTTGCCTCCTATAATATAAAAAAAAAATGTATTTGTGTGTTTGTTTGTGGCATCGTAGCACCTAAACGAATGGACCAATTTAAGTTCGTTTTTTTTTGTTTGGAAGGTGACTCGATCGAAAGTGTTCTTAGATATAATTCAAGATAATCTGTTCAGCCGTTCGAAGATCATCAGTTCTTTTCTTATCGTTGAAGGGACTTTAAAGTGGGGGGTGTTTTAAATGTATGATTATTTTCTTGAATGTTTTAAATATCGACAAGTGCAATGGTGAAGAACGTCTTCCCCAGGCCCAATTCCAGTCCGAAGACGTAGGTCGTCACCTGGTGGACGTGGAGCGCCTGCTGCAGGCGCACGCGCTGCAGGAGCTGCAGCTGGGCGCCGTGGACGAGAGCATCCGCCGCCTCGTGCGCCACGGGGGCGCGGCCGAGGGCCCGGCGCAGCCCAAGCACCAGCTCACGCAGCAGCTCACGCAGCTCGAAGATACTTATGATAGGTTCGCTTTTTATTACTCCTTCCCCTACTCCCACCGTAAAGGCCGGCAGCGAACTTGTGACTCTTGAGTTGCAAGTGTGACAGTAGTATCCCATTTAAAAAAAAATCGGACCCGCAGAGGTTGATTTCGTGTTTTTTAAATTTTTTTTTAAATCTGCTCCCCAGTCCCCTTTGGAGGAATATCCCCTATTCACGAACTTAACCTTTATTTTTGCCCTGTTAATTTGTCGTCCAAGTTTGAAAGCAATCGGTGCATAATTGCGACCTCTATCGTGCCGGTCAAATTGAGGTACACACATATATATATATATATATACTGCTGTCGTAAATGAAAACACAATAACTACAGTGATACAGTAATTTGCGTTACTGTGTTTTCATTTACGACGGCAGTATATATATATACTTTTTAACTGGCGGTTGTTTTGTGGTCTATGGATCATAACCAGACCTCCTGTGAAGAAATTCGAAAATCTACCTAATAAATTCAAACACAAAATTGTGTTTATGTAAGAATCATTTTAATGTAATTTGTTCATGCAATACTCAAAATGAACACATTTGAGAAAGAAAAATTTTGGTATAAAATATAATTTTTTTCTTAAGACAATATCCGAGTATCTCTATAGTCTTAAGAATTTTTATATTATACAGGGTGTTTATGACAATGGAACACTTAGTTAAATAACTGAAAGAGCATGACTCTAGCATGCACTTACAAAAAAAAAAAAATGTGAAAACATCATATCCGTATTGTATTATTTTATTATAAACTAGCTATACCCGCGACTTCGTCCGCGTGGAATAGTGTCTTTGGGTAGATTTTTTAATTGACGATACTTTCATACAACTTTTCATCCCCACCTTTCAACCCCTTACACTCCCTTTGTCGCATTAAAAAGTAGCCTATGTCCTTTCTCAGGCTCTAGACTATCTGTGTACCAAATTTCACTTAAATCGGTACAGTAGTTTTGGTGTGAAAGGGCGACAGACAGACAGAGTTACTTTCGCATTTATAATATTAGTAAGGAAGTAAGGATTATGTCATTACTAGCTGTGCCCCGCGGTTTCACCCGCGTAACTCAGATGCCATGGAAATATCTGGATAAAAAGTAGCCTATGTGTTAATCCAGGTCTCCAGCTATCTACATGCGAAGTATCATCGCAATCGGTTCAGTAGTTTTTGCGTGAAAGAGTAACAAACATCCGAACCTCCTCACAAACTGTCAATTTCTTTTCACATTCAATATCTTCACTACATCTTATAAAATACAAGTCTCCCGCTGCGTTTGTATGTCTGTTTGCGATAAACTAAAAAAATACTGAACGGATTTTCATGCGGTTTCCACTAATAGACAGAGTGATTCATGAGGAAGATTTAGGTGTATAATTTGTACCCATGCGAAGCCGGGGCGGGTTGCTAGTATTATATAAATGTATGTATACAGAGCCTTTTAACAAATCGCTAGTGTCTTGAAAATTCCCATTAGGGACATAGCCGTCAACGTCAACGTGAGGGCTCACCCCCCCCCCCCCCCCTTCCACCGCACCGCACAATTTTATAATTTTATACCGTCGTAACTTAAAAAATATTTGACCAAATTACGTACTTTAAAAGGCAAAGTTCATCTACTTCGAATATCAGAAGCGATAAAAGTATTTATTTTGATAAAAGTCAATTTGTTACTGATAAATTAGAATTGGAAATAAAAAATCAAATTTTATAGTATTTATGGTTTACTATTTTGGTAATAATGGCTTACACATAAAAGATGGATATATACTGTCGCGGACTTTTTTGTAGAACTATTTAGGAGAAACAATCCCACCGTACATTATATTCGTGTAACTCTTACAGTTTTCCCACCGCACGCCAGAATAGCTCGCAGTTGACAGATTTTTTTTCCGACTTACTTAACACTTATCGTTATATTTTGGCCAATATACACAATATCTTCATAAATTATAGCCTATGTGTTATTCTGATATATAAGCTATATTATTGTAAAGTTTCATTAAAATCCATTCAGTAGTTTTGCGTGAAAGAGTAACAAACATCCATACATCCATACATCCTCACGAACTTTCACGTTTATAATATTAGTAGGATATACCACCGCGGAAGTTTAATCATTCAAATATCTCTATATCTCTAATAAGTTCGAAGTAAAGAATGATTAAAACTGTTTCAAACATACTTCAAAGTAAACGATTTTATATTTTTCTTTAATTTGCCATTTTTATCTACTCATAGGCAAAAATCAATACAAAATAGTACTGTGGCCGTCAGTTTAGCGACTCAGATTAGAGCCGAAAGCCCTCCTACAATATGCTTCAATAAATTAATGCTACAAAATTCTTTGCCACAGTTTGGTCGCTGCCGCTAAAGACCGCAAGGCTCGTCTGGAAGACGCGAGGAACCTGTACCAGTTCCTCGAAGACCATGATGAGGAGGAAGGTAAGATATTAACTCTACCGGGTTCGGTCGTTCTTACTCGAACCGACTAAAACCATACGATGTTCCATTACGGAGCCTATGGCTAGGCCAGGGCCATCCGCAGTGTAGGTATAAATCATACAAGTACACGGCGGGCTCGACACATTCAATGGCGCCGCGTCATCAGTTCGTATCTAGCCTATCGAGTTATTAGTAGCTAGCCTAGGTTTATTTGTTCACACAAATAGAGCAATAGGCACATAGCTTACTGGTTACAAGTCTAACGTCGCGGCGTCATTAGAACAGGTAAGAGCTACGCTATAGAAAGAGAGGCAAGTTTTACCTAAATATAACTGTAGATAACTAGCGCTATGCGATGAATGAATTGCAACTTTATGTGTCTGAACAAATAACACAATCTATATTCCCTTTAGGTTGGGTAACGGAGAAGCAGCGCATCTGCCGCGCGGACGTGGCTGCGAAGGAGTTGAGAGCTGTCCTGGCGCTCCGGCAGAAACACACCGCGCTCTTGCACGAGCTCAGGGCCAGGGACCATGTCGCGCAGAGACACCGGGCTAAAGGACAGAGGTATGCTGTTTAGACCGTGGAGTCGTGACAGAAGCTCAGAAATATATGTGTTTATACATGTTCCAAGAATAATGTGGGTATATTTTTAGATTCGTACTTTCCTTCCTGAAACTTTGAGGGCATAATTATGTTGATAAAATATCAGAATATGTTCGGACATATAAGCAGTCTTTAGTACCTATGTATCGTAGATTTTAATGGAGTCGACAAGAGTTAGAGGGAGAAGTGGAAGGAGAATAGTGAAGTTGTAATCTACTGTCATGGATTTTAAAAATTAAAATAACTATTTCTCCTTATAGCCTTATTGACGCGAAACACCCTAAGAGCGCAGAAATCGAACGTCGACTAACTTCTCTGAACAAACAGTGGCAAATACTGAGAGAACTCGCCGCAGCTAGGGAGAAGCAATTAGCTGATGCTGCAGAAGCCCATCAGGTAAGACATGATCATACATACATACACTCACAGCTGTATCCCCAAAGGGGTCGGCAAAAACGCTAGGCGTATGAAACACCTACGTTTTTCCAACTATATTTTGGTCCGTCGAGCCGATAACCTTCAACTGACCTTTAGGAATGAAAGAAAGTTGAAGTATATTGAAAGGATCTTTCCAATATGTTTAAAGTGTTAGATAATAAGGGATGGAAAGAGATATTGCTTAAACGGATGGATTGGGAAGTGTAAACAATACGTCGAGCAGGCCAGGGTCACGTATCTGTGACTCGACCTGGATATTACCGGAACTTTTTTTATGGTATGGGGGACAAATGAGCAGACGGGTCACCTGATGGTAAATGACTGCCGCCGCCCATGAGCACCTGCAACACAAGAGTCACAAGTGCGTTGCCGGCCTTTAAAGTGGGAGTAGGAGAAGGGGCGAGGAAGGGAGAGAGACAAAGGGTAGGGTTAGGGCTTCCGGTAACCTCACTCACTCAGGGAAAAGCAATGCAAGCATTGCTTCGCTGCCGGTTTTCTGTGAAGCCTTGGTATCACTCCAGTCGAGCCATCCCATACGTGCCGAAAGCATGGCTCTCCCAACTTTTTAGATTTAAAGCGCTAATCTCGGTAACTAGCAGTAGTAATTGAAAACATTCTATTTGCATTTGATAGCTCAATTGTTGAGGAAGGTGATAGGCTATGTAACATCACGCTGCGACCCTCAGGAGCGGAGCAGTGAGTATAAATGCTGGTAACACTACAGGGACTGCGAGTTACTAAATAAAAGTGAATTGGGCGTGTAAAACCATGTCATATTATATTAATAATATTTTTTTGGACAGTTCTACGGCGATGCTAACGAATCCGAGTCCTGGATGAAAGAGAAGCGTCCGCTTGTGGCCACGGAGGACTGCGGGCGTGACGCCCCATCGGCAGGCGCCTTACTGGCTCGTCACCGCGCATTACATGAGGAGATCACCGCGTACAGCGCCGAGCTGCAAACGCTTAGCGCTCACGCTGCCAGGCTGCAAGCCGCTGGTATCACTTGCTTGCAGGTACGTATGGGGTAAAATTTACCCCAACATAAAAATTCAGCTTATGAAGCTGTTATCACTAGTGTTAAAGTTTCACACAAAATAACGCGGGGTATAATAATACCCCAATTAATAAAATGGGGTATAAATCAACCTTAAATAATTAATACTCTATAAGGTTTTTCACTCTCCAGTTACCGACAGAAGTAGAGTCCACACCAGCGATAGAAGAAGAAGAGTGGGTGAATGAGTCTCGGCTGGTGCCCACTGAGGTTTGGGAGGAGGAACCTGTTGAGAGGCTCGAACATAGAACCGTTACAGAGGAAAGGAGCGTACCTCAGGTAAAGCATTTTTTTATTAATTCAATTTTAACCTACTTGTAATTGTCGGACCGAAATGAAACTTAGTATGTATATGTAGCTTCAATGACAATACTGTAATTTGGCATCTTGGAGCTGATCTGATCATAGAGCCCGGTGGTGAATAGTGAAACTCTTCAGTGGCTACTAGTAAACCACTGGAATTTGGGCTCATATGGGGTCCATTAATCACGTGATGTTTTTGAGCAACTTTTTAACAGTTAACGCACGTTAAACCGTCGGTCCCGGGTGCCATACAAACATCTGTGGCATTCGTTCCAACATTCCTTCCTGGTTATACGTGGTGAGGTTTTAGACTACACCCCTCCCCCCCCCTTGTTTGACGCTGAATATTTTCAGATAATTATATTTTATCAACTCGTGGGTAAGTGGTAACCGAGTAGGTTCGCATATTACAGAGTTAAGTAATACTAGCCAGGTCAGTCTAACATGGGTGACCATTCTTAACAAATTGAGACCCCTCCGTGCCTCGGAGAGCACGTTAAACCGTCGGTCCCGGGTGCCATATAAACATCTGTGGCATTCGTTACGGGTAGTTGGAGCCCTAAAAAGTCCGACAACCTGGTCTAACTACAGAACTTCGATATCGCCTAGTACTTGGGTTGTGGAGGTCTGATGGCAGTCGCTTCACGTCAAATATCAAAGTTCGGTCGTATCGTAGTTAGACTGAAAGCCGACCCCAACTTAGTTGAGAAAAGGCGCGGAGGATGATGATAAATTTAATTAAATACAGATATAATAGCGTGTTCTACGAAAAGTAAACCCTCCTTACCCCTTATGATATTACGTGATTTTTTCCGAACCCCCTCCCCCCTTAGAGCCTCACGTGATTAATGGACAATCCCTATGATTCGTTTTGATATGTTCAACAAATTGAGTTTGGTAATGATGGTCTGAAGATGAAGCTTGGAGTTGGATGGTAGAATAATTTTTTACTTTTTTATTATCGCAGGTGAAGGCTTTGTACCCCTTCACGGGTCAAGGTATATCCATGCAGAAGGGAGACGTGATGTTCCTCATCAACAAGACCAACCCAGACTGGTGGTCGGTGCGCAAGGCTGACAGGACGGATGGGTTCGTGCCCGCCAACTACGTCAGAGAAATTGAACCCAGGGTTGTACCGGTAAGTCATTTTGTTAATTAAGTGAACAATTTTTTTTTAGTTTTGACTTTCCTTTTGCAAAAATGGCTTTTGGTGAGATTTGGTGAAATCCCCTCCCCCTTACCTGGGGATCTACGCTATAATTGTGAAGGACAAAATTTATTAAAATTCTATGAAATAATGCATTGTTAAAGTGTATCACTTCATATATAATTAGGTAAAGACAAGTTCAGCACCTTTTTCTCCTCTATTTGTCAATCAGTTTTTCTTTTCAAATTGGAAACAGTTGTTCCCCACACTTTAACGGAGTTTTAGAGTTATCAGTAATTTTATGAATCACGGTTGAATTTTGATCTATAGGCAAACATAAACAATTCTTTACTTATGAGCTCACGCAATTATTGTATACCACCTACTGAAAATACTCTCCCACTCCCCCCTCGTTTTAGATAGGATTTAACATGATTCTCTCCCAATCCCATTTTGAGTTTAGGTAATCAATGGACGCCACCTAACAAATATATATGTTCCTGGTAGGTACAAGTCCGTCGCCCAGAGAAGGTGCGCACAGTCCAGCGGGTAAAGAAGACTGTGCTGGTGAAGCAGGTGGTGCCGGTGAAGAGGAACAAGCCCGCCGCCCGCCGCGCCAGCCGAGCCGTACTGCCCGTCCACCGGGCCTCCACCACCACTGTCGACTCCAGGATCACTGATATACAGAAGGATTATGGTATGTCGTTTACCATCAGCGGCTTAAGAGTGATAAGTCTCATAAATATGTTTTTTAGTATGGCTCGAGTACCACTTACTCAAATACACTGGCATTTGGGAAACTTCAATATTTATAAACCATTATCTCAATTATAACCAATTAAATTTTCATTTCTCTCGTAGGACCAAAATATATATATATATATATATATATATGGACATTTTGGTCCTTCGAGCTTTAAAAAAAATTCAACACAAATTATTTGTTATATTCCTAGTTTTATGCAATTGCTAGTTAAGTATATTAATTGTAGATGAATTGAATATGGTCTTAACCCAAAACCACTGGAAACGGAACATATATATCCTTAGTATTTTAATATAAATAAAATCATGCCCCAAATTTATTAATTTTAGATTATATTAGACCTATATTTCGCCATCTGTATATTAAGTACCAATCTAAAGCGCTACGCCTATTTTTTTACTACTTCCTACAACAATTCTACCTCAACCACCTCTTCTGGATATGTTGCCAAAAGCCATGCTCCTACTTTCTGATACCAGATAATATGTTGCCGAACTCCATGCTGTTATTGAAAATCTCCTCACCTGGCAATCGAACCCAGAACCTCACAATCATCCGCCAAAACAATTGCAGCCTTATAAGATCTAGGACACTAGGATCTATCAGGCTGTGCTCACTTTCTACAATAAAATCTTCATTTCCATCTTCCAACAGACGAACTCCTGACGCTCTCAGCGGCTCGTCGCGCCCAGCTCGAAGATGCAATTAAGCTGTACAGCTTCTTCGCGGAGTGTGATGACTTCGACAAGTGGATTAAGGACAAGGAGAAGATGCTACGAACTGATGACCCTGAGGATAGTGTCGATACCGCCAAGAGGAAATACGAGGTAAATTTTCATTAAAAAAAAAACAGTACATAATATATATCAGTCATCCATGTGATCTGCTAGACACACGAATCTTAACAAAAATTACCTTTTTCTAGAAATTCGTGACTGACTTATCAGCGGCTTCCAAACGCTTAGAACACATTGATGCAGCTGCTGAGGAGCTAGTTGCAGCCAAGCACAGTCAGGCTGCTAAAGCCACTGCTAGGAAACAGCAGCTGAGGCAGCAGTGGGACAGGCTGCTGAGGTTGAAGCAACAGAAAGAGAAGAGTCTGGAAGGAGCTTCAAGGTAAATAACTTAAAATCAGTAGAGTATTGGCCCTAAATCGTTACCCTGGGGTAACCTTTCTAGCTTTTATTTTTTAAATTACATAGTAAGCTTTATTTTATTTTTCTCGATACTAGTTCTTAAGTACATAAGCTTCCATAATATAGGATAACGTTGTACATAATATTTTATGTAGCCTATGTATTTCATCTGTCTTGTTTACCGTATCAAAAGCTTATTCTATGTCCGGAAAGAAAAGATAGTTATAAAAGTTTTTTTTTTAATATTGATATCGATGTAGTTATATCCTCTGTTTTATTATATGGCGGCGTTTTAGTTTAAATTTTTCTTATTTTACACACTCATTGTCTGTCGCATTATGCCGAGTCTTATTTTTGTCTTGTAGGTTTTCTTTTACACTGATTTTTTTTCTGTGAACGTTCTAAGAACTGTTTCTTATAAAACATTATTTCTTTATTTTGTGTTTATTTACGTCACACCGGACAACCATCTTAACATTGCGGCTATTATCATCTCCTCTCAACTTTTATAGTCCAAACAGCCCACATAGTATTTTTCTGGTATATTTTTCCAACAGCGTGGAACTGTTCTCCCGCACATGCGACGAGGCCTTGGACTGGATGGGTGAGAAAGAGCAGCAGTTGGCAGCAGGCTCCGCCCCCGCATCAGACCTGCGCACCGTGCGTGCCCTGCAGAGGAGACACGCGCAGCTAGAGAGAGAGCTTGAGCCTCTGAGAGAGAAGGTCTCCACCATTAACCTGTTGGCTGACTCGTGAGTATACTTTCAGACAGCTGCTTACGGTTATGACACCTGATCCTCGAACGCCATTGTCAAATATATGTGACAAACGGTTTTTTATCACCAAAGTAATGTCTTAAGTGTTCCTCAGTTTTGGTGAATCTGTCTTTTGTCGCATATATGTGACGATTTCCTTCAAAGAGTTAAAATTACGAAGTGGAGTATCATGTTAGAATTAAAAATATTATTTTATTACTAGGCCCTTATTTTAAACAAAAATAAAAAAAAACTTAGTGCAAGAGAAATAAATTTCATGATTATTTAATGATGGACCAATTTTCATGATTATTTCATTCATTCATTATTTAGTATATAATATATTATGGTATGGTAATATATTAGGTATTTTATAGTTTTTTTTCACAACCAATTTCGTTAAAGTCGGTTTGTTTAATGTAAAAAAAAAATGTACTAATGTGTTTGTCTGTTCATACACGCAGCCTTATATCTTGGTACGAAGTTAATAAGTAAGGATTATTTATGATTTAAACCATTGACATTTATGTAGGCGCTAAAATTTACGCCATCTTGTAATTGGTCATCACTTCATCACAGATACATGCCAAAAACCTAAAATAAATTTGTTTTGTTTGAAAATTCTTACTCGAATTTCTTCTCTTTCCAATCCAGAACAAAAAACTGTTTAAAACTGTTGGTCAAGTAAAAGGTAGAAAATACTTATAAATGATTCTCCGCAGTTTTACCTGCGTTTATGGTCACTGCTCTGGCCCTAAACGTCGTAGCGTGATGTTACATAGTCTATCACCTTCCTCAACAATCGAACTATCAAACGTTAAAAGAATGTGTTCAAATCCAACTGGAAGTTACAGAGATAATCTCGTTCAATCATTAAAAAAAAATACTGTTTTATTATATTGATCAGTTACTAACAAATATCTTTTAACTTTTAGAGTAAAATCTCAGTATCCAACTGAGAAGGCGAACGTAGAAACCCGCCAGCGTGAGATCCAGCAGATGTGGGAGAGATGTCAGGCTCAAGCTACTGAGAGAAGATCGCGGCTGGAGTCTGCTGTTGGACACCAGATCTTCGGCTCGAGCTCTGCTCAACTCCAGGACTGGTCACAGGTTAGTTTATATGATTGTTTGATACCAACCTCAGTGAATTATGTACAGTAAGCGTTTTTGGGAAATAAGTTCTCGGCCCTTGTAATGAGGCACAATTTTAGATTGTGATATATGTGAAGTTTATTCCGTACTTTCTCAAGTCAAGATTTAAAATTCATTTATGTCACATAAAATTGAGTTCAAAAATGGTCTTAAGGGATGTTAAGTGGTATTTTAGTGTTAGAATCGTTATGATTTGACAGTATATATAATTCGATGAAACGGAAGCATCACGATAAAGTTCCTATAATCTTTGTCTTTGCGCTTGTGTACTATATGTCAATGTCAACGTGGTGTAATTTTTGTGCATTTTTTCTCCATAATTTACTTAATTGATTCTTTACGAATTTACATTTAAATCCTATTGCCTTCCCTTAACCTATATTGAAAACGAAGTATTGTTTGTTTTGAAAGTTGTGCACAGTTGTAACTGGACTTCAGGTTTGCTTACTGTTTATTATTTTTTCTTTTATTTTTTATTTATTAATTTTTATTCATTTATTTTAAACTAATCATCATCAAATATGGGTTATAAAGTACACGATGTAGGTAGTAGTATAGTTTCACCATATTTCACCAAATAGGTATGCAATTTTTACAATTTTTATAAGAGAAATTACAAAATACATTAATATTCATTTTTCAATTTACAAATATAAATATAAATTTCGATGTCAATAAAAATAACCAATCCTATAGCTTAAGATGGTAATCATAGTATAGTTATATGTAGTTTATGTCAGTTGCATTGTAATTAAAATGTCAGTAATATAATATAGATGTCTTAGTTCTGTTACTTAGTAATACACCTAAACTAGGTATTTTTTATAATATAAATGAAAATGTCTTATTCATCAAACGTATACTGAACACATCATATTCAATTCATTCAATGAGTTATCAGATAAGAAGTCTTTTAAGGAATAATAGCATTTGCCAACTAACAGTTCACGGAGTTGCTTTTTAAATATTTTTAATTCTGAAATAGCTCTGATAGGCTCGGTAACATTATTAAATATAATATTAAGGCCATTCTTTGTAAATCTTGATCTGTTTTTCTGAAGTTTCACTTCTGCCGTGTGTGAATTGCACACAATTGTCATACACTTTTTTTTATGTATTTCTTTAACTCGCGACTTGAATTAGTTGTACTTAACATGATGGAGCATGAAAAATGTTAATAAAAAATTGTAAAAAGATAGTTTTTTTCCATCAGGATCGATTTTTTTCCTGACCCATCACCAAAGGTACCATTATCGACTGTTTTCGTTTTTGGTCGCGTTCTACTAACACCCTGTATAAAGAGAGAGATCTTAAGAACGAATTTCTTGTTTGTCAACCGATTTTTTTACAGGGGCTTTTGACGAGTTTTAGTTAAATCAATAAATATAAAAAAATGGATCAGAAAATATAGAGATTTGAAAACTACTACAAAAGCTACAGGAGTCCAGTATAAGTTGACCTGTCATGGTTCGGTAAGTCTATATGATGACAGTTCAAGTTATATTGGACAATGAAAAAAAACAAGACATTAAAAAGTTATGAATTGAACAGCACCAGGCGCTCTCTAGTAAAATTAATTAATCCAAATCGTTTTCTAGATACATACGAATTCATATACAGGATGGTACAAAAACGTGTGGTCAAATATTAAAAGCGTTATAGCCGACAAATAGTTGATTTAGCTAAAAAAAAAATTGATTTTGAAAATTGTTTGCTTTTTTTTTTTTCATTTTCATATTCCATCAACATCCTTGGTATTAAATACCTATAGCTTTATTGATGTCACCTCTCTCCTATACCAAATGTCAGCTTTATCGGTCAGTTTGTCAATTTCCACATAAAATGTCTGTATTAAAAATCTTGAATTGTCTTAAAATTGTTAGAGATTTGCGTCATTTGCGGGGTTTAATATACGACCCTCAAATTTGACCACATCTTTCTACACACTCTGTATAAAAAACACTGCTTGTTTTAAGAAAATAGCAAATAATCATAGCTTTAGTACAGTAATAGAAAGTGGTTACCAACCACACTAGCAAAGTAACGATTACCTCTTTTCCTAGAGGAAAAGAAGAGGGGAAGCTGGTTTTCCTTGATTGTGGGAGAGCCATGCTTTGGCACGTATGGGCCGGCTCGACTCATACCACGGCCTCACAGAAAACCGGCAGTGAAACAATGATTACGTTGCTTTTCGCCGCGTGAGTGAGGTTACCGGAGGCCCTAACCCTTCCCTCTCTCCTATTCCCGTTCTTCCACTCTCCCCCCTCTAATCCCCTCTCCCGTTTTCCCGCTCTTCTCCCCTCTCCCCCTCTTCCCCTATTCCCACCTTAAAGAGCAAGAACGCACTTGTGACTCTTGAGTTACAGGTGCCCATGGGCGGCGGTAGTCATTTACCATCAGGTGACCCGTCTGCTCGTTTTCCCCCTATACAATAAAAAAAATGAAACCTGGTGGCCTCTCCAGCCACAGGAAATACAGGATATGCGGGTATGCGACCCTGGCCTCTGCGAGCTACTTCAGTCTCAGTCCCGTTCCCCATCCGAGTTTTGCGGTATCCCTTACCTTAGATTCCTCTCCCTACCCATTTTCCTTATACAAATTTAAGACTTATGTTCCCTGGGGAAGTACCTGGTAGGTTTATATTTCTCAGTCCAAAAGACTCATTATATTATATTTGTCAACAGAAAGTCCGCGAGCAACTATCTCAGGAGGCTACAGCTAAAGATGTAGCGACAGCAGAGGCGGTACATAAACAGCATCAGGAACTAATGGACGACATTAAGGCCCATGATGATGAGTAAGTACTTCCACCTCAAAGGCTTTAAACGCAATTGCGACTCTTGAGTTGCAGGTGCCCATGGGCGGCGGTAGTCACTTACCATCAGGTGACCCGTCTGCTCGTTTGCCACCTATACCATAAAAGAAAATGATTTTGATTGCCGGTACCTTTTTATACCGCTTATCTCATAGAAAGTTCTGGAAGGTTCATGAACTTTCTTAAAAAATCTCGTAATAACCCTTCTAGAACATTGTAGACCATTCCGGAATCTTCGAACCTTTTTTTGGAACATTCGATTAGTTCAGCTACTAGTTAACAGATGGCCCCACGCGCCTCAGTTTAGGCGACCGCAACAATATGAATTAATAAAATGCATAAATGACGAAGATGCTATTTAGATATGTTTTTTTATTCTTTAGGTTCAAAGAAGTAATAGGCCTTGGCAGGCAGCTGCTCGCCACCAATCCATCGTTGACTGACGTCGCTGATAAAATAAAGAGTTTGGAGAATGAGCACAGGGCTGTCAATAAAGGTAAAAGACCTATTATTTAATTAATTTATTTTAACACTTTGAACTATATTTGTATACCTTAATGTAGTATTATTTTTAACCGAATTCAAAAGGTGACGGACCTGTTGGTTAGTGATCCTGATAGCTGAGCCAGAGGTCGTGGGTTCGATATCCACCCAGAATAAATAATTGATTGATGATTACGATAATTTTTTCTGTGTCTGGGTGTAATTTATCTATGATATGTATGTATTTAGTAATATATAAGTATGTTTATCAGCAGTGTAGTACAGGCTCTGCCTAACTTAGGATCAGACGGCCGTGTGTGAGGTGTCTCAAGTTATTGTTAGTTATTAGTATGTATGTCACATTTTATATGACCTTGTATCATCTAAACTACGGGATGGATTTTGATAAGTAAGGTATTTTTAAATTTGTCTAGGCAACCCCACTGGGGTTATATGGCTCAATAACTCAATCATAAAATGGCGGCGTCTGGGCGCCATTTTGTGAAGTGTAAAAAAATTCAAACCTCTCGAAAAAGAAAGGGACTTAAAAGTAGATTATTGTTTGTCTCTACACCTAAATTCATTCAAGTAAACTTAGGAATTATTGGTGCCACACAAACTTTGAAACCCAATTTTGCCACCTTCAGGGCTAAAAAAAGTAGCCTATGTCCTTTTCCAAGGTCTTCTTTATTTCTATACCTTAATTTATCCAAATTGGTTTAGGCGTAACAGACAGACAGATACTTTCGCATACCTAATATTAGCAAAGTATGAATTATTTCATTCAATGATTTTTGATTGTCCCAGAATGGCAAGAGAAGGACGCTTACTTGAAGCAGCTGGTCCAGCTGGCCAGCTTCAACCGGGAGTGCGACCAGATCGACGCGTCCAGTGGAGCGCACGAAGCCTATCTGGAGTACAGTCAGTTTGGTGTAAGTCATTTTAGCATATTAATAATTACCTGGGCAAATATAACTGTGTTCTATGTATAATCTTGGAACGAGTTTCTTCATCGCAGGTTACATTTCAGGTGCTCGGCGGCGGGTTGATTTATGTTATTGTGTTATTAGTTGGATCTTGGTAGACGACCGACGCGTATATTGTAGATGTTGTATATATATGATGTATGTGCTGCGCAGTCGTCGGTGGACGAGGCGGAGGCGCTAGTGAAGAGGCACGAGGAGTTGGAGGCTCGCCTCGCGGCTCAGGACGAGCGTCTCGCGGCGTTCAACCAACGTGCAGAGGCGCTAGAGGCTATCCCGCATTATGCCGCTAAACAGTATGTATATATACGTATACTTTTTTAACCGACTGTCACGCGACACTGTCCACTCTCCCACCCCGTATAGGGGTATAGAAGGAGGAGCACTCCCACACGTCTCTTTTTGCTCCGATTTCAGCGCAGTATGCTAAGTGTTCCACCTACCATCTACGACGATCAAAGTCTCCAGAACCCTGTTCTAAGTCTAAATTAGTCTCCACGACTCCAAATTTCAATTTGTAATAGTTTTCTGTAAAATAAATTAAAAACTGTGAAAACTCCACTAAATAGTTTCCTTGGAAGGCCTTGGTGCCTAACACGAGGTTGAACCCCACTATGTCACACAACCTTAGAAAAATATCGTTGTTTTTGTGTGTTCTCACAGATAAGCGTATCAAAAAGTGTGTGTATCAGTTCCGCAACACGACTGGAGTTTACGTTTTTACAGTGACATATATATATCATATGTAAACGCAGTAGTCTCGCCCCTTCCCCTTCTCTTTTCCTCCACCCTTTCACTTTCTCTATCCATTCCTCCATCCATTCCTCCATCCATCCATTCAGCCCCACAAAATTTCGCTTTTATAATGTTAGTCAGTACTAATAGTACTTTATGACCGAACAATATCGCGAGTCAGTCACATCTCACAACGCCATCTATTGAGGTGCTACTTAAACTCGTGATAATTATTCATTCCTAGCTATGAACAGCTCACAAGAATAGTGGAGTTGTTTTAAATAGTGTTCTAATGTGTGTCCGCAGCATCGCGTCTCGTCGGCGCGCGGTGCTGGCGCGGCGCGACGGCGTGCGCCGCGCGGCGGCCGAGCGGCGCCGCGCGCTGCTCGCCGGCCTCGCGCACCAGCAGGTCAGTGCACTTCGGTACACCTCAGTACAAACTAACTTACATATTAGTTAGATCAATAATCTATGCTCGTAATTATTGTAAAAGCCTTAAAATTTATAAACTCCTTCCATTTCGTATAAGTAGAGATAGTTTACTAATTTATATGACTCTTCTAGTTCATCGCCGCCACAGAGGAACTGCAGGCCTGGATCCAGGACAAAACCCGCACGGCCAAAGATCAGAGCTACCGCGACCTCGCGAACTTGGAGCGCAAATTACAGAAGCACGAAGCCTTCGAGAGGGAACTCCAGGCCAATGAAAAACAGCTCAGGAATGTCGAGAGTGTGAGTATGACTGCTATGTCCACATCCACGTACAGCAAAAACTTAATTTATTGCCATCTAGCGAAGACCGGGCGAACTAAAAAGGCACTATTGATCCTACATCGCCCAATTAAGATGTTGTATACTTAATGGGACTTCTTAACATCAAACATAGGGCTGCAGGTGCTAGGTATGATCCCTAACCCTGGTCGGAGGATCCTTCCTTTGTGTTGGAGTGGCATAATATCCATTTGCCCACACTATATTAGGAATACCATTGATGTCTCCAGACTACCATTGTAGAAGCTGTATCAAAGACGTCCACGCTCTAATAGAATCCCTGCCCCTTCATTCAACACAGGGGAAGCCCAAGATAGCAACGTGACTCTTTAAAAATGGTGGACAACTGGACTCCCTCCCCCTATCTTTGACAAAAAATCTTAATAATGCCTTTACCGATATGTTAAATAGTGTTTTCCGTGTCAGATCGGTCAGTCCCTCCAGAAGTCGGACGCGTCCCGCGCGAGCGAGGTTTCGGAACGCCTGGGCGCCCTGCAGGCCGCCTGGGAGGAACTGCTGGCAGCTTCCCGGGACAAGGGCAGCAAGCTGCGACAGGCCGCCGAACAGAGGAAACACCGCAGGTATAGTTAGTTAGAGGTTTTTAGTTAGTTAGCAGTGGTTAGTTAGAAGTGATTATGGTTTGTAATAAAAACATATTTTCTTTCTTTCTGGTTAGTTAGTCGATGTTAGTTAGTTTAGTAGATATTAGTTAGTATTTGTATGTTTATTAGTAATTATTAGTTAGAATCTAACTATCTAACTGTTAGATAGTTAACATTTTATGGCAAACTGGCGATAATCCGTAATATAAAATGTGTTTTTATAAAGTGACACCATATTTATTTTGTTTTACCAAATATTTCTTTTTTAGTTATGCGAATATTAATGAAGACTAACATTTAATATTATAGATCTGTTGAAGACGCTAAAGCCCGTCTGGTAGACCTGGAGCGACATCTCAAGAGTGAAGAGATTGGTACTGACCTCAGAAGCTGTAAGAGATTGCTCAATCAACACCAAGTGAGTTTATATTAGTGTTAATGTTCCTATTGTTTTTAATGTCAATTTTGTTATATTTATTTTGTATGTTATTATATGTATATTTAGTTTTTTTTAAGATTGTTACATTTACTTAATGTCTGAATTAATTTTAAATGGATTTAGTTTATTCTGCGATCTCTCTTAAGCTTTTGATTTAATTTGCACCTAATATATTTCTACAGAAACTATGGTCTTATTCTATTAAGGACTAAAATAAATTGAGTTACTTCCTACCATAGTGACAATACAATATGATGATATAAATAGTAAAAAAGTTATCCCGACTCCTCTATTACTATGGGTATATTACTATTACTATGCCACAGGGATCTATTTTTGCGCCTATTAATTTTTCCTTCATTAAGTAACTTTTACTGTAGAAACAAAAAGGCGTTTAATTTTCCTCCTATGGACATTATTAATAAAGTGGGGTATTTCCTTTTAGGCTTTAGAGCAAGAATTAACGCTTTGGGAACAAAAAGCTTCCGGTCTCTCAGCTCAGGGACAGGACTTGGTGTCTGAAGGCCATTTCGATGCACCGGCCATTGAGAGGGAGTCTGCAGTTCTGCTGCAGGCTGTGAGGGGGCTGCAGCCTAACGCTGAGCAACGGAAACAAGCGTTGGAGAGTAGTATGCAGTAAGTGTTTTTTTTATATTTTCAAAACAAGTTTCAATATCGGCAAATATTTTTGGTTGAAACTTTTGAATTTACCTAAATAAAACCGCTGACCGGAAATTAGCAAAAGGATGTATGTCAACTTTCCATCGTTTTAGGACTACGCTAGTTCATCCATCCTTGTCGTTGTAAAAAACGTTATTAAAAGAATTATTTCTCATTTAGACTCCACAAGTTCGCTGCTGAAGTGGCAGGTGAGCTGGATTGGTTGTCAGAGAGGGCTGCAGCAGCCTCTTCAGACTCCTCCCCTACTGATCTGCATGCTGCCCAGTCTGCACAGAAGAAGCATGGCAAGCTCAAGGCTGAGCTAGTAGGCAGGAGGCCCTTGATTGAGAGAGTCATTGGTCACGGACACGGATTGGTTGAGGATGGACATCCACAAAAGGAAAAGGTAGGAAAAAGATGATTTAGAAGAGAGTGACTGGATAATCTTTAGTTTACTTTTGGTCTTACCAAAAACAGCTCAGTCACAGCTTGCATTTTTTTATAAGTAATAGTTTATTCTGTTATTTTAAGAGAGGAGCTAAACAATTCCAAATATTATTTTTAAACAAGATATGAAAGCAGTGTCAAAAAACAGACAGAAAGAGATGGTAAAGTGGATATGAACTGTAACCCTTGTATGCAGATCCTGGAGCTGTGCGCGGAGCTGGAGCGCGCGTACACCGCGGTATCGGAGGCAGCGGAGCGGCGCGGCGCGGCGCTGGAGGGAGCGCTGAAAGCGCAGCAGTTCTACCACGACGCGCTGGAGGTCGATGCTTGGCTCGCTGACAAGGCCGCTGCGCTCGCTGCAGCAGACGTGGCACGCGACCGACACCGCGCCACGCAGCTACTCACTAGGCACAAGGTGACTGCCTTGAGGCACACCTACTTATATGTCGGACTAACTATACTGCCTTGAGGAACACCTCATTCTAGGAGTCCTTTTTTGTATTGTTTTTTAGGTTTTGTATGTTGAAACTTAATCAATATATAATATTAAAACAATTTATATACTTAACATTTGCCAATGCAGACCTATTTTACCTTTTTTAAATATAAAATACTCAATTAAATAGTCTCAAATGCTTTTGTTAGGTCCAGATTTTTTTAGTCCATCTTCTACACTGCGTTATTATTTTCTTTATACAAATATACACTTTACACACAACTTAAATCAGTTACTTTTACATTATAGGCTGTAGAATTGGAATTAGACACATACGCGGCCATTATTGCGGAGATGGGTCACGTGGCCACCAGTATGGCCAACAGCGGGCACCCAGAGGGAGAGGCTCTGGTAGCCAGACACGCGCTCCTGGCAGAGAGTCTCCAGCGGCTGCAAAGGCTCGCCGCTCAGAGACAGAATGCGCTTGTAGAGAGTGTCTGCAGGTAATTTCTTTTTAAATTCCATTTCAAAATCTGTGCCACTTCTCTTATCAGGATGATTAATTAATTTAATATATACTATACTAACTTTAGCTCGCGACTTCGCTTGTTTTAATGTAGACTTTCTCAATTAATTCAGGTTTCCTTCAAAAAAACTTTTATTTAACTTTCATAATGTATGTATGTGTGTTCTGCACGAATCTTGGGAGCTAAATTAGAACCACTTCCCGATGTCCGATATAGCTCAAATTTGGTGTCATATGTATCTTCGGTGACAATACAATAACATGACACCATGGAGATGTTCTGATCATTTATCCGGAAGACGGTCATAGGAACTTCTTAACTAAACAAGATAAACCCATTGACTTTGGGCTCTTTTTTGTCTTGGTGAGTACTTTGGTGGGACATGATATCCAGGGTATGATGATGGAGTCGGAAAGTGGCCATAGGAACTTCTGAACTAAACAAGGTAAACCAATCGAATTTGGACTGGATTGAATCGTCTTGAGGAGTACTTTTTAAAACATCAAATCTACACTTAATTAAAACTTAGTTTGTATAAAAACTTGTATTAAAAAAAATACAATTAATTTATTTTAAAATAAACCTACCCTATGTCCTTTTACACATCTCAACATCTGACAACGTGTATGCAAACGTGCGTGCGTACGTGCGATAGGAAAACAAACAAACAAACTCAGATTCGCATTTACAATATTAATTAAGGAACACTAGACGTATGGTATTATATTGTTAAATAATTTCTATTAGGTCTTTAATGATTCTGATATTTCCAGGCACGAATACTTGGCTGAGAGTGCCGAACTAGAGAGCTGGATCCAGGAGCAGTATGCAGCAGCTTCCAGCGAAGACTATGGACAGGATTATGAACATTTATTGGTAAGACTTTCATATCTAACTGGGTCTCTAAATAATCCTGGGTATCGAATACTGAATACTAGATATCGGATACTGGGCACCTAATAAAGGATATCTAATAGTCGATACATAATACTGGATACCTAGTATAGTGTACCTAATAAAGAGTATCTAATACATAGTATTACATATTGGGTAACGAATACTGGATACCTATACTGGGTATCTAAATATTCCCAATTCGAAAAGATTTTAATAAAGGTGTAGTTAAAGTACCCTGACAGAGGGCATGAGTTACTTTTCTACTTCTACCCCCATCACAAAATTATCCATATTAGAAATTATCTCTTAACGGCGAAGGAAAAATTCTTATAAGAAAGTTATCCATAACGTTCGCCAAGATGTGTGAAGTTTACCAGCTCACACAAAAGCCAGCGTAGTATATTAAGAACCAGTGTCTCTGTGAATCTAAGAAGCCCACGCCCAACTGTGGGATAGTAAACAAGTCTAGATGGAGCACGACATGACTGCACCGTCAGAAGCCGCAGGTTTGAATCCTGGTCACAGAATATTCACTCTTCTCAATGTTCGATTATTCCCCAGATCCTCCGCTCGAAGTTTGACGAGCTCCGCCACCGAGTGGAGAGTGGAGCCGAGAGGTTCAACCAGTGCGAGGAGTTGGCCAAGAAACTGTTGGCCACCGAGAGTCCATACATTGGAGATATTGAAAAGAGACAAGAAGCACTTGGGTAAGAGACAATTATCTACCTTCGTATAACACCTTCCAGACCATGATAAGTCAGAAGTACCGCTAAATTGGCATAAATAAATACCGTTCCAAATACTGGTATCGCATGAAGATACCGGTATTTACTTATATGCTATCGCAATACCTGTATTTTATGATCGGTCACCTATTAAGATAACGGTACGATGTCCTCTAATTTAACTTTTATTGTTATTTAGCTATGTACTGGTTCAGACGTCAGGCTTGCAATCGAGTTATTGTGGGTTCAAATTCACCCAGTTCACTATCGACGTGAATCTATTCCTCACTCACGCATTTAGCTTAGCTCCAGGGGTTAACAAGAATACAAGTAACGTGTGACCCACGTTATTAGTATTCTTTAAAAAGGATATACGTATTGGAAGAGATAACTAGCTTCACAACTGATTCCGAGGACTCCTGACAATTTAAAAATAGCTGTAATTATTATTTATTTTAATAATAAGAATGGTATGTTATAAATCCAAATACCAGTGTGGTATCGTCCATTACGTATCTGATTACCGGTATTTCGAAATACCTTCCCACATATTGCATTACCGGTATTCCTTTACCTGTCACTTTGGGAAATGAAATAATGTAGAGGAATGGAGTTGTCTATGGTAAAAATAAATTATTTAACAGGTTTCATGAAATTAAGTGTTTAAACCAACAATACTGTGAATGATTTGACAATAGCAATGTATGACATCACATGTTGCTATTCCACACAAGTGTTTTACAAAACGTTCCGTTCTGACGTTTAATATATAAAAAAACTGATTTGACAATCATCGAACGTATTTTGATTCTCTTTCCTACAGAGAATGGTGGCAACGTCTAGTTGAGCAGATGGAGTCCCGCGCCTCCCGTCTCCACGCCGCTGGTGAGATCCACCGGTTCCACCGTGACGTGGGAGAGCTGGTGTCTAGGGCTGCTGACAAAAGAGCCGCTCTGGCCGCCCCTCCACCCCCCAGGGACCTGAGAGCTGCGACCAGCTTGTTGAGAGAACATGAGACTACGCAGAACGATTTGTTAGCTATTGACGCTCAAATGCAGGTAAGCAAGAATACTTGGGTAATTCTACTACTTCGAATTAATCAGTACTCTTGCTATCATTAAATAAAGTGCAATTTACTTTGGCATTTAAATATAAGTTTCATTTATTCACAGGTCTTACAAGAAGAAGGTTCTCGACTCCAAAAGCTTTACCCTGGCGGTAATGTGCAGCAGATCGGCCTGCAGCAGCAGGCGCTGGCAGAGGCCTGGGCTCAGTTGAAACAGGCGGCAGACGAGAGGAAACATACGCTACAGCAGTACTTGCAGCTGCACCAGTTCTTGACACAAGTATGTGTTTTTGGAACTTAAATTGCTTATACTAGTTCAATATCCAATATCTAGAGGGTCCTTAGTTTGTTGTACGAATTCCGATGGTAAGATTTTTGCTGCGAATTCTTTTTTAACAAGTTAATAATTGCTACTTTTTTCAACAATTTACTTCATCTTTCACAAATGTAATTTTTTTTTAATTCAAATTATTCTTAATGTCACATGTCTTAAAATTAAATTGTACATTTAGAAACACAAGGTCCAAGATTAAATCCCTGTGGTACACCTATTGTGGCAGGTATACCGCAGCAATTTTACACTACATATATCATATTATATTATAATTAATATATTCTACTAATTATGCGTAGTTAAGAAAAGTCAGTAAATGAAGTTCAGTGTTTCGCACAATGTTATATTAAAATTTTAGCAATCTACATGACTGAGGTTATAACAGTCAAATGCTTTTAAAAAATCACCTTATATAAAATATAAGCCATAAGATCTGGTAACAGAACACTGCGTGGTTTTAGTCGGTTCGAATCTGGCAGTACGCCTTTTAGATTTTCCATACGTAAGAAAAATGATGTTAGAGAAGGAATATTAACCGGGGTCCGTGTTCAGGTGCGTGACCTTACCTCTTGGTCGGTGTCGCTCCGTACGTCTATGTCTCGCGCGCTGCGCGTGCGTGACGCCGTATCCGCTCAGTCTGCGCGCGCTGAGCACGACGCCGTGCGCGCCGAGCTCGACGCACGAGACGACAGCTTCAGGGACGCGCTGCAGGCTGGACGAGCACTGCAGGCTGAGAACCATCCTAACTCTGCGGTAAGTTGACAGTCAACCACTTGCTTCTATCCTTATATACCTCTAAAGCTTCCTCTACTGTCATACTTTACCATAGTACAGGCTTTGCCTAGTTTAGGATCAGACGGCCGTGTGTGAGATGTGTCAAGTTATTATTATTATTCTCTTTACTAATTAAAATATACATATAAATTCCATTTTTTAATACATTCAGATTATATCAAAAATACATTTAAAAATATAAAAAATAGTGCCCCACCGGTATCGGGTACAGGGACCAAGCTACCGGTGGTTAGGGTTCCAGAGACAGAAACCTCCTCACAATACGTGCTGTATCAAGAAAGACCGCCTTCTGCATCAGGCCCTTAACCCAGCTGCCTAACGTGAGCCTCTGAAGGTGTTGGTCGAGGCTCTTTGCAATCAACCCATGGGCTGATATGACTATCGGCACAATGATTGCAGAATCCACATCCCACATGTCGACCACCTCGTGGGCCAAATCCAAATATTTAATTTGTTTTTCTTTTTAAGCCCTTAAGAGGTTGTCATGAGGAATGGTGATATCAATAATCATTGCTCGGCGCTCTAATCGGTCTATTACCACTATATCAGGCTTATTGGCAACAATAGTCCTGTCAGTGATAATAGACCGATCCCAGTACAATGTTACACGACCATTTTCAAGAACTGGGTCGGGCACATACCTGTAGTACGGTAATTCCGCAAACACAAGGTTATATTTAAGAGCAAGTTGCTGATGGACTATCCTGGCCACTTGGTTATGTCTACGCAAGTACTCGCCGTTGGCAAGACGAGAACAACCGGAAATTATATGCCTGAGGCTTTCTCCGGGACGATGACATGCCCGACAAATGTCAATCGTGCCGTCCTTCAAGATTTCGTTTCGTTTCGTTCAACGTTTCCGATAGTTGTTTCTTCATAACAACTTCATCAGTAATTGCACAGATAAAACCTTCAGTTTCCCCAAAGAGGTCACCGAAACGTAGCCAGGACACAGACGATAATAGATCTACTTCCGGCCCATTTAAGGCCCGATAAAAACGTCCATGCAGCTCTTTGCTCTTCCATATCTCCATGCGATCTGTAATATTGAGCACTGCAGGTTTGCGCCAGTTCTTTCTACCTAGAGCAAGCGGAGTGAGTCCGTTGTCAACTACCACAACATCCCGGTGCAACTCCACGTCAACAGAGAGGAAGTAATCTCTAAGATTGCATACCTCGCGATTATGTAGTGTCCTGGCATTTAAAAAACCACGACCCCCACATTTCCGCGGGATATACAATCTGAAATGATGAACGTGGATGGTGCATTCGGTACGCGGTTAGTAATGTACGGACTCTTCTATCCAGGGCATCAAGTTCCGTCTTAGTCCATCTAAGAATGCCAAAGGAGTAGGTTAGGACTGGTATGACCCAATCGTTATAGGCCCGCACCTTATTACCACCTGACAAAAGACTTTTTAATACTTTTTTCAGGCGGCCAAAGAAACGTTCCTGTAACGATTGCTTCATAGTCAATTCATTTAAACCTAACGCCTGTGACATTCCTAGATACTTGTAAGTATCGTTCGCGGAAAGAAATCTAAGGTGTGTAGAATCTGAGAGTTCCATCCCTTCAGATTCCACAATCCTGCCTGTTTTTACATGCATGACTGCACATTTATCGACACCAAATTCCATCCTGATACATTTACTAAAGTTTTCAGTTACCTCTAGTAATTTTATCAGTTGGAAATTGCTGCAGGCAAAAAGTTTCAAATCATCTATGAAAAGGAGATGGGATATAACCTGACCTCCTCTCCGCAAACGATAGCCTAGTCCTGAACCCTCCAACATAGTGCTGAGAGGATTTAAAGCTAGGCAGAACCACAAGGGACTCAAACTGTCACCCTGAAATATACCCCGCCTGATCTGTATATACTCGCCGTCACCCTGAGATTGTCGACATCCTGGATAGCAAAGAACCGTTCTCCATTGCTGCATACATGCCTCCAAGAAAGTGCATAGAGTTGTATCAATCTTATACAACTCCATGACCCTCAGGAGCCACGTATGCGGCACAGAGTCATAGGCTTTCTTATAATCTATCCAACATGTCGCCAAGTCTTTTCGGTTACGGCGAACTTGTTGGTTAATGGTCGTGTCAATAATAAGGAGCTCTTTAGTGCCACGAGCCCCACTTCTACATCCATTCCGAGAGTAAGACATAACAGAGTTGTTGATAACATGAGATGATATCTTTACTCTCAGAATGGACGTCAGTAATTTGTATACTGTTGGTAGACAGGTGATGGGTCTGTAGTTCTTGGGATCCGTGGCACAACCAGATTTATAGAGCAGGTGAGTGACGCCTGTGGTCATAAAAGTTGGAAGCGAACCCGATTCTAAGCATGATTGAAATTATTATTATTATTACTGTCATTAAACCTAAAATCTATTTTTTTAATTCTTCCATCAAATGCTTTACACCAATTTTTTTTGTACAAATAATATTGTAAAAAACTAACTTTAAATAGGAAATTGAAGAGAAATGCGAAGCTTTACTGGAGGAACGGAACCGGCTGCACGGTGCCTGGGCAGCCCGCCAGGTGGCGCTGGACCAGCTCATCGACTTGCACTGCTTTTTGAGAGACGCTAAACTCCTGCACGACCTTTGCGCCGCCCAGGAAGCGGCCCTCAGTAAGTACTAGCTGGGGTTTGGGGGGGGGGGGGGGGGGGAGGGGGCATTTTGTGGTTAACCGATCATCGATGTGTCGATGTACCGAACAATCAACTTTCCTTCTTGATTAGGTTTATAGTATAAAGCCGGCTGTGCACACTCGTTGATACACATCGCGACATATCGAGACGAAGCGAGAGTGTGTGTGTTTAGTATTCTCGTCTCGTCTCGCTCTCTCTCATTTCACTTAATAAAGATTTTCTCAATCAATTCAGTTATGTATTCATTTAGAAACAGTACTGTTCTTTGAATGGAAAATACCGTAATATTTTTTTGTACCCCTGACAAAATCTACTATAGTTTGTGCTTATTATCAACTAATTAGTGCGTTCTGTAAGTACTCTTGTCGACAATAATTTGGCTGAGATTCTCGGCGAGTGTGTGCAGCCGGCATAAGACGGATTTTTTTAATGAATTGTGATTGTTTTTGACCAGGTACTGAGGTATCCCAAACGAGCAGTGTGGAGGAAGTGGACAATCAGCTCAAGAAGCACGAAGCCTTCGAAAAACTGTTGGCCACACAGGTGCGCATCATCATACTTATCTGAAAATGATAACTGGCCTGTTGGTCTGGTGGCTAGTGATCCTGACTACTGAGCCGGAAATCGTTGGTTTGATTCCTACCCAGGACAAATAATTCCGTGATGAGCATGATCATTTGTTCTGTGTCTGGGAGTAATTGATCTATAATATGGATGTATTTAGTAATATATGAGTATGTTTATCAGCAGTCTGGTTACCATAGTACAGGCTCTGCCTAGTTTGGGAAACTAGGCTAGTCTCAAGCTATTATTACACTCTAAGCAGAAATGTATTTTTATATTATTTATAGTTAATTAAGCAACTTAATATAAATATTAAATTACTAAATTATTTTCCAAATGTAATTAAATCTACTCACTAACAAAACCAATGTAAATTATATATTTAAATATATTATTTTAGGATGAAAAACTGGCAACCCTGAACAGCCACGGTGACAAACTACTCCAACAGAACCACGTCGAAAGCCAACGCATAGCTGATGAATTACAGCATATTAATGAAAGGAGGAAGAAGGTGAAAGACATTATTTTTTCTAAATACACTTTAGAGCAATGAATCCGGGTCACATAAAGATACCTGAAAATCCTCGGAAGCTAATAATGCTAGCTTAGTGAAATTAATTGTATTTAATAGACAATTAAATACTCGTTAAATAAAAGTAATGAAAATTCTTGTTTGTTGTAAAGTTATGCGAAGTAATATAGTAATACACACAAGCCCTCTAAACAAAATATATACATCTATGTTATCCTCCCCCCCCCCCCCAGCTGTACGAGTCAGCCCGTGCTCGTCGCGCGTTGTTGTCCCGCACACGTGCGCGTGCGCAGTTCGCGCGTGACGCGGCCGAAGCACGTGGCTGGGTGGCCGACAAGCTCGCCAAGCTCGCTGCCGAGCACCAACATGGTAAGTACTACTTTGTACATTCCACTTTTGTAAATACCTTCTATTTAAAAATAAATAATTAATTTATAAAAAGCATATAACCGACTTAACTGCAACTTAGAGGCGGAATATTTTCTTCAAATTTAAATCGGACCAACCTTGAGTACGACTGAATTGAATTATTGTGATTGGATCACAATTAGCTCGCTATCGCGTAACATATATACAAAAAATAAATATTCAGTCTAATTGAGTTCATCCTTCTTTTTGAAATCGGTTAAAAATAGATTTCATACTTGCTTTGCTGTAAAATGTCCATCTCTCTTCATTGGAAAACACATTCTGACTTGTAAAATATTTCTTTTATTTATATATTTATTTTTCCTCCGAGATGAGGTCATGTAGAGATTTTTTAAACACCTCCCTCTTAGAACCCTCCACAACTAATATGTTTCCTTCCTAGTACTTAATAATTATAGTTTAGTAATACAAAAAAAAAAAAACCCACTATTCACCATTTGGCTTCATCATCAGACCATCGTTACTAAGCCCAATCTAATGGACTCGTCAAAATGTATCATATGAGTCCAAACTCGAGGGGTTTCCTAGTAGCCACTGAAGAGTCCCACTATCCAGCTCCTGGCTCCATCAACAGATAAGCTCTAAGATACCAAATTACAGTATTATCATCCAAACTCCATACACATACAAAGTTTCATTCCGATACCACAATTACAAGTAGGTTAAAATTGACTTCCACTTAATAACTTGACAGTCCTGTATTTAATAAACTATTTTCTTAGGCGAAGTAACGAACCTAGAAGACAAGATCAAGAAGCTGCAGAAGCACCAAGCCTTTACCGCGGAGCTTGGCGCTAACAAGGCTCGTCTGCAAGAAGTTCAGGCTTTAGCTGAACAACTAAAACCTGATGCGGAGGTGGAACAACAGCTCAAGCAGCTGCAAGGAGACTGGGAACGACTGCAGCAGGCCACTGAACAGAGAGGTAGGACGTCATAATTATAGTATAACTTTTTGTATCATTATAAAGATGATAAAAATGTTCCCAAACTTTGCTTTCAAAATATTTGATGGGCATATTTTGTTGTCGATGACCCTTTTAGATCCAAACCAGGCCAGGGCCACTCCGCAGTGTAGATACAAAGCTACAAGTACACGGCGGGCTCGACTCATCATGACAACATTCAATGGCGCCGCGTCATCCGTTCGTATCTAGATTATCGAGTTAGTAGTACCTAGACTAGGGTTATTTGTTCGCACAAATAGAGCAATTGGCACAAAGCTTACTGGTTACAAGTCTAAATTCGTGACGTTGTCAGAACAGATAAGAGTTACGCGATAGAAAGAGAGGCAACTTCTAGGTGAAAATATGTGCGGTCTGAATTGCGACTTTATTGTGTAGAAATAAGAGTCGCTATTTATTTAAATGATTTTGCGGAGTGACACTTCTGTACCTATACTATTATGTATTCTGTGCCCAAACGCCCAAATAGGTTCCAGAACACAGATAAACACTCTTAGATACATTTGTAAATGCAAAGACACATAATATGTTTGCACTGAGCGGAAATTGAACCTGTGACTTCTAATGTCGAAGTCGAATGCTTAACTCAAATTTAACTTACTTTTTTGGTGCAGGTCGTGGACTAGAAGAAGCCCAAGATATATTGGAGTTTAACCAGCATCTGGACAAGATCGAGGCGTGGATCAGAGATAAGGAGATGATGGTATGTACCCAGCGTCGGATGTTTATAAATACGTGTTCAAAAACCAAAACCCCGTGGAAAATAAAAAAGATACATTTAATTTCCTTTTACCTCTTTCCTCTAAAACTAACCTGGATACGGTTATCTAAAGCAGCTTTCTAATTGATAATATTACTTAAATATTCCAATATTATTTAAATAACTTAATTAATATTGTACCTCATACCGCCATATTAGAAAACTTAATAAAAATAGTTATTGTCCAGGTCCAAGCTCACGAGCTGGGCCGTGACTACGAGCACTGCAGCGCTCTGCTGCGGAAGCTGGACGACATGGACAGTGACATGAAGGTGGACGACAAGAGAGTCAAGAGCATCAGGGCACTCGCCGATAAACTTCTGCAGCAGGTAAGAGAAGAGAGAAAATAAGAGAGAGAGAGAGAGAGAGAAAACTGAATTTAGGCTATTTATTTTTACTTTTTAAATCCCGAGATTATTAATGCTCCGTGGTACCAGACGAAATGCAACAATAAAAATTATTATTAATTGATAATGCTTTCCCAAAGACGTCACCATACACAAACTCAACTTTTTTAATTTGATATAATCTCGATTTTCATTAATTTAACCTACTAGTATCATAAAAACGGACAGGCAACAGTAGGGAAGTATCCTTCGACCTAAGGATTGGTTTGGGGGAGTTTTAAGCATATAATAAACGCGCGGCAACTTTCATTGCGCGATGCAGAATTCGTAGTCACTACGTAGTTCGTCTGGACTTCGCTAGATGCCGTTGAAGTTTTTTAGAATTCATCTGATACCATTTCATTTCGTACTAACTTAAATATCTTAAGAGTTCAGCATAACCAACATTCCCTTTTCTCCCCCAGGGTCCTACCCAGCAAGCCGCAGCAGTGGCCCAGCGCCGCGACCTGTTCCTGGCCAAGTGGAACGCTCTGTCAGGAGCTCTGCAAAAATACCGGGATAACCTGTCAGCAGCATTGGAAATACACTCTTTCAACAGGTAAATATCTAAATAGCATAGATTATCCTATTTTAACCAGCAGAACATTATAATGATATCTTTGTCTCAACATCATTTAGGAACTTATTACTATGATAATATGTATTATTGTGTGGCAATAAATAATTATTATCATAAAAAAAAACTTTTAAAACGGTGGTGGCGTAATCGCTAAGGCGTCGGACTTGCGATTAAATGGTAGCGGGTTCAAACTCAACCCGGTGCACTACAGACATGAACCCACTTCTATCACAAGCATTTAACTTAGCTAGAGGGGTTCAGAAGAGTACTATAGTTTTGGTTATACATACTTTTCAAATAGGGACTCTATACTTAAAAAAAACGTAAATGTACGGGTAGATGAACTTCACCTTCCCATAATCCATTTTTTTTATGGTATGGGGGGCAAACGAGCAGACGGGTCACCTGATGGTAAATGACTACCGCCGGCCATGGGCCCTGCAACTCAAGAGTCACAAGTGCGTTGCCGCCCTATAAGGTGGGAGTAGAGGAAGGGTGAAAGAGGGAGAGAAGAGTCAGGGCCGGAAACCTCACTCACTAGGCGAAAAGCAATGAAAACATTGCTTCACTGCCGGTTTTCTGTGAGGCCGTGGTATCACTCCGGCTGAGCCGGCCCATACGTGCCGAAGCATGGCTCTCCCACGGAGATTAATTTCTATGTTTTTAATATTTTATCATTACAGCCCTCATGAATGCCTTTGATTTGATATAAAAATTAAGAAGTTCTATAGGACGTAAATGAAACCTTGATTTGGAGCCTAGCTGTTTGAGGAGTAAACTTTTTATCAGCTCAAGAACCGGGATTGAATTTAAATACATAATACATTGACTGGCCTGTTGGCCTAGTGACCCTGACTGCTGAGCCAGAGGTCGTAGGTTCGATTCCCACCCGAGTCTGAGTGTTCTTTGTGTCCGTTGTTTGTAGTGCGGGAGTATTACAAACAAATTACAATAAATCATTCATTAATTATTATAATCATTCATAAAAAATTTCTGTGCTCAGGGATGTAGAAGATACTGCTGAACGTATTTCGAAGAAGGCGACGCTCTTCAGCAGTTCAGAACGTGGGAGGGAACTGAGTGTAGCGCACGAGCTGAAGAGGAAACACCTCGCGAGGGCTGCGGAGGCTGGAGCCATTAGAGACAAGATCAACCAGCTGGAGGGAGAGGGGAAAGCCCTTACTAAGAAGTAAATTAACTTACTAACTTTATTGAGTTTTTTTGACAGGCCTGTTGGTTTAGTGGTTAGTGATCCTGACTGCTAAACCAGAGGTTTTGGGTTCGACTTCCATCTAGGACAAATAAGTGTGTGATGAGCATGATCATTTGTTCTGTGTTTGGCTGTAATTTATCTATAATATGTATGTATTTAGTAATATATAAATATGTTTATCAGAAGTCTGGTTACCATAGTACAGGCTTTGCCTAGTTTGGGATCAGACGGTCGTGTGTGAGATGTGTCAAGATATTATTATTATTATAATGTCAGAAATCGACTGTTTCAGGTTTCAATAATCTTGTGATTACGACATTCAGTTCTTGACCATGATATTGAGTCCTATTACTTTTTAATAAAACAGTCCATTTCTACACGTTATCTTCTGACAAGTGCAGTAATTAACGTTTAGCGGGATTAGATTGACATGGTCAAACATGATATTTGAGACTATCAGTAATCTGATCTGACCTACACCGACAGCATCCGACCAGAGCAGTTAATTTCTGACCATGTCAATGAGCTAGTGACTTTGGTAATGAAGACCATATCAATCGTCAGTTCTGACCAAACCCGCCTTCTGAGCATGGCAATCAACTTGTTACCATTGCGTTTTATAAAATAGTACCTGGATGACCGGTTTATGAAACCTAGCTAGATCGATTTTTCGCCCCTGAAATCCCCTGCATACTAAATTTAATTAAAATCATTGGAGTCGATCCGAGATTTAGATTATATATATACACATATACAAGAATTGCCCGTTTAAAGATTTTGACTCTTTACTAAGAACACTGAAGATATAAAAAAAACTAAAATATTTGACATATTTATAATAATTATACCTACTAGGTACCCAGAACGTGCGAAAGAGATAGAGACAAGTTTGCAGAGCCTTCGCGAAGGCTGGGACAAGCTCCAGGAGTTGGCTGCCAGACGTACTGCACTTTTGGACGAAGCTATTGCTGAACATAAGTTCGATGAAAACCTCAAGGTATGTCTTATTTTGCCACTCTAGGGGTATTCCAGTTCAAATGACCATATTCTGTTGGAGGCTGCAAGAAGTGTGTTTGATTAATTTATTGCCACTACTGGGATAAACAAGTGCCAACAGCCTATGGAACATTGATAAAACTTTTGAATTGAAAAAAAATTGTGACATTTTCAAATTAGGTCAAATTTTAAAAACAGCGACACTCACTACATATTATAAAACAAAATCCCCGCGTCTGTCTCTCTATATGTTCGCGATAAACTCAAAAACTACTGAACGGATTTTCATGCGGTTTTCACCATTAGATAGAGCGATTTATGAGGAAGGTTTAGGTATATAATTTGTGGAGGTTTTGTGTAAATTGGTTGAAATATGATGATGATTGTTGAAGATGTTTTTGCTACCCGTGCGAAGCTGGGGCCGGTTGCTAGTATAAAAATAAATTACTGTGTTGCAAATAGATGACATTGCTATTCGCCTGTGTTATAACCGCCCGTTGCCAAGTAATTAAGCGTTGTGAGAAGAAATCGGACAAACAAACTCTCGGCCACTCTTTTAAATCCCTATATAGTATACTCCCACCTCAAAGGCCGGCAATGCACTTGTAACTCTTGAGTTGCGGGTGTCCATGGGCGGCGGTAGTCACTTACCATCAGGTCTTATCATTAAAAGTTTAATCATTTTTCGAAATCTTGGCTTAGCACTCTCACGGGAGCCATGCTTCGGCACGTATGGGCCGGCTCGACCGAAGTGATACCACGGCCTTACAGAAACTGGCAATGATTGCATTGCTTTTCACCGAGTGACTGAGGTTACCGGAGGCCCTAACCCTTCCCCCCCCCCCCCTCTACCACCTTTCTGGTGAGAGGTCTAAATATTTCACCAAAATATTTTAAATGTTTAAAAATAATTTCAATATTCTACAAAACCTATTATAACTAAACTTAACACTAATAACCTTCATATGCGTTACTCAAGGTCATTCATAAGTGTTACCAAGGTAGACAAAAAATATTAAAATTAATGTGTTTTTACAGGAACTGGAGTTGTGGGTGTCCGAGACGGTCAAGAGGATGGATGAGAGCGGAGCCCCGGAGACAGTATCCGATGCTGAAGCGCTTCTGGAGCTCCACCATGAGAAGAAGGTATAGTGTTTGTCATGTATGTACATGTACAAAGTATGTCCGCCCCCCCAAAAACTCTGGTAGTGCATGTTGCAGGTTCAAACCCCCAATATCAGTAAAAATAAATGTCTGTTTGTAATGTCAAAATAATCGTAATTTTTAAGCTCATAGCTATGTGCACGATACCTATGTCTAAAAATCAGTTTTTAAAATGTTTGTCTATCTGTCTGTCTGTTTGTTCCGGTTAATCGCCGGAACTGGTGGACTGATTTCCACGGGACTTTCACTGACAGATAGGTGGTGTTATAAGGATTAACTTAGGTTACCTTTATTTAAAAAAAATAATTAGGGTTCCGCGCAAAATATGTAAATATCGGTAATGTACTTGCATTACCGATGTTGGAGGAATTAATTAGGCGTTACTGGGAACGCTAATATGTCATTTAGGCCGGCAAACTTACTACCATGTAAATAGCGTTTTAACGACATTGTAAGTTTTGACTCGATTTGTGTTAGAAGTCAATCATTGTGCAATTTATTTTTTAACCGAATTTAAAAGGGAGGAAGTTCTCAATTTGGATGTTTTTATTTTTGATACGGGGAAAAAGCACTGAACTCGCGTGACCGTCATGCTCAGATGACTTATGTCAGTTATGTTTTCACTTCTGACGTGCAGTCCTACGACTGACATTTTTTTTATAAATGTTCATATAACTACGTCATATATAGACGGATTCCGAAATGTTCTCATTTGAATTTCGTAAAAATGTGAGGGTGAGTTTCGGAGTCAGACGATGGATCTTTTCAATAACATTGTCTTGGTATGAATTCCTAGATGGACAGGAACTCTGCTAAATCATTTGAAGTCGGTTTTTTATTGTGATTAAACTTTTTAACATAAGGTTTTACATTTTTTTAAATAAAACACCTTTTAATATAGTGATAAGAAATGTGATACGATAGTAACACAATCTATTTACCAACAAACTTACATTTTTTCTTCGCATTTAAATCCAAGGCAAACCTAGCTCTATCGCATTGAATTATGTTCAAATTTCGAACTATCTTCTTAATATATATTTTATTTAAACAGGCGGAGATAGATGGTCGTCAGAAAGCTATCAGTACACTTCAGAAGGAGGTTGAGCAGGTCCCGGAGAAGGTGAAGAGAGTGTCTCACCTGTCCACCACTCTGGACCAAGCCTGGCTCAAGAAGAAACAGTATTTAACTCAGGTATGTGGGATAGACACAGTGGTTATGTACTTATGAAGCTAATGTACTATATATGTGTAAGTTTGTTTGTTAATATATACAGGTGTCACAGAACAGTGTGGTTTTTATTACAGAAATTATTTTGTAACTGAAAATATGTTCTTGTTGTACCGATAAAGTAAATGTTTTTTTAAAGAAAATACTTGTGAATGAAACTATAGGTAATTAATAACAAGGATTGTGATTGAATTTGATGTTGATGGAATTTCCGGATTTTTCCGGATATGTCCGTAAAAAACAAAATCTCGCTCGTGTAACCAAAACTTACTTGTGTGTGTTCGTTTGCTTTCGTTACAAGTGCGTGCATCTTGAGGCCGTAAGCGATTTGTCAAAAGAATCATATATACTCACGTTACACAGATTCATATCCAGACGGGGCAAGCCAGCGGAAATATTCTCTGATAATGGTCGTAACATTGTGGCAGCTGCCAGAGAAATAGGAGATTTTTTAAAGGCCAATAAAACTGCTATCGCTGAGTATGCTCATAGTGAAGGTATAAAATTTATCTTTTCGCCCTCTTATGCTCCTCACTTTGGTGGTATTTGGGAGGCCGGCGTCAAATCCGCTAAATATCATATACAACGTGTGATGGGCAACACCCATCTCACCTTTGAAGAAATATCTACTCTTTTTGCACAGGTAGAGGCTATATTAAACAGTAGACCTTTATGTCCTCTTTCCTCATCTCCTAACGACTACCTTTTCCTAACCCCTGGGCACTTTTTGATAGGACGCCCTCAGAACTCTTTGCCTACGCCTTCACTTGAAGATCAGAACGCAACAAGTCTTGATCGCTACAGGAGGCTGGAGCTAATCCGTCAACACTTTTGGCAGCGATGGCAAAGAGAGTACATTGGAGAGTTGCAACAGCGTTCCAAATGGCGCTCTAACTCCACAAAACTATGCGTTGGAGATTTAGTCCTCTTACAAGAAGACAACGTCCCACCACTCTGCTGGCGCATGGGACGAGTCAGCCGTTTATTTCCTGGGACTGATGGCATCTCGCGAGTCGCGGACATCGAGACGACCAGAGGCTGTTTTAGGAGACCTCTTACCCGCATCTGCCCCTTGCCAACTACTGACGAAGACTCAAGTTGAAGGTAGATCTTCAACGAGGGGGAGGATGTCTAAGCGCATAGAACTTCGATGAGAACAAAACGCACACCGTTCTTGGTGTTTAAGACGGTCTTTATAAAATTATGATTCTTACTTACCCACATTTTTTTTTTTTACACAATTACAACTAGCGGTTAAAGCAAGTCAAAATATATTGTACTGTACCATTGTTTTACACAATAAAAACGTTGTTTCCACAAAAAGAAACTGAGGTTTGCATTTTTCAAACTTCCAAATGTCCACTACGAGACAGTGACTGTGAATGTAACCATCACACTTAGATACATATATACCGCTGTGTGTGAAAATTTTTTAGGCACGTTGGGCACTTTTGGTATGGGGAAAAAGCACTAAGACCGTCACGCTCAGTTGAAGTGAAAACTGCTTTAGGCACTTTGGGCACTTTTGGTATGTGTGACAGATTTTTTTTATAAAAAAATATCAAATTCTTTTTTTTTATAATTTTTGAACTGTCTTAATTATTTATCGGCAGCATAACAATCCTAAAATAGGACCACCTTTTAGTAAAACCTGTATAATTTGTCGGGCACAAATAAATTCTACCATAATTTGCCTGAAATATAATCTGTCATTAATATTTATTCATCATTGAGCTCATCATGATTTGTTATTCTTCTCCAGGGTCACCAGCTCCAACTGTTGAAGGAGCAAGCTCGCCAGACCGAGGACTGGCTGGCGTCCAAGGAGGCCTTCCTCAACAATGATGATCTGGGGGAGAATCTCGATGGTATGTCAACAAAAAAAGATTTTTTCTGTCTGTTTAAAAATGTATTACCAGTTTAAAAAGTTTATGTATATAGTATATATATATATATATATATATATATATATATATATATATATATATATATATATATATATATATATATATATATATTAAAAGCATCAGAATGATTACATGGGATTACACCAAAAAATCTATTTAAAAAAATATTGTTTATCCGTCTGTTTGTTCTGGCTAATCTCCGGAGCAGGTGGACCGATTTCCATGAGACCCTCACTGACAGATAGCTGATATTATAAGGAATAACTTACTTCTTCTTCTTATTTTGGAATAATAAATTCAAAAAATAATAAATATGTACACGCGAGCTACACCGCGATTTGCACAGCTAGTTTCAAATAATATTTTTATAATGCATGGTTTTCTTCGCAGCCGTGGAAACGCTGATCCGCAAGCACGCAGAGTTCTCCAAGCTACTGGACTCACAGCTAGGCCGCGTCGACGAGCTCCAGCGGTTCTCAGCCAGCATGCTGGCCGAGAACCACTATGATAGACCATATATAGAGAAGAGAGTGCAAGAGATCCTCGCCAGGAGAGATAAACTTAAGGTATTATTATTATTTTAAGTGCCTAGTGCTACCTCGACCATTTCTGGTCTGTCGTACTTGCTTTAAAGTTCACTCCTCAGACTTATGGCTTCGAGAAACCTCCAGATCCTATCAGCAGTGATTGTTTGTATTTCCTGCGGTTGCATGATGTGCAACCCTAGGTGAATACTTCGGTGTCGCATTAGTGGGCATCAAAAGTATAGAATAATATGCATTGCAGTTTCTTTGCCTTTCGACGGAATCTGCATATTGTGTTCTCACTCAACTTTAGGTTGAACATATGTTTGTTCAGTTTGCAACTTAAGGTAAGTTACTGTTGATGTTTCCATACGCAGTTCCAACAGCCAACGTGTTTTCAGCGTTGATTAGATCAAAATTGTTTTATGTGATGAGGGCAAAAAGAGGCATTGTTATCGATTTCAATGAAATAAAATATGATTTATAAAAAAATAAATTGGTATCACCGCCAACATATAAAAAAACAAAGTCCCCCGCCGCGTCTGTCCGTCTGTTCGGACGGATTTTCAGGTGGTTTTGAGTAATAGACAGAGTGATTCATGGGGAAGGTTTAGGTGTATAATTTGTTAAGAATTTGTGTAAATTGATTGAAATATGATGATGATTGTTGAAGATGTCTAAGAAATGTAAAATTGATATGTATACCAGTTAGTTACCTAAGAATATAATATTTATTTATAAAAAAAATTACTAAAATCTCAGTTTGCATTCGCAAACGCTTTCGACTTTCATCTATGCCGATAACAATTAAGGCAAAAAAAAAAAATTGAAAAATGTTTTGTTCTCATAGGTATATTTTGTATCTATATATTGTATGTATGAGTATGTTTGTGTATTAATATATTTGTGTAATAATTATAACTTTCTTGTAATTCCGTTCTCATACACCTGCCATGTCCCTCATTGAATCACCCAAGGGTTGACTGGTAGATAATGCCATGTGGCATTAAGTCCGCCTCGTACTATATAAACCGCAGTAAGTAATAAATAATCGTGTATGTATGTACTTTTAACAAAACATTGAATTTTATCTCAGGAATCATGCAAGCTCCGCGGTGAGATGCTGGAGCAGTCTCGCCAGCTGCACCAGTTCCTCAGGAACCTGTACCACGAGCGGGAATGGATCGCGCTCAAGATGCAGATCGCCAATGATCAGAACTACCGGTAACTTATACACTTATCATCATCACCTTCATCATAATGATCATACACTCATATAATTTTTTTATAATAAATGTTTTTTGTAATGTGTGTATTTTTTTTAGAAATAGAAATTAAGAATGAAGAAGAGAATAGAATAGAATTTAAGAAAATCAATAGCATATATTTATTTTATTTCTAGAGAGCTATCGAACCTTCAAAGCAAGATACAGAAGCACTCGGCGTTCGAATCGGAGCTAGCAACGAACAAAGGACGTATTGATGACGTAGCCAACCACGGGGAGACGCTTATCGGTAAGTTTGCTATCTATTTAAATATTTTCAATATGAATAATCTTGTATATACATTGGCAAACAAACAAATGGTATCATTTTGTATTTTTACATCCATAATTTTTTTATACGGATATGTCCGGACAAATCCGGATATCCTATCAACATCCTTAATATTGATTACCTATAGTTTCAGCCATAATAATCTTTTCTCTTACAGAATATCAGCTTTAAAAAAAAATAAGTAGGTACATATCGCCAGTTACAAAATAAGGTCTCTGTATTAAAATTCACTCAAAAACGACCACACCTGTTTGTAACATATTCCTATATATTGTGTGACCGTCCATATATATATATTTAGTTTAAAAAACACAAGCGCTTGAACATATTAAGCAATATAAGCGGCGGTAGCGTAATGGCTAAGGCGTCGGACTTGCGATCAAGTGGTTGCGAGTTCGAACCCCACCCAGTACACTACAGGCGTGTACCTACTCCTAACACAAGCATTTTAGCTTGGCTGGAGGGGTTAACGAGAATACTAGTAATGTGTGACCCACGTTACTAGTATTCTTTTTTTTATAAAAAAAAATACATATATATATATTAGGAATAATGCCTGTATCGCTGGGACTTTACAAACATTAATTTACATTGGATGAGCATGATCATTTGTTCTGTGTCTAGGTGTATATGTAATATGTATATATTTAGAAATATATAAGTATATTTATCAGCAGTCTGGTTACAATAGTACAGGCTCTGCCTAGTTTGGAATCAGACGGCCGGGTGTGAGGTGTGTCAAGTTATTGTAATTTTTATTCAAACAACGAACAGACGGACAAAGAACACCCAAAGTCGGGACTATTATTTGTTAATCACTTAATTTTTTGTCCCGTGTGGGAATCGAACTCGCACTAGGCGCGGCGTAGTGCCAAAGCCACCATTTTAGCCATTGCGTCAGCAATACATTTGGGTTTACTTTATTTAAATGATCTCTATCTTCACAGAGAGCAAACACTACGCATCTCAAGAGATAGCCAAGCATGTAGAAGAATTGGAGAACCAGTGGCGGGAGCTGCAGGCCGCTGCCAAGCTGAGACGGGAAAGGTTGCAGGAGGCCTACCAGGCCAGGGTCTACCTCCGAGGGCTGGATGACTTCACCGCCTGGCTCGACGAGGTCGAGGCTCAGCTCTTGAGCGAGGACCACGGTTAGTCTTGTTGAGCTACATATGAATCTCAAGAATTATTATTTTTGAACTAAATTTCTTAAATATTGTTACAAATGCTAAAAGAAGTTAATGTTATTGTTACAGAAGTAAAAAAACATTATTCTCATTCGTACACTCATTTATATTCTCACCTTTTTTTAACTTTCATTCTCACCCACGCTTTCGTTCTCATGCTCATACGCAATCTCTTTCTCATTCATTATCTCTATTCTCATTCTCATTCTCATGATCACTCTTATTTTAATTTCTTCGTAACAAAACAAGGACCTAACTGTTACTCTTTCATCCTCAGGCAAAGACCTGGCTTCGGTGACAGCACTGCTGAAGCGACACACGCGTTTAGAGCAACAGGTTTTGAGCAAAGCTGACGTGGCCACACAACTAGCGGATAACGCTCAACAACTCGCCGACAGTAAACACTTCATGGCCCCACAGATATTGAGTAAAGCTGACCTAGCTGTTAAGAGGTTTGTATCTACACTTTAACCTTCCCTGGACATTTCAGTGACTACTATATTTTTAAACCACTAGCTTTTAACCACGGCTTCGCCCGTTCAGCCATTTTTCCTGAAAAACATTCACGTTTATAAAAGGAGTAGAATAGATAAAAATATAGTAACTATTACCGATAAAAATACGGATTGAAAAAAAAAACAAAATTAGAAAATTTTAGTTTTTATTCGTGCAGATGCACTTTTCTAATCAATGTGTTATGATATTTCATGTCTGTCCCAATTATTATGTTAATTAATTTTTTTATACGGATGTCCGGCCAAACCTGGCTATTCCATCAACGTCCTTAGCACTTATTACCTACAGTGTCATTCATGACAATCTTCGAAACATTATCTTTGTTGATATAATAAAAAAATGCACGCTGGGTTTATTTATTAATAAATACGTATTTTCCTAAAATTCTATAACTCAGTCGTGTCAACTATATGCTAAAATATGACTACATTATTTTGTAAAATCCGAAACTGATTTTTCATATATTTATAATGCTTTCTTTCCTTTTGTGTCTTCTTCTCGTGGTCAACATATACACAAAACAGAAATAGTATATATATCACTAACCTTCTTTTTTCTCCAGGTATCGCCAACTACAAGAGCCAATGCAGATCCGTCGCGACAATCTTGAAGATGCTGCGTTACTCCATAGATGGGATAGAGATGCAGACGAAGAGTTCAGATGGTATGTCAACCTCAATACCACTAAGAGGTCTCCGACCAGGCCAAGTGATCATGTGTGGTGGCCTAAATATACTAATCACTACGGGAACTTTCACTGCGCGTTGTAGAATTAGTAGTTACTATGTAACTAGACTAGTTGATAGATGGCAATAAGTTTTTGTTTATTTATTAGCAAATTATTTAATACTTTTAAGTATTAGCGTGATGGTTTAGCCATATGACTTACAATCGAGTGATTACGGGTTCGAACCACGCTCCTGACACAAGCATTTAGCTTAGCTTAGCTTAGCTAACAAGAATACTAGTATTGTGTGAACCATGTATTTTCTATACATGGTTCACACAATAGAGAAGAAGAGATAGCCCACTACCTAGTTTGCACGGTTTTCGCTAGATGGCGCTGATGTGTGTTTCGTTGACCGAATGATTTCATACCATTACCTAACTTGACAATTTTCTTCAGGATGCAAGAAAGGGAGTCAGCTGTGAAGCAAGAAGAAGCTGGTGCCACTCTCGCAGAAGCCCAGACATTGATGAAGAAGCATCTCGCTCTCGAAGCTGAACTTATTTCAAGGTACATAACCCTTCTTGTATATTCAAGGCTAACCAATATTTTCATTTGTTTATTATAAATACTTTCATACATATTTACATATTTTATTATTTCACACCTAGTTTATCTTCATGTTTTGATGACGAAGAGATATGGTATGGTTGTAAACGGCCACTAAACAAACCAGACATTATCATGGGACGACACTACAGACGAACATTGTATGTCGTGTTTTTATGTATTGGCGGGCGCGTCTCGTTGAACCATGTTCTCTTACCATATCTACGATCCCGCATAAGCACGTCTCTCTCGCGCGCTCGTGAGCTGTCAGATGAATGCTTCCAGCATAATGGGCGGTAGAAGTACACATATGGAATATTTGCCTACTTACACGTAGTGGGTAAATGTTTTATATTAGCAGTTCAGTCTACTTTAATTTTATTTATTTGTATTGATGTAATGCATTAGCATGTACATAACATTTATCTATTTAGCTGTACTCTGTAGATTCAAGCATAATATCACCACACTCACAACATCCTCACACACACCCTCACACACGCAAAATACACAAAAAAAAGGGCCCAGTTGAAAACCAGCGTCAGGCACCCACCATTGCCTGCTACAAAGCTGAACTGGCTCCCATTCTGGTGCGACCGCGAGATGACTACTTCTCGTCTCTAAATTTAAGTCAGTTTTGTTGTTAAGTGTTTCATTCTGTTAGCGTCTCCTTTAGTTGTGCCAGAATAAACGTATTTTCTTTCTTTCTTAATTTTTATGTAACATATACATAACATATATATTTAATGGTGGTAATGTTCGTAAAGCATGATAACTTAATCTAGCTGATAGTTCCACCGATTAGCGCATTTAAACAATCAAACAAAAACTCTGCAGCTTTATTAGTGTATTATATAATATTAGTTTAATTTTTAATTATCTATTTGACAGAGAGCCATCAATAAAAGCATTGATAAACCGAGCATCTCAACTGTCTCGGCGCGGACACTTCGCGTCCGGAGAGTTGGAGGCGAGGGCCCGAGATCTATCCGGATGTTACCGCGATTTGTTGGAGGCCGCGGCCGACAGGACACAGCTCATACAGGAGAGATGCGAGCTGCTACAGGTCAGTAGATATTGTGTAAGGTATTACAGTAGGTGTGCTCATATTTTTGGACCGTGATAAATAGCTAAGTTAATAGTGTTTCTTTGTATTATATTATAATATGTACATATGTATTAACAAAAGAAAATGTTTTGTAAATATTATATGTTTAGTTTGGGTCTACATGACATATGTGAAAGATGTGTTATATATCCTAGAATATTATAAATATAGTAAAGTCAACTTAAAAAAAATTCAAATGTTATTATTTTTAATTTTCATTTAAAAACATTATACGGACATGTCCGGACATCCGGATATTTTATTGACATCCTTAGTAATTCTCTCTCACTCTTGCGGACTAATTAACTTTATCGGTATATTACCAAAATCAGTTTCAAAATAAGGTTTTTTTATTGATGATTAATTTTTTACAATTTTTATCACGTTTTACGACCCTAAGTCTACACCTTTAAGTAACACTCTGTACAAATAACGAGCGGGATGCATAGGCGTCCATCGGGATGCAACCGCGTACTGCCGGATGCTTTGACATCCACCATACATCTTATACAGCAAACATACTTAGCATTCAAAGAATTTAATAATACGTGTTTTTCCTTTCTGCAGCTTGCATCTGAAGTGTCTGAAGCTGAAGCCTGGCTCCTAGAACGTCGCCTGGCTCTGGTCTCCTCGGATGTGGGACGAGACGAGGATTCGGCACTAGCACTGGTACGAAGGTTGGAAGCCACGCAGAGAGAACTCACCGGGTTCGATGCCACGGTCGTGAAGTTGGAGAAGTCAGCTACTGGTTTAATGGTGAGTATTTCTTTAATAGCCTTGTATTAGTTAGAACAAAAAGGAAAGTACATAAACAATTTTTTTTTTTTATCAATTCTTGCAATAGATCCGTTTCCTATGTTTAAAATAAATTGTTTAACAGACCTCATGAAATTAAGTCTATATTTATAAAACAAATCGTGACACGTTCTGTGTACGCGATGAACTCCTAAACTAATGAACCGATTTTTATGAAATTTTACACACTGTAGAATTTGGTAGAGACGAGGAGGAGAGATAAGATAGTTTTTTTTTATTGCGGTTTACCTAGCCACAGCAACGTGTAGCCGGACAGCTAGTATTATATAACACCTTAAAAACTCTTTAAAAAAACTCCCACACGGAACGATTCCTGTGTCGACGGTACTTTAGAAACATTCAAACAACAGACGCAAAGAACACCCAGACTCGGAACTACTATTTGCGTATCCGACAAATTTTAGTCCCGAGTGGAAATCGAACCCAAGTAATGGCAAGGCGACCACTTTAACCATTGCGCCATACGTGCAATCAAATTAGATTCCTTATTATATTAAAGGTTATTATTCTTTTTTAATTGTCAAACCGAACAATAAAAGTGTCACATGTTGTTATTACATACAATTTTCTACAGAATTTTTCTAAAGAATTTTGACTTTTAATAAAGGGGGGGGGCATCCATAAATTACGTCAAACGTTAAGAGGGGGGAGGGGTAAACGAAAGAAAAGACACACATTACTACACTTTTATTTATAAAAAAAATGGAACTGATCTTTCCAGTTCTGGGTGTAAAATTGAAGAATATGTGTCGTCACACGAGGGAGGGGCGGTCCCACAAATGTGACATATGGATGGCCCCAAAGAGATAATGATTTCCTTTATTTCTTTCTATTTAGGACCGAGCAACTATTGATGGGGAACAGGTCAATAAGAAGATGAACGACCTGAAGACCACGTACGAGGACATGAAGCTCCTATCAGCTAAACGCCAACAGCGATTACAACAGAGCCTAAAGTATTTCAAGTAAGTACAGACAAACAAGTCTTAATAATAAAAAAATATTTTATTTCCCTCAAATAAAAAAGTAAATTAAAAAAAACAACTTGACACATCTCATACTGGGCCGTCTGACCTTAATCTAGGCAGAGCCTGTACTGTGGTAACCAGACTGCTGATAAACATACTTATATATTACTTAATACATACATATTATAGATAAATTACACCCAGACACAGAACAAACGACCGTGCTTATCACACAATTATTCGTCCTGGGTGGGAATCGAACCCACGACCTCTGGCTCAGCAGTCCGGATCACTAACCACTAGCCCACAAGCTAGTCAATACTTACTATAACGGGCCTTGGCTAAAAACGTTGTATATTTTAACTCTTACAAAGAAAAACATACATACACTGACGCCTGTACCCCGAAGTTATAGGCAGAGGTGTTTTAAACTTTTGATTTTTGATTACGAAACCCCAAAAATAATCTCCGGTCTTGATTACAATCTTTATACCTTCTCCAGGTTCGTCCAAGAATGTGAGGAAGTCCAGGAATGGATCGGTGAGCAGATGGCCACGGCTGCGAGCGAGGAGTATGGTCTGGATGTGGAGCATGTGGAGACGCTGCAGCAGGCCTTCGATAACTTCCTCGCCCAGTTACATGGTGAGCATGCTATATACTTATATGGTACTTGAACTAATATTACTAAAATCCTACTAATATTATAAACGTGAAAGTTTGTGAGGATGTATGGATGGATGAATGTTTGTTACTCTTTCACTCAAAAACTACTAAACCGATTGCGATGAAACTTGGTATGTAGATAGCTAGAGACCTGTATTAACAGATAGACTACTTTACCCCGATATTTCCACGGCATCGGGACTTACACGGGTGAAACTGCGGGGCCATCTAGCCTAAACCGCGAAAGAAATTCTGATGAATTTTGGTATAGGGATTAAATGATGATATGTTCGTGGGAGAGCCATATTTCGGCACGTATGGACCGGCTCGACCGAAGTAATACTACGGCCTCACAGAAAACTGGCAGTGAAGTAATGATTCATTGCTTTTCGCCGAGTGAGTGAGGTTACCGGAGGCCCACCCTTCCCTCTCCCCCACTTCCCCTACCCCCACCTCAAAGGCTGGCAACGCACTTTTGACTCTTGGTGACTCTCTTTGATCAGGTGACCCATCTGCTCGTTTGCCCCCTATACCATAGAAAAACGAATCTTTAAGAAAGACATGGCTACTTTTTGTCGTAGAAATGAGGGATAAATGTTTGAATGGGAGTTTGTTTGTTAGTTTCGTTCAACCATCGTTGAAGGAATTTTTGAGTCGAGGATATTTGAAATTTTTATGTTATGCTTCTGTCTTTACTGCTCTGCTCCTATGTCGTAGCGTGGTGTTATAATAATTAGAAACAATCATTAAACAACAGTATTGTGTGAATGTGATCTTAAGCACAGCAGATTCCTTCACGAATTAGTGCCCCCCCGATTTGGAAGTTTTCCATCTTTCAAAAAACCTGTGTAAATTAGCACTAAGAGCGTAGTTCTGATTTTTACTGTAGAGTTACCAGAATTCCTAGACCACCCCTTGGGGGAAGGTAGACAACGTACAGAAGTCCACTTTATCACATGTATTGTTCAACAGCCAATGAAGGTCGTATTGAAGGAGTCTGCGAAGCAGGCAGCGTTCTTCTAGAAGAGAATACTCCAGAAGCAGATAGAGTGAAGCAGAGGATAGATGATATCAAGGGACTGTGGGATGACTTGAAGGAGTTGGCTTTAGCCAGACAAGAGGTGATAATTAAGATACATAAATTAATAACAATTATATTTAGATTTATGCAAGTACATACATATTGGGGCTCGTGGCTAAGTGGTAATCGAGTAGGTTAGCACATTACAAGGTTAAGTTATGCCAGCCAGGTCAATCTTAGGATGGGTGACCATTCTTAACACTGAGACCCCTCCGTGCCTGGGAGAGCACTTTAAACCGTCGGTCCTGGTTGCCATACGAATATCTGTGGTATTCGTTACGGGTAATTGGAGCCCTAAAAAGTCCGACAACCTAACTACAGACCTTCGATATCGCCTAGTACTTGAGTTGTGGAGGTCTGATGGCAGTCCCTTCACGTAAAATATCAAAGTTCGGCCATTTCGTAGTTAGACTGAAAGCGGACCCTAACTTAGTTGGTAGAAGGCGTGGAGGATGATGATACATATAGCCTAGTTCTAGAGCCCACAGTAAAAGCTTTGCTAGATAAGATATTATTCTTAATAAATTTTCATTGGTACGTGTTTCTTTAGGCGTTGGCAGGCGCCCGCCAGGTGCATGAGTTCGACCGCTCGGCTGAGGAAACAGCGGCCTGGGTGGCGGAGAAGGAGTCGGCCCTGGGAGACACCGCCCCCCCTCGGGAACTGCACGAGCTACACGCGCAGAAGAGGATGCTGAGCGCGCTCGGCGCGGACCTGGACGCCATTAAGCACGCGCACGACAAACTGCAGGAGGAAGCTGTCAGGTAACTTGAGTGTAGAAAGAGTCAAGTCTCGGGAATCTAACGCTTATTGACTTACTAGATATTTGTTGTTAATTTTACCCTAATAGGAGGGAAGTGGAGGACTCGCAGAATATACTGGTTCTTCAATGACCCGTCATTATGCGCATATCTGTTTTATGATGTACATGTATAGTCAAACCATTAACAATAATGTTACCATCAGCTCGAAGGACCATATGTTTAATATGGTCCTTCGATCCAGATTTGTTGTCAGTACATTGGTCAGACAAATAAATCTAATTTTTCTACACTGTCCAACACAGACTTGGCACAGCTTTCCCCGACGCGAAGGAGCACGTGACGTCAAAGCTGGAGGACGTGACAGAGTCGCTGACGACCCTGGTCTCACTGACCCAACAGTGCAGCCAACAGCTGGAACTCGCCGGGCAGCTGCAAGCGTACTTCGATACTTACCATGAGTTACTGTAAGTATACTATAACTAGCTTTACCAAAATTTTACACACATTCATCGTCACTGCTTCGCCCTTAAGAACCGTAGCGCGATGTTAGACAGCTTATAAACTTTCTTAAAGATTGGGCTACCAAATTCAAAATATAAATCTCAAACCCGACTGACAGTTCCAGAGATTAGCGAGTTCAACCAAACGAACAAACTTTTTATTGTACTGTTACAAATATGCACCCTTTCTTGGTTCACACAATCAAAAATTATGTTAACCTTGCTAATACTCTGTTGAAATGGCTAAAGCGTTTGATGCTTATACTATCCACTTTTGTGAAGGGCGTGGACGAACGAAACCCTAGCCAGAGTGACAGCTCCAGATCTGGCCAGCGATGTCTCCGGAGCTGAACGTCTTCTGGCTCGTCACCGGGATATACAAGTCGAGATCCAGGCTAAAGAAGATACTTTCAACACCTTGTACAGCGATGGTGAGTACTCAATAATTGCGGTGTTCTTCAGGGCTCGATCGTGGGACCAATCTTGTGAAACGATGGGTTATGATTACCTTATCCAGGGTATATTTTTGCTTAATGATCAGTCCACATTAACACCAACGAGGTTAATACGGGTTAAGATTCTAATCTTAACCCATCGTTTCATTGAAGCGGTAGTGACGCGCATCCTGAATTACACTTCACGGGTTAGTTTTCTGATCACTCCCATGCACCTGATTTACACCTCAGTAGTTCTTCAGTAATATTTGTAGTTTACCACAGAATACATAATAGTCCAGGTACAGAAGTCTCCCTCCGCCAAATCATTCAAATAAATAGCGACTCTTGCTCAGACAGAAAACATGGCAATTCAGGTCGCATATCGCTAATTACCTACAGTTATATTCCTCTAGAAGTTCTGTCTCTTTCTATCGCGTAACTCTTATATATATACTGACGACGCCGCGACATTAGGGTTGTCTTTTTTTAAACGATTAATTAATCTGAATATTAAATTAGCATTACTCTATTTTTGTAAAATAAATGTGCAAGTAAATAAACTTATAACTCAAAGTCTGTCAAATACGAACTGAGGACGTCCTAAAGTGCGGAGTGGACCTAACCTAACTTTACAATGTACGGTGTTCTCCAGGGACCTAACTTTGGACCATTGTTTTTGTTGACATGGGTTATGATAAAGATCATGACATCCATTATTTGTTATTTCGATGATACTCTTATCCTGTGACTTCATATAGACTAAGAGACAATCATATTTTGCAACTACGACTCAATTGGCCGCGATATCAAATTTAAGTTATTTTGTTTGATAACAACTATATAACTTGTCCCCAGGTGAGAAACTGGTGAAAGAAGGTCACTTCATGTCTAACGAGATAGAAGATCGTATGTCACATCTACGCTCGCGCAGATCTCAGCTGGATGTTGCGTGGTCCAACCGGGAGAAGATCTACACACAGCATCTGGATGCTCTCGTGTTTAAGAGAGATGCTGATGCTCTCGATAACTGGATTACGAACCGGTAAGGGCATCTGTCAGATTTGTTATGGGGTTAGAGAGAGAATGATGAAGCAAAACATTGTGAGGTGTGAAACTTGGATTCTTGGGATTTGTATACCGACCCAATCAAATATTTATATGGATTAATATTTATTGTATGTTCCTATGTAAAATATCTAATTATAGTATAATGGCTTGTTGGTCTAGTGGTTCGTGACCCTGACTGCTAAGCCAGAGATTGTGGGTTCGATTCCCACCCAGGACAAATAATTGTGTGACAAGCACGATCATTTGTGTTGTGTCTGGGTGTAATTCATCTATAATATGTATGTATTTAGAAATATATAAGTATGTTTATCAGCAGTCTGGTTACCATAGTACAGGCTTTGCCTAGTTTGGGATCAGACGGCCGTGTGTGAGATGTGTCAAGTTATTATTGTTCTAAATCTAAATATGTATATCCGTGTTCTAGAGCGCATAGTACAAGCTATGCTTAGTGTGGGTCTATATAGCACTATGTTATACGTCGCAGGAAATCATTATTAGTCTTCCTTTTTCACCAGAGTCCCATTGGTCCGTGACGGCAAATACGGAGAGAGTGTAGCTCAAGTAGAAGAATTGATCAACCGCCATAGAGATCTAGAAGAAACCATAGATGCACAGAGAGACAAGTTCAATGCACTCAAGAGAATCACTTTAGTAAGTACTAGCAGTTCAGCTTTGCTTGCGTGTACATATTTATATATTTTGCGCGGAACCCTAATTCTTTTTCCAAAATAAAAGTAGCCTAAGTTACTCCTTATAACACCAGTTATCTGCCAGTGAAAGTCCCGTGGAAATCGGTTTACCTTTCCGGAGACTAGCCGAAACAAACAGACAGACAGACAGACAATAAAATTAAAAAAATATTTTTAGGCATAGGTATCGTGCAAATAACCGTACGAGTATGAGCTTAAAAAAAACTTTTATTTTAACATTACAAACAGACATTATTTCTTTGTATTGATTACACCACTGAAATTTATATTTGAGTAGGCAAAGACGAAACAGTTCAGTACCCGACTGCGAAACCCCAAAGGAAGGTTATGTATTTAACCTGTATGTCCTATCCCATCTTTATCTTCAATCGTAACTAGCATACGGCCGAAACGATTTTGATAATTGATTATGTCGTTAGATTGGTCTTTATTGCGCGAGTGTCACTAGGTATCTATACTAGCAGCGCCCCGCGGTTTCACCGGGAAATATCGGGATAAAAAGTAGCCTATATGTTAATCCAGGTCTCCAGCTATCTACATACCAAGTTTCGTCGCAATCGGTTTAGTAGTTTTGGCGTGAACGAGTAACAAACATCCATCCATTCATCCATCCAAACTTTCACATTTATAATATTAGTGGGATAGTGGGATTATGAAATGTCGGATTTGAAAGCCAAAATGTATGTTTTAAAATAAATAATTCTTCTTTCCACTATTTAGGTAGAACAAGCTTTCCAAATGCAGCGTAATGAAGAAGAAGCGGCTCGCAGAAGAACAGCTGAACGACAAGAGGCTGAACGTCTTCAGCAGTATAGAAAGAGGGAGATGGAGAGGATTACAGAGGAGAGAAGAAGAGAGACGGCACCGCCTGTACCTATAGCTATAGAAAGAGAGGCAAGTTAATAAGTAAAAATTATTTAATACATAAAAATTCACAAAAATCGTACTAATATGGTAAACAGGATGTAGGTAGATGGTCATATTTTAGATTCGTATAGCAGACCCCATGAATGATGTTATGCGCTAAAAATTTTAGAAAAATCGTGATTTTCTTTATTCTGACAATATGAACTTTAAAATTTATTGATATAGTTCATATTTCATCACAGAGAAGATATAGGTAATAAATACTATAGATGTTTATAAAATATCCGGATATCCGGACATATTTGTATAATTGATATGTAAATTTACACTGAGCGGCAATCTCAAGAACACTTTGTTATAAAACATTCAGCTATCATATACTTTTTCGCCTCTTTTCTGAATTTTTTTTTTATTTTTTACAGACTGAACGCGAACGTCTAGTGGGGTCAGTCGCCGCGGCCTCCTCGGAGGAAACCATCACTCCCGCCCCTCAGTTCGACAGACTACCCAAGAATGAGCACAACGTGAAACGGGCCGAGAGTATGAGTGTAAGTAATAAATAAGATATAAATTATAGGAGTTACTCCTGAAGTAATTTATCCAATACAAAAACCATTACAATAAACTTATAAATGGTTAAGAATTTATGCAACACTAGCGGACCCGACAGACGTTGTCCTGGTGGAACGTAAAAAATATTATTCCTGGAACCCTATCGCAGGTCATCTACCGGGTCCAATTGTAAATCTAAACCATTCTCGAATCCACCTGAAGACACACAAAAATTTAATTAAAATCAGTCCAGCCGTTTAGGAGGAGTTCAGTGACATATAATAAAGAAGATAAACACGAAAAAAATATCGCTTAAAAACTGTTTAAAAAGAGGTGTTTTAAGTAATTTAAAAATAACAGAAATATATATTTTATTATGTTTGTTTTAGGTTGTAAAGACTCCCAAACGCACCCCATCGTTCACAACCAGGCGTCGAACCCAGAGCTTCCGCAGACACAGACACGGCGACATCGCTGAATTACCACCCGTTGAGATAGAAGGTAATCCTCACTCGTAATAGATCACAATACAGAAGGACAGGGGAAGACAGAGAGGGGATAAGTAGAGATAAAAAAAGAAGAGAGACATAAGATAAGTAGATATAGGAAAGGGAGAGAGGATAAGTAGAGATAGGAGAAGGAAAGGGATAAGGCAGAGAGGGAGAAGGGGGATAGGAAAGGAAGAAAGGTAATATGAGAGAGAGGAGGTGAGAGGGGGATCAGAAGAGAGAACTGAAGGGGGCAAAAGAGAAAGAGAGAGATGGATCTATACATTAGGATTGCTGGTGATGGTATAGGGAGGGGAAGGGACTTCAAATTTTGTTTAGTTTTTCTTAGATTTAACTTTAAAGTGTACATGAGTTACCCCTAACCTGGGCCGGGTCCCGCAGGCCACCTGGAGCGCAAGCAGGAGGCGGGCTGCGGCGGCAAGCGCGCCACGGTCCGCTCGTGGCGCTCCTACTACTCCGTGCTGTGCGGCCAGCTGCTGTGCTTCTTCCGCGACGAGCTGGACTTCGCCAGCGCCAAGGCCGCGGCTCCTCCGGTCGCCATCCTCAATGTGAGTACCTACGCTATAACGGTAGAAGATTGTTACTTTTTTAAATTTCTGAAGGTAAGCCTATAATTACTGGCAACACTGAAATTGTCTTGTGTGTTGCCAATTTATTAGGTTGAAACTCTAATGTGGTTTACGCAGATACAGACAATACTACATACAAATGGTTCTAACAGACAGATAAAAATAAAAATTACTGTGCCTTAGTAATTTGAATCAGTATTATTATTAGAGTTTTTGTTAAGATGAGATCAAATTAAAAAAGTAACACTAGAGAGGAAACATTATTGATGATACAGACACAGTCTACTGGCATAATCAAATGCACACACACACACACACACACACACACACACACACACACACACACACACACACACACACACACACACACACATAAACACATAATTTTTCCTCTCAAGTCTATACAATTTATTATTTTGTCTTTGGTTTGTATACGGTAGGTATAGCTAATTTTAAGTCTCATCATTGAACTATTGTAAATTGTGGGAAGAAGCGAGACAACCCTGATACACACAAGTATTTTTAATGACTCACTAGGGTTGTCTCAATTTGTGCAATATATTAATTTAAAAAAAAAATATTAATATTGAAATACGTATTTTACATTTAACAACAAATCAAACTTCCTAAAATACCTACATTCTATATACATGCATTGAAAGGTAACCCGACAGACGTTTTTGTATCAAAATTTCAAGAAATTGTTTATAATTTCATAAAAAATGCACTTCCAGTGGCCCCTTAAATTCCCAATTTTTCACATAATTTTCCCATTTTTAACTTATAAATGAAAGAACTGGACTCAAATAGGTCGAACTGTTTTCAAGTAATGTGCCATTTATCAAATTTAATTTTTAGATATATTTAAATATCAAAACATTCTAATGATGTCATCCCCCCCCCAGGCCCGGTGCGAGCCAGCTGGTGACTACACGAAGCGCGCTCACGTGTTCCGTCTGGCGTGTGGTGATGGCGCCGAGTATCTCTTCGCCTGCTCCTCTAAGGACTTGATGAAGGTAAGTACCAGAATACTCCAAAATAACTACATTTTAAAGCAATCTTATTGTAAATGAATAAAGTTAATGTATCATGACTACTCATGACTGAAAAATAAATTGTGGAGGAATAGTTGTCACGCCCCTCGAACTCAAGGGAAGGAACCCATGACTAGTTCATTACACATACTTGATGTGTGTGGGTGTGTGTGTGTGTGTAGGCGACGCAGCGCGCCCCTGCGTGTGTGCGTGTGTGCGTGTGTACGTGGTGTGCGTGCCTGCATAAAAGTTGGGAGCGTTGTAAATAACACAGTAATAAACGAGCCTCCGATCGAGACCGTGGTTTACTTTCTTTCTTTCTGCTAGTCAAGTACATATCACTACTTCACCGCCATCTAGCAAAAGACCACCCGAACTACGTTGTATTGTTGATCCTGCATCGCGCAATGAAAAGACAATCGTTGGGCCAAGGTCCGGCAGCATGATCACCTACCTTGATAATAGGATTCTCCCTTTGTATTGGAGTCAGATAACACCCGTTTCTCTTAAAGTCTACTTACTAATGAATATCAATTATGTCTCCAGGACTGGGTAGCCAAACTATCGTTCCACGCGCAACTGCCTCCGGAACTCCAACTAACTCCATACTCCTCTGTGCCTCCTGGCGAGTCACCCACAGCGGAGATGAGAAGAAGACTGCACGAGTAAGTAGCAGAAAGAGTGAGAGGAGATACAAATGGAGACATTCTATTGAAGTTACAAAAACTGCACTGCACGGATGGCGCAATGGTTTAAATGGTCACCTCGCCACTACACCGCGACGAGTGTCATTTGTGTGATCCACAAATAGTTGTCCCGAGTCTTGGTGTTCTTTCTGTCCGTTGTTTGAATGTTCGTGAAGCCCCCGCGGCACAGGAATATTCACAAGTGCGGGAGTTGTCTTTTAAAAAATTCAATTGAAGCTAAAAGTGGTGGGTCTGGATGGCCTTGCTCCATCCAGACCCACCACTTGTACATCCGCCCGCTATCTATCGCCTGGTACTTATATGAATCATAAACTCCCCCACATTACAGAATTACAAACTTTGGGACACCCGTTTGGAACGAATATATTGTAAAAACTCAAAATTAAAATTGCGCCATCTGTGAAAGTTGCCCGAACTAATATATGGATAATTAGTCTACAAACAACATCAAATTACATTAGTATCGCGCAGAATCCACAGATGGCGTAAATAAAAAAATCAACTCGCGGTCAGCATTTTTCGTTGTGCTTTTTTCCCCGTCTATCTCCCATCCGCCGAGCGTCTGAAGTGCAATAAGGAACTTCTTTCCAATAAGTAGTCCTTACTCATGCAATATTTTTTTTTATTAAATATGTACGACAAAAGCTTTTGTTTGGCAAATAACTAAATAACCGCGGTCCTCGTTAAGGTAAAGGTCTGACATCTTAGTTCACAACAACATTTTATTCACCTCCCAGGAACGCATCATCATCATCATCACCGACGTCCTCCCCCGAGCCCCGGCACAAGCCGCGCTCGCAAGCGGAGATCCTCCAGGAACACCGCATCAGTCAGCAAGAGCAGCGCGTCAGTCAGCAGGAACAGCGCTCCTCACAGCAAGACAGAACCAGTCAACGTGATGTACAGAGAGTTAGCACCACTTCAGAGAAAATCGGTACGTGACTATAACTTGAGACACCTCACACACGGCCGTCTGATCCCAAACTAGGCAGAGCCTGTACTATGGTAACCAGACTGCTGATAAACATACTTATATATTTCTAAATACATACATATTATAGATAAATTACACCCAGACACAGAACAAATAGTCGTGCTCATCACACGCATTATTTGTTCTGGGTGGGTAAACCCACGCCCTCTGGCTCAGCTGTCAGGATCACTAACCACTAAACCAAGAGGCCTGTCGATTTGAGATACAATCAAATTAATTTATACTTCTAAGAATTTCTAGACAAAACACCACAAAACCTTACAAGACACAAAAATAACGTGAAAACAACATAATAGATGTTTTTTTTTATTTTTCAGAATCTTCAGTACTCCCCTCCCTACCACCCCGACAACCCCCACCAGAGGATGACGCCACAGAAATTATATTCAGGTAAATATTTTATTTTATTTACTTTTAAGTTTCATAAAGTGTTCGGCTAATTACGAACCCAACAGAGGCCCTCTATCATAGAGCTGATCCACGGTCATAATTATTTATTTCATGTCCAAGTACTTTTTAAAAGTGTCCGGCTAGTTGCGATCCCAACAGAGGCCCTCATTCAAGGAGCTGAGGCTTAGGTCATAGTTTTTTAAGGTCAAACTTTATATAATTATCATCTTAGACATAGGATACTGAAGATATTCCTATCACGAAGACTTCCTAAATACTCATCTCTGCAACATTGACCAAGTGGTCGGTACATTCAGTACACTCCACTTTTTAGTCCATAATGTCCGTGGGAACAAACACCCAATCACAAAGTAAACATCGGTTGTGCAATGGCAAGGGGTTCAAATCCCCAGTGCCCTATCGATGTCAACCAACTCAATCCCTCTCCCCAACTAACTCTTGTAATATTCTCACCATAGCATCTACGTAACTGCTGTCTTGTGGGTATAAGTATATATGTGGGTAGAAGTTCTTTAACCCACAGAAGATCACAGAGTAGAAGTCTGCTCTTCTCTACCTTCTTAAAGCTTTTTTTTAGGGGCTGGTCATCTCCGGACTGCTATTACTTAAATATGTATAGTAGTAATTAGCGCGTCTATTTATATTTTAGAATAATAGGTATGTTACACTGTCCTCACATTTCATTTGCGCTTACAAGAAATGTAACCAGAAATTTGTCAAAAACATTTTGAAAAAGAGTGTCCTTGGAGTTTCTTGCCTGTTCTTTCCATAGGATCTACGTATTGGAACAGGCAACTAGCTTCACGACTGACTTAGTCAGACTGACTCCTACTCCTGACAATTCAAAAATACATATTATTGGTTTAATTGAAATAAATAGTTTTGATTTGATTTAATGAAACCTTGTCATATCACCAGGAATACAGAACAGAGTTCCAGTGCTTGGGGTAGATCACGGTTCTCAAACGGCCGAGATATTAACGCAGAATTTATTCGTTCACAAAGAGACGGTAAGAATATTTTTATTTAATTATAACTCAAAATATAAAATATAAAAATATACGACCTTGTTAATTTTTTTTAATACGATAAATGTTATATTAATAATGTTTACGGAAATTACCTCAGTCATAAAGGGCCATCCATAAATTACGTCACACGAATTTCATTATTTTTTATTCCCTCCCCCTCCTTGTCACAAGTGGTCACATTTCTGGAACCCCCCTCCCTGGTGTGACGTCACATATTTTGCTATTTTACACCCAGAATTTTTTTTTAGTAAATGTGTAGTAGCGGATGCAGTCTTTCGTTTACAAGTAATACTTTAGCCCTCTCAACGTGTGACGTAATTTATGTGTGGCCCCTAATAGGCCAGTGTTACTACAATCAAAACGTCTGGCAAAGGTATGTAATACGTATTACGTGACGCATTAATTCCCGTATACATAAACATACATACACAAAAAAAATGAATATATATCATGAAATCATGAAACTAAATAAGGTATTTTTTCCTAAATTAGCAGAAATTTTAATGTTTATTTAAAGCTTTCTTGTGATTGTTTCGTCTTGTTCTATCAATGTGATGTCTTTATTGTAATTTATAGTAATCTATTTCATCGTTGAAACTCCGAAATCCTTCCCTGAGATTTTACACACTTAAGGTTTATTTCTACCAGGCAATTATTAAAAAAATATATGTTTGAGAAAAAGGCGACTTATCAACATTAAAAAATGACTTGCACACAAAATCTAGGTGAACAACTCTTCACTCTTATAAATGTAAATGTATTTAACATCAGAATAATTATTTGTATACATAGAGTATAGTAAAATTATTTGCAGACTTGGTCATAAATCGGCAAAGCAGGATAACAATATTGCGCTCTCTCTCCCACTTATGAGTAGGTTATGGCCCTTTTGTGTTAGCGGCGGCGACATTCACTATATATACAAATAGTCGATTAACGCTTTCGCGATAGATAATGTTAAATTTTGATAATAATTTTATTTAATAAACAACGTAAACATTTAAGAAAAAAATCTTTAATTTAAATTAAAGTTTTTTTTTTTTAAAAGACAACTCCCGCATTAGGAATAATCAATAGGCTTCACAAATATTCAAACAACGGACACAAAGAACACCCAGACTCGGGACAACTATATGTGGATCACACAAATTTTTGTCCCGTGTAGGATTCGCCACAACACTCGGCGCGGCGTAGTGGCGAGGTGAATACTAAAACCATTGCGCCATCCGTGCAGTCAATATTAATTATAACTTAACACATTTCACACTTGGCCATCTGATCCCAAACTAGGCAGAGCCTGTACTAAATACTTACATATTATTAGATAAATTACACCTAGACGCAGAACAAATGGTCGAGCTTGCTCCCGCAATGATAGAGAGGCAGCTAGCTTCTAGTTGATTAATGGTAGATAATTAGCGCTGTGGAACCAGAACTGCGACAGTATTGTGTCGGAGCAAGAGTCGTTATTCTTTTAAATGATTTTGCCAGTTTTTTGTCACCTTTTTCCTTAATTTTTTTATTTTATTTAGTGCCACATTAAAAAAATAACCCATAATACATTTTAACAACATAATTTAAAAACTAGCTGCCCACGGAGCCCCACCTTTACCCCTATCGGGGCCCCCGGACCGTCCACCATTACCGGACAGAGCGCCGACATTACCCGAACGCGCGCCGACCTTACCCGATCGACAGCCGAACATTCCCGAACGCCAGCCCAACATTACCGAAAGAGGAAATCAGGACAAACAATCTGTCTCTGCGTTGGTAAATAGCTACCAACAGCGTATGTCTGGCAATTGGCAAGGTAGAGATGGCAATAGGAATGCCACGTCCTGGCAGGGCTTTAACCAGAGCAGCCAGAATAGCCAGAATAATAATTGGCAGAATGTGGAGACGACCTCGCATTTCTATTCGACGAGTGAAACTGGTGGGTTGGAGTGTCTTACCATTTTGGTAGCGGTGCTTTGTAGTTAGATATATCTACTAACAATTATTATACAGGGTGGCACAGAAATGTGTGGTCAAATTTTTTGAGCGTTATGTGTAGCCGACAAATCGTTGATTTAGATTTAAAAAAAAATATTCTTTTTTTTTTTAATAAAGAATACTAGTAACGGGGGTCACACATTACTAGTATTCTTGTTAACCCCTCCAGCTAAGCTAAAGGCTTCCGTCGCTTTAGCCATTACGCTACCGCACCAACGTGAATAATTTTTTTTTATGCAGACATTTTTAGAAAAATCTGGACATTTATCGACATTCTTGGTATTAAAGCTATTAGCTGTAGCGGTCAATATTCAAGTTCAATTAGTTAGTTTTAAAATAACATTTTTGTATTAAAAATCACGAATTTTCCAAAAATAGCGCTTTACGTTATTTAAAATATGACCACACCTTTACCTAACATCCTGTATAAGAGTATGGCTTGGTTCGTTATTTTTTCGTTTTAAAATAATTGCAATTGCCTTATATAGAACAAGGAATAGGTTCAACAGAGCAATTTTAAGTCATACGATTGTACGCACTTTTGTGGGCGTTTCGTAAATGTCCGACTAGTTTGGAGCCCCGACAGTGGTCCTTTATCAAGGAGCAAAGCGACCTGTTGCGTCGGTGTCCCTGTCTGGTTGCTTACCAAATGATCTTTAACATTGAATAAGCAATTCCTATTTCTATAAAAGACTATTAATATAATTACTTTAAATCTATAGTACATAACTTATGTAAACTGTAGACATGAATGTAGTGTTTCTCCTTAATTTATGGTTGAAATTAATACCCATTTAAAGATAGATTGTGTAATAATTTCCTCTTTTTCTTTCTATCTTCGTCTTCCTCATATTTTTTTGTAACTTAATGTATGAATACTGGTAAGTAAATATGATTGAAGCAAGACAGTTTTCGACAGCTCTAGAAAAGCAGCATTTGTACCAAAAATCTTGACTTTTTTTAGTGTCGTAATTTGTATATTATATATAGAGATCGGATAATCGGATGCATATTTACCTAAAGTTGAGATGTTGGCTATTATGGAAAGCACTTTTTTATCGAAAGAATCCCGCGATTCCAGGAAATTCAAATTTAAGTGTACCTATACTCCGTGAGATGTAATAAACCCCAGTTTCACACAAATGACACTTGCTCTGTTACAACGTATAATGGTTGCTTTTCCCTACTTTTATTGTCAGTGATTTTTGACGAAGCAAAAACAACCTTATTACGTTGTAACAAGTGTCAAATCGGGCCTATTAAACCCCAGGAAATGTAAGCATTTTGTAAGAGTGCGAGTGAGACGGCAAATTATACTTGCTTGTGCGCAAGTAGCGACGCGACAATACAACTGCATTTGTAAATAAAAATATACTTAGAAGCCGCTTCCATATTTTGCTACCCAAAAAATAACTTTAGGTAAATATGCATCCGATTATCCGATCTCTAATTATATAACTACATATATTTTAATTTTGTCATGTCATGTGTTTAACATTTAAACGTCACGTCACATTAATAGATTGCTATATTGTATGAGCTTTCTAAAACTGTTTCTTTTAACTATAAGGCGTCAAGAATCTTAGTAGCACTTACTTGAAATTGACAGCGAGGGCGCCACTTGAATATACTTTCGTGCTTCCACACGAAACATAATATATAATATAAATAAGTGTATTTGAGAAAAGCTGAAACAACAAATGTCTACTGTCGAAAGAGAAACATCTGTTGAAAAAGCGGCGGAAAATCTTTCTGTATGTCAAAAATGACATTTTCTAATATGGCGCCCGTAATTCCGATTTTATTTTCGCGCCAAAAGATTCTTGTCGCACCATAGACGTTTTATAAAAATTATGTTGTTTAGTATAGTGTGTAAATATATGCTTTTTTATATTTCTTTTATATTCTAATTGTTTATAAATTGCAACATTAGATCTTTGAATCGAGACTCAACCACGCCATCCGTGAACATTATCGTTATAAAAGTATTGTAATATTAAATATACTGATATACACGTCTCATATACATTTTATAATTATTTTATTTTGTATATAAATCAATGCCTTTAATATAAATATAAGTGTAACTATTTTTAATGTAACTGCTATTTCTTTTCAGAGTTTTATTTTTAATAAATTTATTTTTTTATTGTACATGCGGGCAGGAGCCAGCCATTTATTGTATATACTACATCGGGTGCAATGTATGGATTTTACATTTATTTATTTTAATTATTTATTAAGTCGTTTTGCTATAATAATGATAACTTACTTGTATGCTAAAAGCTTTGGGTAAAATTATCGAGTGCCTTGGAATCAAGACTTTATTGGTCAAATACTGGTTAAAATATATTGATAAATCTATAGACAATGATTTTTTTATGGCAGCAATATCAATTATTGCATATTTTTGAGCCAAATCACGAGAATCTGTAAGTAATTAATAATTATTGTGACGTATCGCAAAGATTGTTACGTTTGTAATCAGTATTAATGACTAATTAAGTATTTGAATAGCGTATGTACAGTGTGTTGCGGAAATATATGGTCAAGTTTTAGGAGCGTTATGTGTATAACTTGAAAAATACATTTTAAAATTTAATTTTCTTTGGAAAATGATTTTCCTGGTGTAGGCGTAGGTGCACATCTCTAAATAATATAATTAATTTTTACGTCAATTGCAATGATTTTATTTTTGAAGTGAAACTTCTTTACAATCGTTGTGATTTGAAATTCGACGAAACAAAAAAGCGACAGTAAAAAGAGACAAACATATTCATAAATCTTTGTCTTTGCGCCTGCGTACTACCAAGCCTTCATATGCGTCAATGTCAACGTGTTGTCATTTTTGTGCATTTGCGTATTAAAATTCGTTGGTTAATTAATTTATGTTAATTATTTAACACATTTGAGTTAATTTGACCAATAACTTAAATATAAATTATCTAAAATAAAATTTATTAACATTGGTAAATTATTTATGTTGTTTTTATATTTTATTTCTCATTCTCTCGTAGGCTACTTTTCTGAAGTTTCACTTCTGCCGTGTGTGAATTGCACACACACACTTTTTTTTTTAACGAAATATTAGCTTCATTGATCAATTTTATTTTTTTTGTTAAGTTAAACTTGTTAGTTTCAAAATAAATTTCCTTCATTAAAAAGCATGAATTTCCCCTAAATCGTTAGCGCTTTAGGTTATTTATCTACTATACGACCCTAAAATATGAGCACACCGTCTGTAACACCTGTATATAAGTTCAAGAATGATGTGCATTATGTTTGCTATTATTATATTATATAATATACTGTGCTTTTACGTATATTTTATACTTTCAATATTTACAATGTAATAATACATTCACCTACCAATAAATTGACGACCGATCTAGACTGAAATTAAGGAATAAAATATGTTAATTATATATTATTATCACTCTATAATATTTTATATCGAGAGTTATAATTATATTTGTAGCAAAACACAGTACCTATTGCTTGTAAAAATATCAATGAGAGTAATTAAATGACAGAAAGTCGATTCCTAATGTCAAATGAATGTGACGCACTTTATTGGTGTCATTATTTTCTATTGCGCGTAATGATATAGATTGGAGTAATTATGGCCTTTGAAACTATCAAAGGCCATAATTATTTTGGTAGGTTAGCTTTGTATTATATTATTTCTATCAGTAAATCTATCTGAGACAATTTCTTAACTTTGATGTTAAACTGTTGATGGAGATACTGTTTTACGTTTTTCTGAACTTATTTTTGTCTCACTCCAATTATTTTAGTCTTTTGAGTGTTGCCAGTTTTAGAAACGTAAAAAAGACAGAATCTACTTCCACTGCAATGGATTTTAAATGTTTTATGTAAAAGCTTTGTTTTTTCTTGTTGTTTGTTTGTTTGCTTTCTGCTCTGTGGGTGATGGTGCTTCGTATTTTTTTTTGTTGTATTTGTTGTAAATAGATGTAATTAGAAGATGTTGTTGTAAAAAAAGATTAAGTTATAGTTAAATTTAGGGGTATTTGACTAAAAATACGTTAAATTCCATACTAATACTATATAAATGAATAGTTATTTATGATTTCACTTAAATTTTTCACTTAATAAATTTTTGTCTTTAAACAATAACGTATACATATATTTTCTGCGTTTAAAATACATACATGTATATGTTGTAAAAACATCAATTTAAAGTATTTTTAGTTCGTTCATAAAATACTTTCAAAACATTTTTAGAACAATATGTCCCTATTAACACAACAGACAAATGTCTGTTGTGTTCCGAATTTCCGAATTTAATCCCATTTTCGGCATAATGTGAATAAAGAGTACCTACTCATTTTCTACATTAAAAATATTATTAGAATGGAGTAAATTTATCAGAATACAACCCTTTTGGAAAACATTCGTCATTTCAGAAACATATATGAAATCCATCTTCTGCAAATTAAACATCCATATATACTTACAGTGTTTTGTATATTCCAGCGTATGGCAGCAATAGTGCCGGGAGCACTCGTCCAGCATCCGTAGCCGGTAGCGGAGGATCACCAGCTCTCGACCAGAGACCAGCTTCTAGGTATGTGTTAATTTTCTACATATTTATGCCTATTTACCCCCAAAAGCTTAGGTAGAGGTGTTATTACCCACATTTAGGCAAATATGTTTTTGGACTTTGTTGTAACTACTTATTACGATGCTCTGTAACAAGAGGAGTTATTCCTATACCCAACCCCCCTCCAAATACGGGTAAAGGCTTTAGTGCATTGCTGACAAATCTTTGACTCGCTGGTATGCAGGTTTGAGCAGTGTTTTTTTTTTACAGCGAGTAATATATCTCTCGAGGTCTGTACTTTTTTCGGTACAAAGGGTACCCTATGGCCTTTTCTCTACCCCCGACAACGTGTATACAAAATTTCATGATGATCGGCTGAGTAGTTTAGGCGTGTAAGCGTAACAAACAAACAAACAAATTATTATAAAACTTTCGCATTTATAATGTTAGTTAGGATTAAGTTCAACAATAATATTGGCAGCAATCAGACCAGCAAGTTAATGTAAATGCTCTCTTATAGCGTTCTATTCAATCTTAATATAATCCTGTATTTTTTGTCCCCAGGTCCTCGGGCGAATCAGAACTTTCAGTGAGTGGAGTTACAAAAGACAAAAAAGATAAAAAGGGCGTGTTCGGTGGCCTGTTCAGCAGAAAGAAGCGGCCACAGAGTCATATGTAACACGTTAAACTGTCAAGCTGTCAAGATCAATTCGAAAAAATGTCATGTCAAAGTATTTTTTTACACTCTGTATACAAAATTTGACATGTACGATTTTGACAGGTTACCGTAATCTGTCAAAATGAATTATAATTGTCTGTTATTTTTTTCAGTCATTTTAAATATTTGAAATGTTAATATTTTGACAGCAAACAGTTCTGTATATATATGAATGATTTGAAGAAAATATTAAAATGTTGTTAAAAGATGTGCCTTGTCGAAAACAAATCGAGAAAATATTTTTGTCATTTTTTTAATTTAAGTACATATTTATGTAGATTAAGTCTTTCTATTATTATTATTATATATTCGAATATTATCGTTGTACAATACATTCCTAAATTACACTACGATCTTAAAGAAAACATACCACTGACAATATCCACAAAAAATCTTTTCTATTTTTTATCGTAACAATATCTTGAGTGTAAGTCCGTCTACGTTCTTAAAGTAAAAAGTGTTAAAATAGTCATAATCATGTTAAGGACTGCCGGACATCGCAAAACTGATGGGGAAGCAGTGTAAGATCGTGGTATATTGTCACAAAACCAATCTTTGGGGCCAATTAAATAAGTCATTGGTTTTAGCTAATTGTGGTTTTAAAATGTCTAATACTATATAATGATCAATTAACGAATTACTCGTATTAATGCCAATTATATTTAGTAAGACAAATATATCTTTAATGACAACTCGTCATAGAGCATGTTGATCTATAGAAAAAATAACTGACAAGTCAAAACCAAATAGTAACTAAAACAAATAAAATAGTAACTAAAAAGACAATATGAGTAACTAAAAAGACAACATGAGTAACTAAAAAGACAACGTGAGTAACTAAAAATACATAAAAAATAAAGAAATTGGTTGGAAATACTTAATATTAGATTTTTAAAATCACGTTTAGGCAATAATTTAAAACCATATTTTCCGAGTCTTTACTGTAAGTATCATTTCTTTTTTAATCATTTAATAAAAATACGAGATGGAAACTTAAAAATACACTTAAAACCATTTTGGTAATCTACCATTTGGTAACGGCAGAAGAAAATGAATAGTTACAAAAAGGCAATAACGCCGAGGTACTACTAAAATTTTGAGTTTCCAATTTCGTTTCGTATAAATTCATAATACTTGTTATAAAGTCAGCATAATTCTAAGTTATGACTTAATTTTTTTTTGTTCTATACTATCAAAGTTATAATAAAACATCACTATATTAAGAAATTAGTTTTATTTTATTCTAAAATAATAACATTCGCAAGTGGTATTTATAACTACTGAAGATATACAATTACAGTTTCTCCCAAGTAGTGCTGGGTCTGACAGGAGCCGTGTGTCAGGAGCCACACCCAACGTTGGTGTCACAACGCGACACGTCGCTATGCCTCTTGATACAGGGCACCTGTCCGGCCGGAGCTAGTCGGTCATCCCCGAAATACATACGTGAGTGCCACAATATAACGACTTTAATAAAAGGTGATTATTATATACAATTACAAATATTAAAGAAAATTATATGATATTTAGGTAAGCATTACTTTCAGAAAACACAAACCTAATGTTAATCTAGTAAAATAGAATGATTGGATATTGCAGGAGACAGACTGGAACTCAAGAAATTTATTACTTAAAATAGCTGAAATCTGTGTTGAAAGTTAAGGTAATATAAAAAACCTGCCAAGTGCGAGTCGGACTCGCGCACTGAGGGTTCCGTAAAATATTTTTATTATATGATGTAACTAAGAATTTACGGTTTTCGCAATTTTTCCTTTATCTGTGCTATAAGACGTTGCTTTCTACCAAATTACAAAATTCTGAGTTCACGGGAAGTACCCTGTAGGATTTGATTCCCTTGCGAGTGTCGAAATTTTGCGGAAATTTGCGGCATAAACGGCTGTATAATTTGATTGCGTTGGGGTCTCTAAGGGACAGTAGACTTGAGTATTTGATATAAATTCCAGCTTGATACCTCCACGCGTTCCTGAGAAAAAGGGTCTTGACAGACAGACAGACCTTCGGACGGACGGACAACAAAGTGATCCTATAAGGGTTCGGTTTTTTACTTTCGGGTTACGGAACCCTAAAAATTGTTTTAATGATTGTACTCACATGTGTGTTTCGGAGAAGCTTTCAAACCTGACAGGGACTCTTTATGAAAAAGTGTAGCGACCTGTCGCCCCCGTCCGAAACACATGGTAAGTACAACCGTACATACATATATCTACGTACCATATATACGTATATTTTGCTTGAAATATACATTTAAAAAAAATACAGTTATTCTCAGTACTTATATTATTTTTGTTAATTTAAAAATAATAATAGACATAACCTTGTGACTGTCGAGTTACCATACTACAGGTATGTGCCCGACCCAGTTCTCGAAAATGGTCGTGTAACATTGTACTGGGATCGGTCTATCATCAATGACAGGACTATTGTTGCCAATAAGCCTGATTAGAGCGCCGAGCAATGATTATTGACATCACCATTCCGCATGACGACAGTCTCTAAAAAGCAGAAAAAGATAAACAAATAAAATATTTGGACTTATCCCACGAGATTGTCGACATGTGGGATGTGGATTCAGCAATCATTGTGCCGATAGTCATTTCGGCCCATGGGTTAATTGCTAAGAGCCTCGACCAACACCTTCAGAGACTCACGTTAGGCAGCTGGATTAAGAGCCTAATGCGGAAGGCAGTCCTTCTCGACACGGCACGCATAGTGAGGAGGTTTCTGTCTCTGGAACCCTAACCACCGGTAGCTTGGTCCCTGTACCCGATACCGATGGGACACTATTTTTAAATATATTTAAAAATGTAATGTATATCTATAATAAATAAATAAAGAGAATAACAATAATAATTTAATTTATTAATCAAACGGATAGTAGTAGAAGGAAGTTTACATTTACAATCAATCATAATCTAATTATAACTACTGTAATTTGGTTAAGGTCCTGAACTCCTAGCTAGGTTGTATTGGTACAACCTGTGTTTAGGAATAACAGTACCGCGTTCAAAGGGGATCCTTTCAAATAGTATGCTGTGATCTATACATAATGTGATACTTTGTAAGTGACATGTGATTACATCTATTTGATTAAGGTACATATTTAAACTTATAATAAGTAATTTAGTGAAATTAATTAGAACCTGATGATTTTCATCTAAAGTTCATGTATATCATGTGTGTGTGTGTGTGTGTGCGTATGTGTGTGTTTGTATATGTGTGCGTGTGCGCGTGAGTGTATATGTGTGTGTTAAAACTTAGTCAGGAAAGTTTCGGTTTCCTCATAGCTTAGTGTAAAGAGAAATGTATGTACAGTCTTCTTACAATTGAAAGCCGAAAAACCATAAACGGGATATGTTGCGTTAATTTTGTTGTAAAGTGATGGAATGGATGGTGAGCCCATGATAGAAAAAATTTTTTTTAAAAAAAAGATGCACGTACCGGTGGTATGATGCAGATCTTATCCTTACGGCGTTTGGTTCTTTGGCGAAATGGTGTTTTACGATGTTGCAGTAAGATCGTATGAAGAATAGATTGTTGTCTTACATTAAGAACGTTGCAGGCTCTATAAAGATTAGTTGTGGCAAAAAAGATCGGCCGAAAAGTTGCGACCTTTAAGATGGCTCTATGAGCAATTTCTAGTGGCTTTAAGACTAGTGGTTTTTACCGCACCACCCCAACACGAAATGCAGTATATGAGTATAGATTGGCATAGGGCATAATATACGTTTCGAATGATTTTATGGTTAGCTACCTGGCTAAGGGTTTTAAATACAAATATTAATTTACGAATACGGCCTGAAAGAGTATTTATATGGGATTTGAAATTTAGGTGTTTATCTAAAATTTACCCAGATATTTAATCTGGTCAGTAGGGGTTAAAAGAGAACATTGATATTGGAGTTGAGATTGATCGACACAGCAATGAACTTTTATGGAGATCGGAGTTTTAGGTTGAGATAATTTGCTTATGGAGAAAGTGACGAAGGTAGTCTTGCTTGCATTTAGTGTCAGGGCGTTAGAGGACAGCCATGTTGTTGTTAAAATAAAGCCATTTTGAGCTACGGATTGGATTTATGACCACGTATTTGCGGAGAATGTGATGGCAGTGTCATCTGCGAATGATGTTTTTTTGGCCTTCGGGATATTTATGTTACAGAGGTCATTTATGAATACCAAGAACAGCGTAGGACCTAAAATACTGCCTTGGGGCACGCCGTAATTAATGGGCAGTTCCTCACTCTGAAAATTATCTATTTTAACAGTTTGCGTGCAATTATTTAGGTAACTTTTAAATAGATTGAGTGGAAATCCTCTAACACCCATCTTTTCTAGTTTGAGTAAAAGGGTGGGGATGGGAACCGTGTCGAAGGCTTTCGCAAGATCTAAAAATATGGTCAATACATTTTTATTTGAGTTAAGGTTATCAGTTACATTGTTTAGTAAATTGTGCACTGCATCAGAAGTTGGCTTGTTTTTACGAAAACCAAATTGCTGTGGAGATATTAAGTTAAAATGGTCCAGATAATTAACTAGTCTTTTATTTATTACGAGTAAGCGCTGAAGTATCTTAGATAAGGCGCTGATAATAGCTATATATAGCTATATATAAATAGCTATGGGTCGATAGTTATTCGGCAGGTTCCCATTACCACCCTTGAAGACAGGATGTATGATTGCCTTTTTAAAAGAATTGGGAAAGGTAGCTGTCTCAAAGCAAATGTTGTAAATGTGGCAAAGTACAGGTGCAAGGGTCCAGTCATATCGTTTTAAAAAGGTTTGGGGGATACCGTCCCATCCAGTAGCTGCATCAACTCTGAGTGTGTTTATAGTAGACACAAATTCATCAGGATCTGTGTGTTCAAGCACAAAGGATTTGTTGCATTTTGATGGGGACAAGGGCGCCTTATGCGGTAAACCCTGATTTTTTATAGCTTCTTCAACAAGGTTTTTCCCTATATTTACAAAAAAGTGATTAACAAAATTGCAAGACTCTATCGGGGAGCATGAAAGAGATAAGTGCAGTGGAAGAGTTTTTATTTTTAATGGTATTTGTGATAGTTTTAATAGTGTTCCAGAGCTTTTTAGGATTATGACTAGCCTTATTAACTGCCTGAGTATCGAATTATCTTTTCACTTTTTTTAATATACTTCCAGAAAAGTTTCTGTATCTCTTATATGTATTGACAATTACATCATTATCAGGCGATTGCTTGGCTTTTTTTGTATAAAGCGTCTCGGTTACGTATGCACCGCAATAAGCCTGGTGTGATCCACGGTAATTTGTTTGCCCGATTTCTTCTCACAAGGCTCAACCATTTGGAAACGGGCGGTTATAGATTGAAATAGGCAGATGTGATATAATGTTATCCATTTTGTTTTCTTTAATCATTTTACATTTGACGAAGCAAAACTATTGTTGCGGTGACTCTGTGATTATTATAATTTTTAATTATAATAATTATTTATTAAATCGACGATTTCGAATAATTGGTGGTCAATTTTATGAAATATTTTTTTTTTTTTTTAATTTAAGTAAGTTATTTAATATGATAGTTTAATCCAGATATATAATAATTGCACCTTTTATTAATTTATTTCTTTAAAACATATTTCTGCATTTTTATCATAATAAGCCAAGTATATTTGAGAGATATTTTAAACTAAAACACACACATTATACACCTTCAATGAGACAAGGGTATAAATAAATGTCCCAAATCCAAAACTAAATATTTAACTCCTGTAAAAGACACGCACTAAATCACAAGAGTAAAGGACTTATACATGCAAAGAACAACCACATCAAGGCAGTTGCGGCCTTAGGGGGTGGCAAGTAGAGCAACCTACCGGGGCATCATTTTAGCAGGGGCCTCGCGCCCTCGCACAACAACCCAAGTTGAAAAATCTCTTTGCTGGCTAAAGTCAAAGGTGTTCTTTTTTAAAAGCACACGTAACATCTTTAACCCTGTAACCGCATTCTGATCATAGGTGGGAATGCAGGATAGAGTCGATGAAGGGCGTTAAATATCAACTAAGCGATATATGTGATGCTTCGAAAGATTTGGCCTGTTGGTCTAGTGGTTAGTGACCCTAATTGCTAAACCAGAGGTCGTGGGTTCCATTCCCACCCAGGACAAATAATTGTGTGATGAGCACGAGCATTTGTTCTGTGTCTGGGTGTAATTTATGTACAATATGTATGTATTTAGTAATATATAAGTATGTTTATCAGCAGTCTGGTTACCATAGTACAGGCTCTGCCTAGTTTGGGATCAGATGGCCGTATGTGAGATGTGTCCAGTTATTATTATTATTTAGCAGAAAATAAAACAGATTTTCAATCGGGTTTTTGAACAAAATTTAATTTTTTTGTTATAAATGGAAAGATCATATTTATATGTATCATATAAAAACCATTTTTAGATTTTTGTTTTTATCTAATCTCGTATCTAATTTAAAAAAAAAAATGTTTGAACCCTTGTCCCCAAAAACACGCCGACAGTTCCCAAACAAAACCGAGGGCGTGTGAGGTCATAAAGTTAATTTCTTCTCATCGTAGGACACGGCCGATGCTGTGTTTTGACATGGTTTTGACAGGGTAAAAGACGTTGACACTGTACTATCGTGAAATTCCTTTAACATTATGACGTCATAAACATGGTGACCAATCGTGGAGCGTAGATTACAATCAATGAAAAAAAAAAGGTTTTCGCATCGACATAAAATGTATGCTAAGGTTAAATACAATTAAAGTTAAAAAGTGAAGTAAATTACATTAAAAAAACCATTTATAATAATTTTCTTTCGACAACCTGATTGGTTAGTGATTACCATTCTATAGAAAAGTAGAGGAGATTGTATATAGGACATTGGCATAACTAATGTTATGTCTATACAATTTTAAAACTAGATTTTTGTGCATTTTTCATCAAGCATCAACATCAAAATATAGGTTACCTCACATAAATTTTTCAAAAGACAAGGGCCTTGCAAACATCTATCGCCCGGCGCCTCGCAATACCTAAGACCGCCTCTACATCAAGGCCATAAGAGCAAATACGACATTGAATGTAAGAAAATAATTTAAATTGGCTCTCCTGTAAAATTGTTTCATTGTCTCATCGAAGCAAGGTGCGTTATTACAGAATACCATTTATTGTATAAATTAAGAGAATTCTTAGGAATCAGCCAATCCCTTCATCACACCTGCGTCAAAAGCGTCTGGAACAGCAGGGTTATAATTAGACCCGAATCTTTGAATTACTAAAATGTTGCCAGTTGCAAAAGCTTGTTGTAAACCCAACCTAACTTGAGCAGCTTGCGTCAAACTAGGGTTATAGCGACGTCCCGGTTTATTTTTAACGTAGTAACTAATGTCTCCAACGGGATCCATAGGGATTCTTGGTAAGTACATATGTTCGTATTTTATAGATCTTTTGCTAATTTTGTATGTATTTTTTTGCATTTTTTTATATTTTTTTTCAAGCATATTAGTTAAATAATATAACAACTTTGATTTACCTTTTTTGACAGAATGTTTGTGTTTATTCAAATTTGGAAGTTGAACACGCTGAGGGAATATAAAATGTATATTTTTCTTATTAATTAAAGATCTTTTCGTTATAATTTTCGACAGCAAACTGTTATTTACTTCGAAATTTGTTGAGGACTTTTTACTTTGTTCGAGTGCCGGATTTGAATTGTCCCAAACTTTATGTTTCAAATAATAACTTGTCAATTTCGAAAGAGGATCGTCCACAGCACGTTTTTTGACAGATTTGACAGCTCCTTTGACAGGTATTTTTTTATATGGCAATGTATTTAATAGATTATAAGACTTACCACTATCACGAATAGAGCGTTTTTTGAATGACTTCGTATTTACTACAGATGCATCTAAAACTGGAAATTGTTTAAGAGGTAATACTTTGATAGGGGATTTATCGATATTTACAATTGATTCATCAGATTTGAGAATAGAATCGTCGGATTTAACAATCGATTCATCAGGTTTTGCAGTAAGTTCATCAGATGTAAGTATCGGTTGATCAGACTTATCAACCGAATCATCAACTTTGGCAACAAGCTCACTCTGTTGGTCATTAAAATCATCGGATTTGGTAAACGATTTTGTGGTTAAGTCGTTAGAAACTCGATTCAAAAGGACGGTCGTATCGTCATCAATCGCTCGTTTATGAAAGTGTTTATGGTGAGCTAACTGAGAAGTAAAATCGGCTACAGCGTTCTTTTTGACAGATTTCACGATAGCCTTCAAATTTGACAGCTTTTTGACAATAAAATCAACAACAGGTTTAGGTTTTTCATGAACGGAGATTGGCACAAAATATTCGTCTGGGGATCTTTTGGTGATTCTTCGTGGGGTTCGGGAATCATCGGCAGCGATTAATAGTTCCATGGGTTGTTGGGTGCGGCTGTCGATTTGTGATAAAGGAACCACTTCGCCGCCATCTAGCTGTGGTGACGGCGTACTGGTGGCTAAAAAGAAAGAAATTAAATATAAAGTATCTTTCAGTCCCTCGAGAACAGGTGTCTCGGTCCTTTACTGTACTCCTCACAACGTGTTTGGAAAATATCAAGATGGTCTAATGAGCAGTTAAATGTGAAAGAGCCGAAACAAACAAACAAATTAACGTGTGAGGTGGACTCGACTCCGCTCGATACCACGGCCTTACAGAAAACTGGCAGTGAAGCAATGATTTCATTGCTTTTCTTTTTTTTTTTATTGTGACACGTCAGAGTGACCTCAACCCGCCTGATGGAAAGCTAGAGTGAGGTTATTGGAGGCCCTTCCCTCTCCCCTATTCCCGTCCTTCCCCTCTCACCCCTATTCCCCTACTCCCACCTTAAAGGGCGGCAACGCACTTGTGACTCTTGAGTTACAAGTGCTCTTGGGCGGCGGTAGTCATTTACCATCAGGTAACCCGTCTGCTCGTTTGCCCCCTATACCATAAAAAAAACAACTTTTATTACGATTAGGATTGCGACGACCTATTTGGGCGGCGGTCGTACTTTCGGCTGCAACGTTATTGATCACGCTCATTTCAAGTATTCTATGTATGGGAGGCGTATGGTCTGTAATAGGTATGTTCCAAAATACTACTAAATTTCGAACTTATTAGTCACTCTTGATATTTACCGTTCTAAAGTACTTACCTCCACCGATCTGGTCGATGATATCAGGTAGTGGTAGGGGATATCTACACCTATCAGTGGCTGGAGCTGAGGAGTTTGCCTTAATGCAGTTCATCAAGAAGTTGTTCAACTCCTGAGTTTGAGGTACCATAGTAAAAGGCGTCGGGGATGTTGTTGAAGTTGCTGGGGAAAAGAAAATATCAGCATGATGCGGCTCGAAGGACCATGTGTTCAGTGTATTTGCTTTATAAGTTACTTTTTTTTGTATTTCTACAGTTACGATGGTAAAGACTCGATTTTCTTAGACGAACACCGTTTTTTAAAACTTTTATTTAACTTCACGTGTCCTGGAATTTTGCAATCAATATTTCACCTGAAGGGGGTTCCAGTCCAAAACCACTGAAGCTATCGTGCTGAAAATTGGCACACACGTTTGGTTCTCATGACAATTCAAAATAAATCTTTCTTTTTAATTTTTTTTTTCATTTTTTAAAAACTGTAGAAAAGACAGTCATAGATCGTTCCTAGTATTATTGTTAACCCCTTAGTAGGAGTGAGTTCACGTCGCTATCTTCGTGTGGGATTCGAACTAGCAACCACTGAATCGCAAGTCCGATGTCAACCGCCGCTATTTAAATATTAGTTCCTTGTATCTTATTTTTAAATAACAATAATGGAATTAATTAAAACATTTAAAAGTTATTAAATAAATAATATATAACGCATGAGGTGTCTTCTTCACCCGGTTCTTGAACAGCCGGTTAGAACAAAGTTCGTTTCGCTTTAATGGACTAAATAAATTGAGTTTCTTTGCCAGTATTCTTCTCATAAGGCCCTACGCAGTTTGGAAACTGGAAGTTATAGATCGACACAAGCAGGCAGTAGATTTTGGTGTTTTCACCTAATTTACCTCGACAATCCAGCACAAGCTGTGGCGTCTGTTTGCGCCGATCTATGATTTTAAACTCTAGCTTCAATTTAACGTTCCTAAATGTCACTTAGTGTCTTAATTGAATAAATGATTTTGAATTAGAATTTGTATCAAAATATAGTAAAGATTGTAAAAACTCGAAATGCGAATGCTTTCATTGCTTTTCGCCGCGTGAGTGAGGTTACCGGAGGCCCTAACCTTTCCCTCTCCCCTATTCCCGTCCTTCCCCTCAGCCCCTCTCCTCCCCTCTAATCCCCCTCTCCCGTCTTCCCCTATTCCCACCTTAAAGGGCGGCAACGCACTTGTGACTCTTGAGTTACAGGTGCCCATGGGCGGCGGTAGTCATTTACCATCAGGTGACCCGTCTGCTCGTTTGCCCCCTATATTATAAAAAAAAAAATTAGTATGCAAGATATACAGTAGTATCGCGCAGAATCCACAGATGGCGTAAAAATAAAATAAATCAACCCTTGGTCAGCAGTTTTTGTTGCGCTAACACTTTTTTCCGTCGAACCCTGATCCCCCGATCGTCTGAAGTGTAAATCGTTCCAAAAAACAAACCGTTCAGCTTCATTACTGCCGTGGTAATCGAGGTGGCATTAAGCCAAGAGCAGGCGTCTTCTCACTTCCTGCTATCTCGATTACCACGGTAGAATAATGAAGATGATAAATACTTACTCGAGGACCTTCGATTTAGGTATTGGCTGTAGTTCGGCTCGTACCCAGTGAGAAGTGCGAGCTGATCCAGGAACCAGGCCAACTTCAGGATCAACTCATTTTCTTCATATTGGTCTGTCTGTTGGACGAATAGATTTTATTATTACTTCTTAATGCGCTTTTATGTAAAAAAGTATTGAAAATCAATTTTAAGCTAATTCTAACTTTTAAACTTTCGCGTTCCATGATATGATATTATCTACGTATTGACGGGAATTATTCAGAGGTATGTAATACCTTTTCGTGATCGCGTTAATTCCCTTTCATACGTAGATAATATTTAAGCTAATTGTATCGAAATCAAACTTTGTATGTATATGTAGTTTGAAATACTATAATTTGGCATCTTGGAGCTGATCTGATGGAGCCAGGAGGTGGTTAGTGGAACTCTTCAGTGGCTACTCGTGAACATCATCTTTGAAGACGGGTGTAATATGCTTGATATTTTTTTTTTAAAGACAACTCCCGCATTAGGAATTACTCCTGTGTCGCGGGGGACTTTACAATCATACAAACAACGGACACAAAGAACACCCAGACTCCGATGGGAATCGAACCCACGACCTCTGGCTCAGCAGTCAGGGTCACTAACCACTAGACCAACAGGCCAGTCAAATTTAAATAAGTATCGCTTATGGTTTCGGAACGCTTTGGGTTTACGTTCTCCGCGCCTTTTCCCAGCTAAGTAGGGGTCGGCTTTCAGTCTAACTACGATACGGCCGAACTTTGATATTTTACGTGAAGCGACTGCCATCAGACCTCCACAACCCAAGTACTAGGCGATATCAAAGTTCTGTAGTTAGACCAGGTTGTCGGACTTTTTAGGGCTCGGACTACCCGTAACGAATGCCACAGATGTTTGTATGGCACCCGGGACCGACGGTTCAACGTGCTCTCCGAGGCACGGAGGGGTCTCAATGTGTTAAGAATGGTCACCCATCCTAGACTGACCTGGCTAGTATTACTTAACTTTGTAATGTGCTAGCCTACTCGGTTGCCACTTAGCCGCGAGCCTATGGGTTTACGTTTGCTGTTTTTATTTGTTGATTAATTCACCTTTTGATACTCCCTCGCATACGCTAAATCCTGGAGCCGCTTTGTCGCCCACAGAGCCAAATCAGCATACCGTCTCACCTTTTCACTAGCTTCTGTGGCTTCTTTACACGTCATTCTTATAGTGGGTCTCCTCGTTCTTATGAAGAAAAGAAGAACTATAAACTTATGGACCTAATACATAACCATCCATTATCAATACTCTCTAAGCATAAAGGAAAATACTTGTCCTGATTAATACAAGACCTTCCATCTTCTTTTTTTTTCTTTTGCGGGAGTTCCGCATTAGGAATTACTGCTGGGTCGCGGGGGACTTTACAAACATACAAGCAACGGACACAAAGAACACCCAGACTCAGGTGGGAATCGAACCCACGACCTGTAGCATAGCAGGCCAACAAGCCAGTCAGTTGGATTCATCAGCCCTTTCTTTCTCTTCACTCCCAGAGGTGGAATACTTTCTTCTTTAAATAAGACAACCTTTAATATAACTTCAAAATTAAGAAAATAATTATTGAAATCGGTTTTACGTGGGAGAGCCATGCTTCGTCACGTATGGGCCGGCTCGACTCCGCTCGATACAACGGCCTCACAGAAAACCGGCAGTGAAACAATGCATTGCTTTTCGTGTGAGGTTACCGGAGGCCCTAACCCTTCCCTCTCCCCTATTCCCGTCCTTCCCTTCTCCCCCTCTCCTCCCCTCTAATGCTCCTCACCCGTCTTTCCCCTCGCCCCCTCATCCCTTAAAGGGCGGAAATGCACTTGTGACTTTTGAGTTACAGGTGCCGATGGGCGGCGGTAGTCATTTACCATCAGGTGACCCGTCTGCTCGTTTGCCCCCTATACCATAAAAAAAAAACAAATGGCGAAGATATGACTTAAAATAGTAAAAAAAGGGTTACCCAGCAGAATCTTCTGTCGTCATTATTGGCCATTCAGAGATGTTGAAGTTTTGTGGATTTGATAGGCCCAGTATCATTGACATGTTGGATTGACTTGGATATATCTGTAATGGAGGGTATATATATATATAATATTCTTCGGACCTGTATTCGTTTATAACATCAGTTGGGTTATATACAGTACACCGATACGAAGTTGTTCCTTAACCATATGGGGATATGGTTCAGTACCAACGTGGTGAATGAGATTTGAGCCTTAAAATCCTGAAATATAGTTAACGTTCAGACGCGTAGGAGTGTAGGACCACGCTTTGTATTTTTTATATAGCCAACATTTTTCATGCAAGCTAAGGGCTTGAACAAAGGTAAATGGAGCCCCGGGTCTACGATAAAACTCTTAACTGCACTTTACCACTGATTTTAAAACTGCAATAATGGCACAGCTTACAAATTTCGAACTTAGAAATTCGTAGTCGTCCTATATATGCATCAGAAGGTAATAAAAGTATAATCGATAGGTACAGATGAGATGGCGTATCTATTGCTAAGGTGTAAATCTATGACAATATTGAATTTGAACAGGGCTAATAAATTCACTACTTGACATTAGGACTTGAGCATTATATAGTTTTATTGATTTCTTTGGTTTCTGATCATATGAATTTACACCGAATACTAAACTGTTTCGTATTTTCTATAATAATTTTAGTTAAATTTATTATATAATGTTAAATTTTAACGTTATTAAAATACCACACGCTGTGATCACGAACGAAAACGACGTCAAAGAAATTGATTCTGAAAAAAAAATGCACTTAAAAGTAAAAAAAACATACCCCATTTTTTCACCAAATGATAATAACTTACACACATCTCACACACGGCCGTCTGATCCCAAACTAGGCAGGGCCTGTATTATGGTATCCAGACTGCTGATAAACATACTTATATATTTCTAAATACATAAATATTTTAGATAAAATTACACCCAGACACAGAACAAAATCACACAATTATTTGTCCTGGGTGGGAATTGAACCCACGATCTCTGCCTTAGTAGTCAGGGTCACTAACCACTAGACCAACAGGCCAGTCACCATAAGAAAAATACCAACCCAAAAAATAGATATTTTTTCTTCAGGTATAAATGATACCAAACAAATATTCCCAAATCTGTTAATAAATAATAGTTCTGAGGTAACAAACATAAAAAATACAACCAAATTGACAACCATTACATAATCCAACCATGAAATATTAATCTCTTACCATACTCGCATTCGGTCTTCTACACTCTTCCAAAAATATACTGTAGTCCTCCAAAGCCCTCCGCAATCCCTCTAAATATATGCCGCCATCATGGACTATGTCTGACACCTGCAATTTTATTAATCTTCAGCTTTACTTCAACAGAAGCTGATAGACAGCAGTCATGATTCAGTTTGGCTTGGCTCAGCTTGGCTGTCTTTGGAATTGGGGAGACATCCTGTGTCCATCCCTAGTAGCATAGCTTAGATTTGTGGTGGGGAGTGGGGACCATCCTTCGTCTTCGAGGTAGATATCTACTAGTGGTAACAGAAGCTGGAGAGTCTTCTTGCAGACTATACGGTATTGAAGAAAAGAAAAGTTGTTATGTTCTAGAAAGGAAGGGGTCTCTAGAAGCAAAAGCCAAAGTGTTTCTAAACTATCTTTGTAAATAATAGAGAAATACCCAAATTTCTCTCTAAGATAGGTCATCCTGCGACTTTTAACTTCAAAATGTAGTCTTTTTATGTCGTTAATTAAAGACATGTTACCTGTGGCGTAGCTAGGTAACCACAGACCCTGGGGCAAAAAATAAACTAAGGCTCCAACTAAAGTATTTAAAATCGTTTGTTCCGTATTCGTCGTGTTCGAATTCGACGTACTCCTGATTTGTCGTAATCCAGATTCGTCGTACTCCATATTTAGGTCAAACACGCAATTTAATATCAATGGTGGTTTAGTCACAACTCTAGTACAAACCTGATAACTTCTGGGTCTAAAAAATCTGGTTTATTTATATTCCGAATGTGGGAGAAATTATCACTAGTTTAACGTCAAAGTCAAAGTCCGAGGGGCCCCCTGAGCTTGGGGGCCCCGGGGCACTGCCCCGTCTACCCCTCCGGTAGCTACGCCACTGCCTGTTACTCTAAAAATACGCAGCAAACGCCGCCATTGATTTATGATTTCTGGAATATTCATGTATGAACACTTGCCTTTTTCTCCACATACAATTGATGTCCGAATGCATTAGCGTACTGGTCGTTATATTGCTTGTTTATTTTTCTCTCATCAGAATTGTGTTTACTATTCCCTTGAATATTGCTATAAAATGCCCTACCGTCGTTTAAGTAATTTTTATATTCAGTATTAGTATATTTCTTGATTTTATCATGTTCTTCAAATAACTGTTTTCTCACTTCCGGCAAATCAATTGTCCATGGTGCCACTTTTGCGAGCACTAATGAAAAGAAAACAAAAACGCGCGAACTATTTTGTTTCGTCATGTTTTGCCGCCAATTTTTATTCAACAATGCATAATGTTTATTGTTTGTAATAAAAATGTTTTAATATATGTGCGAAAATAATAATACGTGGTTTTTCACCGGTGTTTAATTAATAACTGTGAAGCAACAAACGGATGATTTTCTGTGTAATTACAAGTTTCCCGCGGCGTTTATTGTTCAAGGCCGAATGGAGAAATACCTGTGCGTACAGTGTAGACCAAGGGCTATGAAATATAATGATTCATTACAAGTTAAGCTTTTCTAATCGTTCATGATTTTATCAACAACTTTAAATTAAGCGTAAATAACGGAACTAATTTAATATGATTTCTGTCCGGATGAACATCATAGAACTATAGCATCCGCCCTATATGATGTAGATGGGCAAAGTACCTATGCACGAAAATGGTAAAACATGCACAATAATAATAATAATAACTTCACACATCTCATACACGGCCGTCTGATCCTAAAATAGGCAGAGTCTGTACTATGGTAACCAGACTGCTGATAAACATACTTATATATTACTAAATATATACATATTATAGATAAATTACACCCAAACACAGAACAAATGGTCATGTTCATAACACAATTATTTGTCCTGAGTAGGAATCGAACCCACGCTCCTGGCTCAGCAGCCAGGATCACTGACCACTAGACCAACAGGCTTGTCAATCAATCATAACATAATTTTGATTTTTAGTTTTTCAATGATACAAATACAGATAAATATCATAAAATTACGTGTTATTTTTTTTATTTCTAAACCTTCAAGAACAATGATGTTTGTGACCCAATGTTCGTTAACCGACTTAAAAAAAGGAGGAGGTTCTCAGTTCGTCGAAATCTTAAGTATATGCCAATGCGTATAATTCGATGTCTACTCAAAACAAACCAAATCTGTATATTATTACGTAATGTTTATTAGTTAACATAAATAATACAAGAATTACACATTATATATTAGCACTTTTGAAAAAAAAAATAACTGCGAATAAGGCTTATAATTTTTACAAGATAAATTATCTTTAAACCAGCAACCCGCCCCAGCTTCCCACGGGTACAAATTATACACCTAAACCTTCCTCATGAATCACTCTGTCTATTAGTGAAAACCGAATGAAAATCCGTTCAGTAGTTTTTCAGTTTATCGCGAACAGACAGACAGACAGATGCGGTGGGGGACTTTGTTTTTAATACGCAGTGATATGTAAGTATCTTAATATATTTAATATATCACATTGTCTAAAGAAAGAGTTATTATTATGGGTTTATTTAGTGTGATGGTGATGACTAGAGATCGGATATTCGGATGCATATTTACCTAAAGTTGAGATGTTGGCTATTATGGAAAGCACTTTTTTATCGAAAGAATCCCGCGTTTCTAGGAAATTCAAATTCAAGTGTAACTATACTCCGTGAGATCCAAAAAATAACTTTAGGTAAATATGCATCCGATTATCCAATCTCTAGTGATGACAAGTCTATTGCGGAATAAATACATATTGATCATCATCATCCTCCGCGCCTTTTCCCAACTAAGTCGGGTCGGGTATCGGTAAGTAGGGTCGGCTTTCAATCTAACTACGATACGGCCGAACTTTGATATTTTACGTGAAGCAATAAGAACTCTAGAAAATTTAATTTCTTGTTCTTTCTTTACGCTACTAACAAAGGCATTGTACAGACGTCATTCAAAAACAAATAAAGAAATACTCACATATTGTGGCGAGTACTTGAAGGCGAGTACGTGGCGAGAAAATGTTATTCATACTGTTCAGGACAAAACAGAGGACAAGAAAATATGTTTAGATTTATTTGTAAAATTTACCTCGGTCCTCGATAGATAGCGTAAGGATCGACTTAGATGACGCTATGGTTTCGTTACCTGAAAGTGTATATTAGGTTAAACTATTCTATTACGTTAGAGCAATTTCATAGTGCAGGATACGAGTTGATGTTATATTTAAATACCTTCAGCTTAGTGTACCACAATGGTTCAAGTTGTTCCATTTGAAGTGATGGTTAGCCTGCCACTTTCACACATAAACACAATCGCAAATGCATTCTTAAAAAAAATTGAGTAGAGTTACAACAGCACTCAAGAGAAACTTGCAACCACGTTTGGTATTGAAGCCCTAAGAGAGAAAAGATGAAGGTGATTGTGAGCATCATGGATGCATTCTTCATTTTCCCTTTACTCCGAGTTCAGAAGAGGAGAGTACTAAGAATGTCCTAAGAGAAAAAACCTAGATACCTACGTAGAGCCATGTCCATTTCTACGTAGGTACATATAAAATTTTGTAATTAATCTGTTTGTTGCTTGGTGCCGACTCAAAATTAGTTTATATAAAATTTGATAGTTTACGTAAATAAGTTCAATACTTAAGGTTTATTTATTTTTAGCTTTTTAGTTATTTTCGTCGATTATGTTAAAAAGTTTTATAGCTTCTTGGGCCCTCTTGCATGCTCCTTTGTGCAATCACGTAACAAGTGATTGCAATCATGCAATCACTTGTTACATAGGCATATTAATGCCTTCTCACAATTCTCACGCTACTGCAATGATGCGATGACGAATCTCTGATTCATATATACCTGCATAAATACTTGCAATAGATATACTATACGAGTACAGGCGAAGTTTTGCTGATTTTAATAAAAAAGTACAATAAAATTATCATTTTCATAATACGTGAAGAGGAAACACATTAAATTTAAGTAGTCATTCATATTCCTATATTATTATATTCATATTCATATTGACTGGCCTGTTGGTCTAGCGGTTAGTGACCCTGACTGCTAAGCCAGAGGTCGTGGGTTCGATACCCACCCAGGACAAATAATTGTGTGATGAGCACGATAATTTGTTCTGTGTCTGGGTGTAATTTATCTATAATATGTATGTATTTAGAAATACATAAGTATGTTTATCAGCAGTCTGGTTACCATAGTACAGGCTTTGCCTAGTTTGGGATCAGACGGCCGTGTGTGAGATGTGTGGAGTTATTATTATATTATTATTCCTGTACATTTTCTCATAAACATTTCTGTTGGTCTAGTGGTTAATGATCCTGACTGCTGAGCCACTGAGCCCGAGGTCTTGGGATCAATTCCCACCCAGGACAAATAATTGTGAGATGAGTATCATTTGTTGTGTCGGGGTGAAATTTATCTATAATATGTATGTATTTAGAAATATATACCTATATAAGTATGTTTATCTGCAGCCTGGCTCCCATGGTAGAGGCCCCGCCATGTTTGGGATCAGACGGCCGTGTGTCAAATGTGTGTAGTTATTATATACTATTATTATTATTTCCTATGCACTAAGTGAAATAGTATTCAATTATTCAACTCTCATATTAAATTAAATTACAAGAACATCGTATTAGGTAGATTCTTCGAAAAATCTACCTAATACGATGTTCACAGGTGCTTTCAAACTTGGACGACAAATCAACAGGGCAAAAGAAGGTTAGGTTAGTGAATGGGGAATATTTCCAAAAGGAGGGGACTGGGGGCAATGACATATCATATTAACTATAGTCACGCCATACAGAAACATGAGTGAACTAATTAGAGGCAAAACTTTATTATAGCTGCACAGCAATACGTAAATATTATGCAGCTCTTTCAGTGCATACGACTTACCGGTTGTTAGACAGAGACAAATATTATATATTTGTAAATGACGTCTAGCATGCCCATAGTAAATACGAACATTTTTTTAATATGAACCCTAAATGATTCCATCCTTAACTTGGGGAGGGGGGGAAAACCAAAATTTGTTGGAAAAAACTCGTAGCTCCGAAACTGTAAACTGAAAGCAAATTTTTTTTTTCTTAGACTAAAAAGTTTTTAATGCGACTTATATTTTTGGAGATAAAAATAAAAAAATCACGTAATCTACCTCTGCGGGTGCTACGGGACCGGATTTTTGTTGTAGTCAAATCAGGTGTTCAATGAGAAGACGCCATTGCCCTGCCTATATTTACAAGCTATGTTACACGCACGCGTAACCGGTCAAGGTAACAATGTATTATTCAGTTTCTATTGTCTTTTGTGATTACCTAAATGATATTTTGCAGAGAACCTAATAAAATTCATTGAATCACCATCTCGCAGTGGGAACTTAAGTATTAAGATAAGACAATTTTCACACAAATGTTCATTAACTACTACAGAATCCTACTAATATTATAAACGTGAAAGTTTGTGAGTATGGATGTATGGATGTTTGTTACTCTTTCACGCCGAAACTACTGACCCGATTGCGATGAAACTTGGTATGTACATAGCTGGAGACCTGGATTAACATAAAGGCTACTTTTTATCCCGATATTCCCACGGGGTGGGGTATTTACGCGTGTGATACCCCGGGGCGCTGCTAGCTAGCTAGTTATAATAACGACAGACATACATTAAATAAAAAGGGTCTCCAGACTCTCCAGATAACAGCAGCGTTAGACAGAGGAGTCAACATTTGAATCTGAGGCAGTTTTTGAAAACAGTAAAGTAATTAGGTAATTAAAAAAAAACGTGTGCGTCTGAAGACGCCCTTCAGAAGTGATGACTTTAGGCGTGATAGAAAGGGAAGTCAGACAGACTGGCGCCATAACGCGTTACGTAACGAAGCCTTTTACACTCCCATAAGAAGTTTTCACTTCAAAACAAAATGGTTATTTTGAGACACAGTTCAGAACATGTTTGAGAGACCACCAGAGATCAGTAACACCCTTAACAAAGTGTTTCCGGTCAAGTTTCCCGAAAATCCTTTTCTTAACCATCCACCTGCATTAGTATTGGGGAGGAATGGGTGTTATGTCCCTCCAACACGAAGGGGGATCCTCCGACCAGACCAGGCGAGGAGATGAGGTTGATGTTGGGAAGTTGTATATATACTATTCGGCGCGAAAACCTTCGTAGCGCAATGCAGGATTAGTAGGTTACTCCGTAGTTCAGCTCGCCTTCGCTAGATGATGTTGAAGTATATGAACACAATATTTGTCAAACGCGACTTCCACTATTTTCTTTAGTAGCTTGAATTTGGGTTCTCCTCTGTTTCATGTCCCGCTTCCTATTAACGCATTCACTATTAATTCCTACTAATACAGTCTTGCACCCAGACCTTTTTACCACTGTTTAAACAATCAAATACTCAGGTCTACTGTCCCTTGGAGCTGTGAAAAAAACAAACTTCTAAGCCAACACAATCAAAAGATACAGCCGTTTATGCGGCAAATTTTCGACACTCGCAAGGGAATCTAAACCTACAATGTACCTCCCGTGGACTCAGAATCTTGAAATTTGGTACGAAGAAACGTCTTATAGCACAGATAAATTGCGAAAACCGTAAATTTTTAGGTACAATCATATAATAAAAATATTTTACGGAAACCCTTGGTGCGCGAGTCCGACTTACACTTGGCCGGTTTATTTTTTTTGATCTCATGATAAAAATAAATAATTAGTGGGTACTGTCCGGTTCTCTTAATACTCACTAACTTGGTACTTGGAACAAGTAAATAGCCATTTATTCGTTAAAGTTATAGTTTTATATATAGTCTCTGGAACTATCAGATTCAGTTTTGAATAATATTATTTGTATTGGATAGAGTATTCATTGAGGAATGATATAATATAGGTTATGTAACATCACGCTACGACCCTCAGGAGCGAAGCATTGATTGATGTTGGAGCAGTGACCATAAACGCTGTTAAAACCGTGGGGAAGTCTTTATAGGCAAATTTTCGTGTCAAGTTGTCTGTCCGCGAACTCCTAAACTAATGAACCGATTTCAATAAAATTTTACACACTGCAGTTTGGTTCAACTTGAGAGGTTATATATAGGTAGACACAATATTTTTTTTTTCAAATTACTTAGCCACAGTAACTCGTTGCCGGGTAACAAGTGCTTTATATATATTTATTTATTCATTTAGGTACTTATAGTATAAAAATACAAAAGCACCTAATTTTTGTCACAAATTTGTGTCATTAGCGTACAAGGCAAGAAGCCGTTTGTCACATTTAGATTAAAAATCGCGTTCAAAGGTTAAACAATGTGCCAACTACGTTCAAATACAGAATTCAACTTACTATCTTTAATACTAACGGTTATTAAAGTTATTCGGTCGTCGAATATGGCCTCTCCAACCACAGGGCGGACATTCGGGTACCTACGTAACCCCGGCTATACTGCGGTATCCCTTACCCTAGCTCCCTCGCCCTATATGTTTTCCTTACCCAAATTTACCTTCTTTTTTCTCGTCTTAAAACGACTTCATTCCCAAGGAGGGTTGGCGTCAGGCATACGGCCGGCCATAAGAAACAAGCCACAAGCCAAACCCTTTGCAAGATTAAAAAACATTTTTTTTAATTACTTAAAAAAAAACCGGCTAAGTGCGAGTCGGGCTCGCGCACCGAGGGTTCCGTAAAATATTTTTATTATATGATGTAACTAAAAATTTACGGTTTTCGCAATTTTTCCTTTATCTGTGCTGTAAGACGTTGCTTTGTACCAAATTTCTAGATTCTGAGTTCACGGGAAGTACCCTGTAGGTTTTGATTCCCTTGCGAGTGTCAAAAATTTGCGGAAATTTGCGGCATAAACGGCTGTACCTTTTGATTGCGTTGGCTTAGAAGTTTGATTTTTTTACAGCTCCAAGGGACAGTAGACCTGAGTATTTTATATAAATTCCAGCTTGATACCTACACGCGTTCCTGAGAAAAAGGGTCTTGACAGACAGACGGACGGACGAACAAAGTGACCCTATAAGGGTTCCGTTTTTTCCTTTCGAGGTACGACACCCTAAAAATAACTATTAGATACTTACACATTGCACCGACCTCAAATAAAATTGGGAAAAAGGGCAGCAAGAAATTGAATACCTGCACCAGCTAGCAGAGCAGTGACAATTTTCTCATAGTATTAATTACCCCTTTCAACAGACTTAAGTAAATAGTTTAAAAGAACTAAAATAAAACGCTTTTCATAGCGATGCGAACAAGTAGAAGAGTAACATCCATCTAATGACTCCATAATCAGAACTTCGATACCGAGTGCAATCTATTGCACTCGTCAAAACTAATCATCAGTCAACTTGAGGCGTTCACCAGTAGCCACTGAAGAGTTCCACTAACCACTTCCTGGCTCCGTCAGATCAGCTCCAAGATGCCAAAATATAGTATTATCATCCGAACTACAATTTAGAAGTTAATTGCACGGATGGCGCAATGGTTTAGTGGTCGCTTCGCTACTACGCCGCGCCGAGTTTTGTAGGTTAAAATCCACGCGGGACAAAAATTTGTGAGATCCACAAATGGTTGTTCCGAGCTTGGGGGTTCTTTGTGTCAACGTTCGAGCAATGTTAATTTTTGTAATTATTCGGATGGATATTGTGCGATTTTCAAAGAAATATTACTCAATATACTAGCGAAATGGGGATAAACGTCTTGTATTTAAATAAAAGCACTTATAAGCTGTTCAAATAAAAATGGGACGTCCGAAAATTGGCTTTCGTAAAACACTGTGCGTTCGCGACGCAGGAATATTCCTAATGCGGGAGTTGTCTTTTTAAAGAAAGAAATACAAACAAGCAAATTAAGATGAAATGATGGCAGCAGCGCGGCGACGCGATGCCTCTATTTGCCGAAATGTTTTTAAATTACAATTTTTGTTTGTTTGGTGCCGACTCAAAATTATTTAGGTATTTATTTTAGTGTACACAAATTTATTTTTATTATTTTTCACTTTCCAGTTCTTTTCTTCTGTCATCGGTTTAATTTTCTGTTAACAAGTTTTTATTTATTTGAGGCTAAAATATAATAATATGATTACTTATTTATGCCGCGTTCCAAAACACAAACGATTCGTTTTGCTTACGGACGGTTAAATTTTCGTTAAAAACACAACGAAATTTTACCGACCGTAAGCAAAACGAATCGTTTTTGTTTATTGGAATGCGGCATTAAAGTTCTCATTTACACTAACTTACTACATAAATATTTAAACAGCGACCTTAAGGTTCACGAGATAGCTGCTGTAAACCGTGTTCTCTCGACTGGCTTAGCCTCCATCATCAGATCAACCACAGGTCTCCGTCATCTTGTAGTGTAATTAGAGCTGTGTGCAGTATCAACAGAATCAGTTCACAGATCAAAACTCACGAGTGAACAATCAATCATCCCCTATTTTTCTACCATTTGGGTAGAATTTTTGTTTTCGAATTTAAATGGGACCAACTACGAAGTATACCTCTATTCAATTATATTACTACCCTGTCTAAAAAGTTGTGCGTAGTCATACAAAAAATAAAAGGATTGACTCGAGATCCTCCATTTTTTCGTCACATAGGGACATTACACCTTGTTTTTATTATGCCAGGTAGTATTAATTTTAAGATGAAAATAAAACAAAGACGCAGTATTTTGTGTCATTTATTAATAGAATTATTAATAGTTAATACTATAATAACTTAGTTCTAAGCGTGAGGCTCGTAGGAATTATCGCACGGAAGTAGCAACAATACCCAGAAATTATTTTTTTTATTGCCATTGTTGCCACACTCCACGGTTTAATAATACCAACGAGTAGTAAGGCGATAAAATAATTTTGCCATTGATGTATAATAAAATCAAACACCATATAAGTTAAGAAATGTTTGAAGAGTCCGGTTCATAGATGGGTGACCAATTAACAAAAAACAGCATGTTTTTAAATATAATAAGCCTTGTTATGGTTTTAATATATTTTTAACACTCCTCACGAAATGAAGCGTTATTTAAGACTAAACATTTTGAATCCTTATTTACTTAAAGCAAACAATTTGACAATAGCAACGTATGACGTCACAAGTTGTAATTCCACACAAGTGTTTTATTATGGACTCTATCCCATATGAAGGATCCATAGAGATAATATAATAGAGGAAGCGAACTGTATTAATCTGTAAGTGCAAGCGTACGGTCGGTAGACAGAGAAAGAAGACTGTTTTGGTCTTGTATCTCTCTCTACAGTGATTGGCTGCTGCTTTAGCGTATATATAGTAATAGTTTTTATAGACGGAGAACTAGCACTATTAGAAAATGCCGCCATCTTATTGCTTATGATGAGAAGTCTTCATTTACTAACATAAATTCATCAACTTCTTTATTTTCTTCTTCATCATCGTCCCAGTCACTGACTAAGCTTTTAATATCAGGTTTGGGGATGATTGTTGTGGGTACATCAGTAGCTTCCTTATTTTCATCAACTATTGCATCCTCAAAATTATTTTCTTCTTGAGAATCATTATTATCTAAGAATACATTTATATATATTATATTATCTCTATGGTAAAATCAGCGTGGGAATTTAGCAATAGGAAGCTAGCAAATAACAATAATGAAAAAAAAAATGGACGTCTATTCGCCTTAATTAAGAGAAACTGATATGACAGTCAACTATTGTGAGAACAATCTTATTATACATCAAAGTGATGTAGCGTCTTTAATGTCAGACGCCATCTTCTGTCCGAGTATCACATTATAGTTGAGATGTATTAGTGACGCATGGTGCAGTTTTCAGCCCATTCGCGGACGTCCCATGCCTCGCCCTGCCACGGGCATAGCGTCACCGCCCTTTACATTCTTTATGGTCTCATCTACAGATAATATCTGGAAAAAGTAAAGTTATATTAATAACACTTCAGAAGAAATACAGGCCAGGGCCACTCCGCAGTATAGGTATAAAGCTACAAGTGCACGGCGGACTCGACTCATCGTGACAACATTCGGTGACGCCGCGTCATCCGTTCGTATCTGGACTATCGAGGTAATAGTACCTAACCTAGGTTTATTACCTATTTATTAAATCACCACTAACAAACCACAGATACTTGTGAGTAATCCCACTCGTTTTTTTTTAAATAAAATTATGTTATTGATCTTGGACTTGGCGGCAACAGGCAGTTCGAGTTACAGGCAAGCGACCCTAGGGGGCAAACGTGCAGACGGGTCACCTGATGGTGGCTACGGCCGCCCATGGACACCTGCAACTCAAGATTCACAAGGGCGTTGCCGGCCTTTAAGGTGGGAGTAGGGGAAGGGAGGGAGTGGGGGGAACACGGGGAGTGAAGGTTTAGGGCCTCCGGTAATCTCACTTACTCGGCGAAAAAAAACAATGGCGAGACCGTGTTATCACTCCGGTCGAGCCGGCTCATACGTGCCGAAGCATGGCTCTCCCACGATAAAGAGCGAGTTATTGTTTTCACTCCCCAATCCATCCAGATAAACAATATCCCTTCCATTGCCTTCCCATCTTAACTACCCTTTTTTTTTCAATATACTCCCATTTTTTCCCATCTTGATGGCCATAGGCTTTTTGATGGCATGACCTTTATGTGAGTGGGACCTATTTAGTCGGCAAAATATGGGTGCTTAATATCCTTCTGTCTATCCCTTCAGGTATAGAGGCGTGTGTATGTAATCCGTTTTATTTATGGACAAAGGCAGACTCAGCGGATGCAAGGAGCGGGGTAGTCGACATTCTTTCTCAAATTTAAAGACTTAAACAACTAAAACTTGTGGTTTAAGTTGGTACAGCTACGAGTACCGCACCGTCCTTCATAATATACCTCCAAGGAATAAAAGGTGCAAGTGGTGCTGGAGACGTACCTGTGTGGCAGCCTCGCAGGCGGCGGTGATGGCGTTGATCTTGACGACGGCCGGCTCCCACACACAGCTCGCGAAGTTGTCCCCAATGTCCTCCTTCTGTATATCAACACCGTACCACACTTCACCTGCAGCATCATAAAAATAGTTGATCAAATAATTAATTTAACATATATATATATATATATATTGTAATAGAGTTTTGGATTATCATAAAAGAGGACCACAAAGACGTCCTTGTGGCACTCCCGCAGTAAAAAGTTATCAAGACTGGAATTCATAATGTTGAAATTAATAAATATTACTGTATCATTAAAGTAAGAAGCCAAAAAAGATCCAATCGTATATATCCAATATTAAAATGTTTAAATTTAACTTGACACTATATGTGCGACGATATCAAAGGCTTTACAAATATCTCAAAATGCAACGCTGACATTTGCCTTACGTTTAAACGCACGATTCGCAAAATATGAACGAAAAGTCACTACTCAATGAAACAGGACATCTTTAAAAACTCTGTCACTTCACCTCTACTCCTCTGAAAAAATAGCTGATGCTACAAACCATTGTGATGCTTGTTCCTCAGTTTGTTGAGGATGTTGGTGGCGTCGAACCCGGCGTTGTCGCAGAGCTGTCGAGGTATAGCCTCGAATGCCCGCGCCACTGCAGCTACGAGCAGCTGTTCCTTGCCGGCCACCCCCTTGGCATACTCGCGCAGGTGCTTCGAGATCTCCATATCGATTGCTCCACCACCTGCCCAACCAATATCATGTATTTATCATACAGAATAAATGGAATCGCGAGGTTTAGTATTTATTTATTAATTAATGACTTTACACTAATAAGTTAGAAAGATTATACCGAAATCAGTATATGGATATATATCAGTGCAAGATTTATATGCAGACCAATACCGATGTCCTAGTACAGATCGCTATTATGATGTATAAAGAAGTAAGTAATGAAATAAGTCCCCTAATTTATATTTATGAAGAAATTTTGTCAGATGATAATTTAGAGAGTGATGTTACAGAATCGGCACCAATAGCGCCAATTTTTTAAATACGCCTGAAATACCTACTTACAGTCCGTTTATGATGCATTTTTTTTTCATTATTAATACTCTAAATAAAGTTATTTAACGCAAAGTAATGTTTAAACAAAGGTCCTAAGCCCGTTAAGTGCGAAGGAAAAATTTACGTAAATACGACTCGTAGGTATCAGCTGACACGTCGCGTCATTGATAAACCTCGAATGTCAACTATTTTATTTTAGTCAGTACAGTTAATTTAGTTTCTCTTTTAGTATTACTAATCATCCTGAGTTACCTTGTTTGAGTTCGAAAACCATTAAAATGTCACGGTGTATTAAGGACAATACCAAGATTACTCACCGGCGACAACGGCGTCATTCTTGATGGTACGACGGACGATCATGATGGCGTCATGCAAGGAACGCTCCGTCTCCTCCAGGAACTGCTCCGCTCCACCGCGGAGGATCAGGGTGCAGGTCTTGGCAGCGGGACAGCCTGGACATCAATGCACAACGTACAAGAAACTTCACAGAGATAAATACACTACTATTGCAAGAGGTATTTAATAATAACATTTAATAATACCTTGACACACCTCACACACGGCCGTCTGATCCCAAACTAGGCAGAGCCTGTACTATGAAAACCAGACTACTGATAAACATACTTATATATTACTGAATACGTATATTTATAAATGAATTACACCTAGACACAGAACAAATTATGCTCATCACACAATTATTTGTCCTGTGTGGAAATCGAACCCACGACCTAGCTCAGCAGTCAGAATTACTAACTACAAGACCAACAGGTTTCCTAAGTTAGCGAAATACAACACATATTTTCAGAAAAACAATAAAATTTCATGTTTATTTGTTATCTATGTTTACAAGGTCTACAGATACTTAATGGAATTTAGGATGTACTCTCACCTTCTGGAGCCATATCTTTATTGTAACCTGTTTGGGAAAAGGATAGGATTAGGAAGGGTTTAGAAGTATTAAGGAGGTTACAGACAGGTGTGGTCAAATTATAGGAGCCTTGTGTAGCTGACAAATAGTTGATTTGGCTTTAAAAAATTTTTTTTTTTGAGAAATGTATTTCCTAATGTAGGTACACATTCCTAAATAATATTATGAATTTTTATAACAAATGTTTTTGATTTTTTATGCAGACGTTACAGTGTCACGTGTTTGTCTACGTTCAAGCCGCTACAGTGTCACGCGTTTGTTTACGTTCATATCGTTACAGTGTCAGGCATTTGTTTACGTTCATATCGTTAGTGTCACGCGTTTGTCTATGTTCATATCGTTACAGTGTCATGCGTTTGTCTATGTTCATATCGTTACAGTGTCACGCGTTTGTCTATGTTCATATCGTTACAGTGTCACGCGTTTGTCTATGTTCATATCGTTACAGTGTCAATTTGTCTATTTTCATATCGTTACAGTGACACGCGTTTGTCTATGTTCACATCGTTACAGTGTCACGCGTTTGTCTATGTTCATATCGTTACAGTGTCACGCGTTTGTCTATGTTCATATCGTTACAGTGTCACGCGTTTGTCTACGTTCATATCGTTAGTGTCACGCGTTTGTCTATGTTCATATCGTTACAGTGTCAATTTGTCTATGTTCATATCGTTAGTGTCAGGCGTTTGTCTATGTTCACATCGCTACAGTGTCAATTTGTCTATGTTCATATCGTTAGTGTCACGCGTTTGTCTATGTTCATATCGTTACAGTGTCACGCGTTTGTCTATGTTCATATCGTTACAGTGTCATGCGTTTGTCTATGTTCATATCGTTACAGTGTCAATTTGTTTATGTTCATATCGTTACAGTGTCACGCGTTTGTCTATGTTCATATCGTTACAGTGTCATGCGTTTGTCTATGTTCATATCGTTACAGTGTCAATTTGTCTATGTTCATATCGTTACAGTGTCATGCGTTTGTCTATGTTCATATCGTTACAGTGTCACGCGTTTGTCTATGTTCATATCGTTACAGTGTCACGCGTTTGTCTATGTTTATATCGTTAGTGTCACGCGTTTGTCTATGTTCATATCGTTACAGTGTCAATTTGTCTCTGTTCATATCGTTACAGTGTCACGCGTTTGTCTATGTTCATATCGTTACAGTGTCAATTTGTCTATTTTCATATCGTTACAGTGTCACGCGTTTGTCTATGTTCACATCGTTACAGTGTCACGCGTTTGTCTATGTTCATATCGTTACAGTGTCACGCGTTTGTCTATGTTCATATCGTTACAGTGTCACGCGTTTGTCTATGTTCATATCGTTACTGTCACGCGTTTGTCTATGTTCATATCGTTACAGTGTCAATTTGTCTATGTTCATATCGTTAGTGTCAGGCGTTTGTCTATGTTCATATCGTTACAGTGTCAATTTGTCTATGTTCATATCGTTAGTGTCACGCGTTTGTCTATGTTCATATCGTTACAGTGTCACGCGTTTGTCTATGTTCATATCGTTACTGTCACGCGTTTGTCTATGTTCATATCGTTACAGTGTCAATTTGTCTATGTTCATATCGTTAGTGTCAGGCGTTTGTCTATGTTCATATCGTTACAGTGTCAATTTGTCTATGTTAATATCGTTAGTGTCACGCGTTTGTCTATGTTCATATCGTTACAGTGTCACGCGTTTGTCTATGTTTATATCGTTAGTGTCACACGTTTGTCTATGTTCATATCGTTACAGTGTCAATTTGTCTATGTTCATATCGTTACAGTGTCACGCGTTTGTTTATGTTCATATCGTTACAGTGTCACGCGTTTGTCTATGTTCATATCGTTACAGTGTCATGCGTTTGTCTATGTTCATATCGTTACAGTGTCACGCGTTTGTCTATGTTCATATCGTTACAGTGTCACGCGTTTGTCTATGTTCATATCGTTACAGTGTCATGCGTTTGTCTATGTTCATATCGTTACAGTGTCAATTTGTTTATGTTCATATCGTTACAGTGTCACTCGTTTGTCTATGTTCATATCGTTACAGTGTCAATTTGTCTATGTTCATATCGTTACAGTGGCACGCGTTTGTCTATGTTTATATCGTTAGTGTCACACGTTTGTCTATGTTCATATGGTTACAGTGTCAATTTGTCTATGTTCATATCGTTACAGTGTCACGCGTTTGTCTACGTTCATATCGTTACAGTGTTACGCGTTTGTCTATGTTCATATCGTTACAGTGTCACGCGTTTGTCTATGTTCATATCGTTAGTGTCACGCGTTTGTCTATGTTCATATCGTTACAGTGTCAATTTGTCTATGTTCATATCGTTAGTGTCAGGCGTTTGTCTATGTTCATATCGTTACAGTGTCAATTTGTCTATGTTCATATCGTTAGTGTCACGCGTTTGTCTATGTTCATATCGTTACAGTGTCACGCGTTTGTCTATGTTTATATCGTTAGTGTCACACGTTTGTCTATGTTCATATCGTTACAGTGTCAATTTGTCTATGTTCATATCGTTACAGTGTCACGCGTTTGTCTATGTTCATATCGTTACAGTGTCACGCGTTTGTCTATGTTCATATCGTTACAGTGTCATGCGTTTGTCTATGTTCATATCGTTACAGTGTCACGCGTTTGTCTATGTTCATATCGTTACAGTGTCACGCGTTTGTCTATGTTCATATCGTTACAGTGTCATGCGTTTGTCTATGTTCATATCGTTACAGTGTCAATTTGTTTATGTTCATATCGTTACAGTGTCACTCGTTTGTCTATGTTCATATCGTTACAGTGTCAATTTGTCTATGTTCATATCGTTACAGTGGCACGCGTTTGTCTATGTTTATATCGTTAGTGTCACACGTTTGTCTATGTTCATATGGTTACAGTGTCAATTTGTCTATGTTCATATCGTTACAGTGTCACGCGTTTGTCTATGTTCATATCGTTACAGTGTCATGCGTTTGTCTATGTTCATATCGTTACAGTGTCACGCGTTTGTCTATGTTTATATCGTTAGTGTCACACGTTTGTCTATGTTCATATCGTTACAGTGTCATTTTGTCTATGTTCATATCGTTACAGTGTCACGCGTTTGTCTATGTTCATATCGTTACAGTGTCACGCGTTTGTCTATGTTCATATCGTTACAGTGTCATGCGTTTGTCTATGTTCATATCGTTACAGTGTCACGCGTTTGTCTATGTTCATATCGTTACAGTGGCACGCGTTTGTCAATGTTCATATCGTTACAGTGTCACGCGTTTGTCTATGTTCATATCGTTACAGTGTCACGCGTTTGTCTATGTTCATATCGTTACAGTGTCAATTTGTCTATGTTCATATCGTTACAGTGTCACGCGTTTGTCTATGTTCATATCGTTACAGTGTCACGCGTTTGTCTATGTTCATATCGTTACAGTGTCATGCGTTTGTCTATGTTCATATCGTTACAGTGTCACGCGTTTGTCTATGTTCATATCGTTACAGTGGCACGCGTTTGTCAATGTTCATATCGTTACAGTGTCACGCGTTTGTCTATGTTCATATCGTTACAGTGTCACGCGTTTGTCTATGTTCATATCGTTACAGTGTCACGCGTTTGTCTATGTTCATATCGTTACAGTGTCACGCGTTTGTCTATGTTCATATCGTTACAGTGTCAATTTGTCTATGTTCATATCGTTACAGTGTCACGCGTTTGTCTATGTTCATATCGTTACAGTGTCAATTTGTCTATGTTCATATCGTTACAGTGTCACGCGTTTGTCTATGTTCAAATCGTTACAGTGTCACGCGTTTGTCTATGTTCATATCGTTACAGTGTCAATTTGTCTCTGTTCATATCGTTACAGTGTCACGCGTTTGTCTATGTTCATATCGTTACAGTGTCAATTTGTCTATTTTCATATCGTTACAGTGTCACGCGTTTGTCTATGTTCACATCGTTACAGTGTCACGCGTTTGTCTATGTTCATATCGTTACAGTGTCACGCGTTTGTCTATGTTCATATCGTTACAGTGTCACGCGTTTGTCTATGTTCATATCGTTACTGTCACGCGTTTGTCTATGTTCATATCGTTACAGTGTCAATTTGTCTATGTTCATATCGTTAGTGTCAGGCGTTTGTCTATGTTCATATCGTTACAGTGTCAATTTGTCTATGTTCATATCGTTAGTGTCACGCGTTTGTCTATGTTCATATCGTTACAGTGTCACGCGTTTGTCTATGTTCATATCGTTACTGTCACGCGTTTGTCTATGTTCATATCGTTACAGTGTCAATTTGTCTATGTTCATATCGTTAGTGTCAGGCGTTTGTCTATGTTCATATCGTTACAGTGTCAATTTGTCTATGTTAATATCGTTAGTGTCACGCGTTTGTCTATGTTCATATCGTTACAGTGTCACGCGTTTGTCTATGTTTATATCGTTAGTGTCACACGTTTGTCTATGTTCATATCGTTACAGTGTCAATTTGTCTATGTTCATATCGTTACAGTGTCACGCGTTTGTTTATGTTCATATCGTTACAGTGTCACGCGTTTGTCTATGTTCATATCGTTACAGTGTCATGCGTTTGTCTATGTTCATATCGTTACAGTGTCACGCGTTTGTCTATGTTCATATCGTTACAGTGTCACGCGTTTGTCTATGTTCATATCGTTACAGTGTCATGCGTTTGTCTATGTTCATATCGTTACAGTGTCAATTTGTTTATGTTCATATCGTTACAGTGTCACTCGTTTGTCTATGTTCATATCGTTACAGTGTCAATTTGTCTATGTTCATATCGTTACAGTGGCACGCGTTTGTCTATGTTTATATCGTTAGTGTCACACGTTTGTCTATGTTCATATGGTTACAGTGTCAATTTGTCTATGTTCATATCGTTACAGTGTCACGCGTTTGTCTACGTTCATATCGTTACAGTGTTACGCGTTTGTCTATGTTCATATCGTTACAGTGTCACGCGTTTGTCTATGTTCATATCGTTAGTGTCACGCGTTTGTCTATGTTCATATCGTTACAGTGTCAATTTGTCTATGTTCATATCGTTAGTGTCAGGCGTTTGTCTATGTTCATATCGTTACAGTGTCAATTTGTCTATGTTCATATCGTTAGTGTCACGCGTTTGTCTATGTTCATATCGTTACAGTGTCAATTTGTCTCTGTTCATATCGTTACAGTGTCACGCGTTTGTCTATGTTCATATCGTTACAGTGTCAATTTGTCTATTTTCATATCGTTACAGTGTCACGCGTTTGTCTATGTTCACATCGTTACAGTGTCACGCGTTTGTCTATGTTCATATCGTTACAGTGTCACGCGTTTGTCTATGTTCATATCGTTACAGTGTCACGCGTTTGTCTATGTTCATATCGTTACTGTCACGCGTTTGTCTATGTTCATATCGTTACAGTGTCAATTTGTCTATGTTCATATCGTTAGTGTCAGGCGTTTGTCTATGTTCATATCGTTACAGTGTCAATTTGTCTATGTTCATATCGTTAGTGTCACGCGTTTGTCTATGTTCATATCGTTACAGTGTCACGCGTTTGTCTATGTTCATATCGTTACTGTCACGCGTTTGTCTATGTTCATATCGTTACAGTGTCAATTTGTCTATGTTCATATCGTTAGTGTCAGGCGTTTGTCTATGTTCATATCGTTACAGTGTCAATTTGTCTATGTTAATATCGTTAGTGTCACGCGTTTGTCTATGTTCATATCGTTACAGTGTCACGCGTTTGTCTATGTTTATATCGTTAGTGTCACACGTTTGTCTATGTTCATATCGTTACTGTCACGCGTTTGTCTATGTTCATATCGTTACAGTGTCAATTTGTCTATGTTCATATCGTTAGTGTCAGGCGTTTGTCTATGTTCATATCGTTACAGTGTCAATTTGTCTATGTTCATATCGTTAGTGTCACGCGTTTGTCTCTGTTCATATCGTTACAGAGTCACGCGTTTGTCTATGTTCATATCGTTACAGTGTCAATTTGTCTATGTTCATATCGTTATCGTGTCACGCATTTGTCTACGATCATGTCGTTGCTCTGTTTGTCTGTCGGTGAGCGTGTGTCGTAGGTGGTGACTGACCCGTGAAGAAGTTGTACCGCTCGCTGCCGACCTGCCGCTCGGTGAAGGAGCTGCAGGCGCCGAGCGCGGCGCGCTGCAGGTCGCGCGTGGAGCTCAGCACGGCGCCGCCGCACGCGCGCTGCGTGCGCCGCATGTCCTCCTCCGGCACGCGCCCCGCGCAGAACATGTCACTGGGGGGGGGAGGAGTACATTACATACACTGCTACACCGCGGCCTTCTACAGGATACTGATTTGGTTGTAATTTATGATTAATATACAAGATGGCGCATAAGAAATCACATAACATCATACACAGAATTATACTGTTCAATATACATTGGTTAACATAAAAAATATCTTGTCATTCACGGCTAATTACGTTTTTCTTTATCAAATAAAAGCAACTAATAAACCATAATTTACACAGTAGCCCAATGACATTTAGGAAACAAACTAGACGTACAAGTAACCCAATAGAATAATTTTTATAGTGATTTGTGACAACCAAGGAGTTTGGTTAGAAATAATACAACAAGCTATTTTAATATTTTTATCACTCTTATGATTCACTCGAAACATCATCACTACTCGACTCTCTCAAACATATATGTATTGTAAAACTTGGGATCGGTGCATCTAATCCTGAGTCAGGTCAAAGAAAATAGAAATTTACCAGACTACATTTTTTGGGATTTTTTTAATGCCTCATATCTACTAGCAATGATCCACACAACCGTTCAGAAATTGGATCCGTTAGTTTATAATCATTGGCTTACAATATTATGCAAACAAAACATTTTAACAAAGAAAAACAACAACAAAACAAGTCTCACCGGTCAGCAAAGTACTGGGTGGCGACATCACCAATGGGCAACTTGCTCAGTACCACATTAGCACCGCTGGCGTGAAGAGCTGCCAACTTCTCGTACAGGATCTGCCACTCAGCATCCACTACCTTCTGGTACTCTTTCACATTGTCCACGCGAACCTGGAAATATGAGACCTTGCTTCAAAAGACACACTCCAGCTAAATATACTTCAACGCCATCTAGCGTAGACAAGCCGAACAATTTAGTAACTACAGACCCTAAAACGCCAGGGAAAGTTCTCATGCTGATTTGTAATAATAACTTACGAACACTAACTGTTGGGCCGCGGTCCATCAGGCGTGATCCCCCAGCCTAATTGGAAGAACCTCCCTTTGTGTTGGAGGAACATATCATGGCGTTCCTCCATACTTTTATTAATGTGTTGAATATTTAGCTTCATAATACATGTGATCATCACAGTTCAGGAATTGGATCCGTTGTTTATAATCATTAGCTAAGTTATTGATAGACTACATTAATTTATAGTGATAGATTACATTTAATCGTGGGAGACCCATACTTGGGCACGTGTGGGCAGGCTCGACCGGAGTGATTCCACGGCCTCACAGAAAACCGGCAGTGAAGCAATTTTTTCTTTGCTTTTGCCGAGTGAATGAGGTTACCGGAGGCCCTAATTCTTCCCTCCCCCTACCTTAAAGGCCGGCAACGCACTTCTGACTCTTGAGTTGCAGGTGCCCATGAGTGGGGATAGTCATTTACGAAGCGAAGTCAATCCTCACCTCAGCATTGTCTCTTTCTGCCTTGAGTTCCAGCTCAATATTGAGCAAAGCTATCTTGCAATTATCATAACTCTTGGGCTGCATCTCAAAGCCAGCGTATGAGAAGGTCTTCTTGAAGGCGACACCAGCGACCAGGAAAGACTCTTCTAACGCACCGCCTGATACTTTCTTTATACCTTATGGACAAAATAATAATGTTGTTTAATAGCAATGGATTTTAGAATTTGGATAAACATACAAAGTTTTTTTTTGTTATTACCTATACAGGGTGTATTTGAACATAGAACACTTACTTAAATCACTAAAAGGGCATGACTCTAGCATGCAGTTACAATAAGGTTTTTTTTTAACTATCCATTAGCAAGTTATGACCGTTTAAATTTCTACGTATTTTTGCCTCCGTTTTTCATTAAAGTAAGTGGAATGTGTAATGGCTTAAGCAAGCTTACTTAGACAAATTTTTTATTCGCCTCCAATGGACCGACAAAAATAAATTTTGCCCAACTCGGCTAGCTTTGGCCTGGGCCTGGGCTTTTTAGCCCAGGGGGCATATGCATATAGGTGTAGGTTTCGATTTTCGATTAAACAAGGACACAGGGGGACTGGCAGCCTTCTCCCTCGCTGCGCGTATCTCAAGTTTTGCCCACTGGCGTGCTCTATTCTATATACACGAAATTTGCTTCAAAATCTCTTAAAAAAAAATTGTCATAGGTTCAGAGAGAGACAAGTATGATTATCAGATAGTATCTTACCAATCATGTCCAAGGGAAGGAGCGGAGCGTCCAGAGACAGTACAGCATCAACCACAATCTTCGAGAAATGCTCTTTCTGTTGGTTGATGAGCTTCGATGACATTGCTGTGGATGCGCACTTGCTGAGCAGATCCCTGGTGAACGCATCAAGTTTTCTATTAGTTACAATTTTTTTTAATTTGTCAATCAATTGACTGTCCTGTTAGTCTAGTGGTTATTGATCCTGACTGCTGAGTCAGAGGTCGAGGTCAGGGTTCGATTCTCACAAAGGACAAATAAATGTGTGATGAGCATGATCATTTGTTCTGTGTCTGGGTGTAAGGTATATGTATTTAGTAATATATAAGTATGTTTATCAGCAGTCTGGTTACCATAGTAGCTCTGCCTACTTTGAGATCAGACAGCCGGGTGTGGTGTCTCAAGCTATTATATTATTATGATGATTTGACAAGACGTGAAGTCATGCCTTAGTAGAAATACTGTCGAATCTGAATCTACACTTCTGTATGAAAATACTAGCGCCCCGCGGTTTCACCCGCGTAAGTCCTGATCCCGTGGGAATATCGGGATAAAAATTAGCCTATATGTTAATCCAGGTCTCCAGCTATCTACATACTAAGTTTCATCGCAATCGGTTCAGTATTTTTGGCGTGAAAGAGTAGCAAACAAACCCATCCATCCATCCAAACTTTCACATTTATAATATTAGTGGGATACAGAAGTGTAGATTCTGATTTGACAGTCATCTTTATCTAAATGCTTTAAAAAGAGTAGTTCCTATGGTTTTTAACAATGATTTCACTGACCTCACGACATGGAGTGTTATTAAGACTGAAAATTAATTTTTATCCACTTTTATTAACTCTCAATCCAAATATTAAAAGTAATTGAATTGACAATAGCAACGTGTGACGCGTCACAAGTTGTTTTTCCACACAACAAACCGCTTAAGAGCAACTCACTTGACTTTACAGTCAATGTATTTGACTGACCTCTGTTCTTCTGGGGACTTATTGTCAATCGTCACAGCAAGTTGTTTGACCCTCTCCACTGCGAGCTTGGCAGCCGTACGGACAGCGCGGACGATGATGCGAGGGTGGACTCCTACAACAATAAATACCATAATATATACACAATGTACATAACAAAACATTATACAGTGTTACTTGGTTAAACGGACCCTTGACATATGAGAACTCTACTACCAGGGGCGCAACAACTCTGAAAAAGTAGGGGGTGTCCAAAATATTTTTATGAGGACTAAAAAAAAGGTCAACAAAATTCTTTTTACGGTAAACAATATTTTTACAATTTATTTTGATCCACATTTTCCTCGCATCGTCTTCTGGGGATACTTGGACACCCTTTAAGGGGGTGTCTACAGGTTTTCAGGGGGTGTCTACAGGTTTTCAGGGGGTGTCTACAGGTTTTCAGGGGGTGTCTACAGGTTTTCAGGGGGTGTCTACAGGTTTTCAGGGGGTGTCTACAGGTTTTCAGGGGGTGTCTACAGGTTTTCAGGGTGTGTCTACAGGTTTTCAGGGGGTGTCTACAGGTTTTCAGGGGGTGTCTACAGGTTTTCAGGGGGTGTCTACAGGTTTTCAGGGGGTGTCTACAGGTCTTCAGGGGGTGTCTACAGGTCTTCAGGGGGTGTCTACAGGTTTTCAGGGGGTGTCCGGACACCCCCGCTGTCTACTACTGACAATTACAATGAAACACTTTCGAATTGAAATAGAACTTAGAATAAGCTAAATTTGAAATATATTATTATGAGAAACAGAACGCGCTGGACGCTGTCAAACGTGACTACGTAAACAATTGTTTCTCACCTAAAAATGCCTCTTCAATACAAATAAATAAAATTGAAGTCTGTTTGTAATGTCAAAATAATAGATTTTTTTAAGCTCATGTAGTTATTTGCACGATACCTATACCTAAAAAACAGTTTATTTTTTATTTTTGTCTGTCTGTCTGTTTGTTCCAGCTAATCTCCGAAATGGGTGGACCGATTTCCATGGCAGATAGCTGGTGTTGTAAGGAGTAACTTAGGCTAATTTTAGATTTAGATTTTTCGAAGAAAAGTCTACCTATTGGTTTTGCACCAGTTGTCGAGTTTTACAAAAATTTCTTCACAGGAGGTCTAGTTATGATCCCAAAACCCCAAAACAACCGCCAGTTAAAAAGTATATATATATATGAATATATGTATGTATTTATGTACCTCAATTTTACCGGCATGATAGAGGTCGCAATTATGAACCGATTGCTTTCAAACTTGGACGACAAATCAACAGGGCAAAAAGTAAGGTTAAGTTCATGAATGGGGAATATTCCCCCAAAGGGAGGGACTGGGGGGCAGATTTTCAAAAATCAGTTTTTTCAGCATAACTTTTTTATTAGGAAATTTTTTGGACCATTTAACATTAATAGCATGCCCATAGTAAATACGAATATTTTTTAATATGAACCCTAAATGATTCCATCATTAACTTAGGGAGGGGGAAAACCAAAATTTGTTGAAAATAAAATTCGTAGCTCCGAAACTGTAAACTGAAAGCTAGTTTTTTGGTTTCCCTACAATGTAGACTAAAAAGTTTTTAATGCGACTTATATTTTTGGAGATAAATGGGGCCTGCTGTGAGACCGGGATTTTTTTCTTTTTAAAACGCTTGTAACTTTGTATGTTTGTGTGTATGTATTTAGAGTTTAGATGATAACACTGTATTTTGTCATTTTGGAGCTGAGATCATGATGAAGCAGGTGGATAGTGAAACTCTTCAGTGGCTAGTAAACTCCTCGAGTGTTGGCTATATGGTTGGTTTTGACAAGTCCAACAGATTGGGCTTGGAACGAAGCCCAATCAAGCCAGCAGGTGGATAGTGGAAATCGTTTTTAGTTCTCATTTCGGCTTGACATTAAAGTGTGTATTTTAGTTTTACTAATTTATTTTTATTTAATTTTTGTTTTAAAAATATGACTAGTAACGTGGGTCACACATTACTAGTATTTTTTTTTTTTGTGACACGTCAGAGTGCCCGCCTGATGGAAAGCTAGAGCGTTGTTAACCCCTCCAGCTAAGCTTAACGCTTGTGATCGAAGTGGGTTCACGACGGTAGTGCACTGGGTGGGGCTCGAACTAGCAACCACTTGATCGCAAGTCCGACGCCTTAGCCATTACACCCGTACACATTACCGCCGCTTTTAATTGTACGAGCTCGTACATGATGTAATGACTGACTTCACAATTTACAATAATATATGTATATAATTTACACATTTTATATTTATAACCAGTGTGCAATATCGATTGCTGGACTAAACACACGTCGCGTAGTAGTATAAAATCGCTGATTAGGCAAACTTATAATAATTGTCTTAGTGAAAATAAATCGGGTTTTACGTTAATTACAGCACACTCTTATTTTATCTGAACACCAACTGCAACTTACAAAACCTCCACTGCTCCACCAGCTATCTGATGTCATTGTACATTATGGTCCTTCGAGCCGGAGCGTTAGTCATAGTACACTATACTATAACTATAAAAGAAGATAATTATTTATAAAGTTTGAAACATAAATTTCTTAGTGTTCTTCATCTCTGGCGGAAAGGCTTATGTGGAGTCAGTTTATTTTACTTTTAATTGTATAGAAAGTTATATTATACAGCACTCTCATTATATTCTGATCCAGCCTCATATCTGCTATCAATGATCCACACAACCGTTCAGAAATTGGATCCGTTAGTTTATAATCATTGGCTGTCACAAGATTTTTTGGTTATTTTTGAGTGCCTTGCCGAGTTTTGGTCACCTCTGATTGAGCGGCAAAATGCTCGACTTCTTTTAAAATGTAAATACTAACCTTATCCCATTAAAACAGAGCTGAAAATTGTATGCAAGTACAATTATCTAGTCAGGTGTACAAGCGTTTAACACTTCCATAACCTTATGCAATGTTAGAGTAAAATAATACTAGTTATGTGCGACAAACATTCCTTGTAGAGATTTAAGTCTTTTTGTATTAGTAAAAAAAATATTACCTTCTTCCACGAAAGGCTTCAGCCTCTTAAGTAATTCTCCGGCCAGGATCACGACTGATGTGGTACCATCTCCAACCTGAAATTATGAAGTTCTTGTAATGACTTACAAACCACATCATGAAAGAGACAAAAGGGCTAAAAGCATATTGAAACGGTTTTTTTTTTTTTGGTTCTTAAATTAAAAAAATCCGACAGAATGGACAACTTCCTGCATTGTAATAACTGTAATGTTGTTATAAATATCAGTCTTCGAATTACATTGATCATCAAATTTGGAGATCAAACCCAAAACACTTGATCAGGTGGCGGTCGGTTCCTTCTGGTAATATTCCAGAAAGGGTATAATTTCGTTAGACCAGCTTGCTTTACTGTGGGAGAGACATGTGGGATGGAAAACTTGCATGCTTTGTTGTGTTCCACTGAGTGAGTGAGGTTACTGGAGGCCATAAGCCTCCCCCCTCCCTCTACTCCCACCTTAAAAACGCCACAAACGGAGGCATGTAGAACTAAAATGGTTGCGTTCCATTGTTACCATCAACCCCCCAAGACAGGACTTTTTTTTATAAAATTATAAAGAGGTTTTTAAAATGTCTGTGTGTTTAGTTGAGAGTTTAATCTGGTCTAGCCTCATATTTACTATCAGTGATCCACACAACCGTTCAGAAATTGGATCCGCTAGTTTATAATCATTGGCTTTGCTGACCGAGTCACAAACTTTAAAAATTGAACCTACTTTTAATACAATCTAGCTAAAAAAATCATACATTGTAAAGTAGTGAAGTCTATGTTACTTCCCTTAAAAGTCTAATCAAAAGAGAAGTAAAATCCCATATAAGACTACTTTAGACTCACAGTTTGATTTCTGACAACCCTAGGAGACATTTCACTAGGGTTGTCAAAATTTTACCTGTCCATTATTGACAAAAAAAAAATTACATCACAATAATTTGCTTTACACACCTCAGCATCTTGGGACTTAGCGATATCCACCAGGGTCTTCGCAGCGGGATGGACAATGTCCAGCAGCTTCATGATGGTGGCTCCATCATTAGATATGACAGCTTTGCCTTGGTGGTCCACAATCAGTTTGTCCATGCCACGAGGGCCCAGGGTTGTGCGGACCTGAAAGTGTGTAATTCAGTAGGCTATTAGGAATATGCATTTTTGGGATATAAAATCATCATTCATCAAGCAATTTCAATCCAAGTAAATGAGACAAACCAAAAGATTATATAATAGTAGACAAGTCTACAGTAGACCCAAAGACTATACAGCAGACCAAAAGACTACAGCAGACCAAAAGTCTACAGTAGACCAACAGTCTACAGTACACCAAAAGTCTACAGTAGACTACACAGTAGTCCAAAAGACTACAGTAGACCAAAAGTTTACAGTAGACTATAAGTCTACAATAGAGCATAAGTCTACAGTAGACCATGTCTACAGTAGACCAAAAGTCTACAGAAAACTAGAAGACTATGGTGGTTAATACTACAGTAGACCTGAAGTCAACTGTATACCAAAAGACTAGGTGGGCGAAATCAATATAATCAATCTAATAGAAAATATTAATTAGAAAAAAAAACATTGAATATATGGTCATAGTTAAAATGGCTCCAGAAGTGAGATTTTATTTATTGATTTCTGGTAAGCCTCATATCTACTATCAATGATCCACACAACCATTCAGAAATTGGATCCGTTAGTTTATTATCATTGGCTTACAATAGCAGCAGCCACCCGACTTCGCTTGGGCTGAACAATTGTCTATAATAATATGTAGCCTATCTCAATGTGGAGTAATGCAACTTTCAACTGGTCAGAGAATTTTCAAATAAGTGCTGTGGTTTTGGAGATGACTCATCAGAACAAACTCAAAATTTACTCTCTTTGTAATATTGTTATATACTGTACTCATTGGCAATATTTGTAAGCTATTTCTGTAAAGATTGCGAACCCTGAAATTATAACAAATAAGATAAGCTATAGATAAGATAACCCCTGACCAAAAAAATTAGGGGTGATATAACTTTAATGTTTGTCTTTGTGTGTCTGTCTGTGGCATCATAGCTCTTAAACAGATGGACCGATTTTGATTTCAGCTATAATTCAAGAAAATCTGTACCAGCTGTACAGATTTTCTTGAATTATAGCTTAAATCAAAGTCGGTCCATCTGCTCTAAGATCATCAACTCTTTTCTATATGTTGAAGGGTATTTTAAATTTATAATTTATACTCTTTTTGTACATAAAACATTGGTTTTTGTACAAAATAGTATAAATTGTCAGTCAACTAAGACAATGAGTAGGTATGTTACAAGTCTTAGTACATAGTTGCAATGTTTGTATGTTTGTATGAGACAAGAGACCTGCAGTATATTATTAGTATCACTTGAGATGGTTTCAAAACTATTTGCCTGGCTCAGGAGGCGAATGGGTACTTAAAAAACATTATAAGTAATTCACTTACAGCATCTACGACGAGTTGACAAGCATTTATATTGGAGATGAGCTGTGGCTTGCCTTGGGACTGGTCAGTCCCCTCCTTCAACAATAGGATTTGTGGTTGCTGAAATGATAAAATTAATATGTATTTGTTTACAGATTCAGTCACGTCCAGTCAACAGATCTCACCCTCTTCTCCTACTCCCACTTAAATAAATAAAAAGAATATTAATAATGTCATATATACTTTGGTCAGATCTTGAACAGATCTTTTACATTATTGTATTTTATTATGTTTATGAAATTCTACATTCATCTAGCTACTGTTAGTGAGTGTACTAGTGTACACTCACTCACATAGTATAGTACATGTAGTAGTGAGTTACTAACATTATAAACACTATCAGTAGTATTTGTCTATCTATATAATAAGATCAAACCCTAAATTTGTGATATGTGCATTAACATAATTATTATGTGCAAGTCAAAAGATGTCATGTTAATATTACTCAACATCAACTGTTGTTTCAAGGTCATGCATATCGCATCTACCAAAAAAAAAAGGAATCTGCTTTTGTAGATAATACATTTTTAACGATCCAGCACAACACCAGTCGCAGCTTGCACTATCTATTCATACAAAATACAATCACTACCCCCTCCATTTTCTTACTGTCTTAGACGGCTACAATCATTACTCTGCTTTTAAATGGTACAAAAAACAAAGACAGTGTGATACTGTAAGTTTACTTCAGTTGAAACCAATTTGTGATGCAGCAGCAAAATGAAAAGAATAGAACTGCACATCAGAAGTAAAAACATAAACTACATATAATATATATTGTTTTTATACTAAATATACATTTTGAAAAAGAGTGTCCTTGGAGTTTCTTGCCTGTTCTTCTCCGTATCTACGTATTGGAAGAAGCAACTAGCTTCACGACTGTCTTAAGTCTGACTCCTACTTCTGACAATTCAAAAATACCTATTATCGGTTTAATTGAAATAAATGGTTTTGATTTGATCGATTTGATTTACATAACTGTATATATCTGAGTGATGGTCTCATGAGTTCAGTACTTTTTCCCAATAATAAAAAATGCTCAATGTGTCTAGTTGTAGACTGGCCTGTTGGTTAAGTGGTTAGTGACCCTGACTGCTGAGCCAGAAGTCGTGAGTTCGATTCCCACCCAGGACAAATAATTGTGTGATGAGCATGACAATTTGTTATGTGTCTAGGTGTAATTTATCTATAATATGTATGTATTTATAAATATACAAGTATGTTTATCAGCAGTCTGGTACCATACCATAGTACAGGCTCTACCTAGTTTGGGATCAGACAGCCGTGTGTGAGATGTGTGAAATGTGAAGTTATTATTTGTTTTCACTTCAAAAAATGACCTTCACAATATTCTGAATTAACTTGTGGAGTTGAAATATGTAGTATAAATCTGCTTCTCTCATTAGCAATGTTAACAAAAATAATTCTAGTATTACTGACCCTATCTACACAATGAGTTCTGAAATGTTTAATCATTACTTACTATTATAATAATAATAACTTCAGACACCTCACACATGGCCATCTGATCCTACACTATACAGAGTAACTAAACTGTACTATGGTAACCAGACAGCTGATAAACATTCTTATATATTACTAACAACCCGCCCAGGCTTCGCATGGGTAGCAGAGACATCTTCAACAACCATCATCATATTTCAACCAATTTACACAAAATGTTAACAAATTATACACCTAAACCTTCCTCATTAATCACTCTGTCTATTGGTGAAAACAGCATGAAAATTCGTTAAGTAGTTTTTCAGCTTATTGCAAACAGGACAGACAGCCATGGCGGGGGACTTTGTTTTATAATATGTAGTGACTTAATAAATATCTCGACCGAACGATCAATCGAACACACGACAGCTCTGGCTCAGCAGTCAGAATCACTTACCATTGGACCAACAGGCCCGCTAAATAAAAATAATAGGTACCTAAATAAAAAATTACTAACGCCAAAAAAACAGGCGCATAACTCAATTCTTATATATAATAATAAAGTAATAAAGAACATAATTACAACCTATTTAATGAGCAATAATAAACGCCGAAAATAACATATCATACATTTCATAAAATATTAAATTATATGTGCCAGTTCTTTCTATTTACCGGAAATAAGGTTTATTTCAGGTTTGTATGCAAAATTTCATAGCCAAATTGAAAATTCCTAGCGATCTAAAGGCTAAAATCGAAGTCATGTGAACATTTGGTCGCCGAAATCATCATTTCATAGACAAATGAACATCAGGTAACAAACGCCGAATTACGGAAAAATTATGACAAAAACGCCATTGTGTTAAATATCACTGAAGCCCTCGTCTAAAACAGATTCTTTCATACCCGTCATAGTCGCTTCACACGACTAATTGAGACAATATTTTCAAATAATGTAACTCCTCGAAATTTCACCCTCTGATATTTTAAACACTTTTTCACTCAAAAATACACAGAAGTCACATAAAATACTAAAGCGGTTTCATAATTTACACATCATTTTACAAAAATGTACAATTAGAAACGGAAAACAGTTAAAGATTAAATAGAAAAAATTAAATTTAGTTACCATTTTGATATTATTTTTTCCACAAATATAAACTGAATGACTTTGAGTTTAACGTATGACTTATGACACAAAGTGTTGCCTTATTCTTAGGTGGAAACCCGTAAATTGGGTAAAAGAAGAATGATAACGTTATAAGTTTTAGAATGCGGGTGGACTACAGTCGCAACAGCACAAGTAGAAACAATATTTGTTTTGTTTTTCTTTTTTCATTACAACATTATAGTCAAATAATATAATAAAAACTATTTTGACTACCTGTAAAATATTCCTGTTTTCTGGAATTGGGGTATTTAAAAAAATGTTGAAGTAACTAAACGCTGTCGTGATTGGCTGTTCAAATCAAGAGTAATGGAACGACTTGTAGAGATGGCAAAGGTAATGCTGGAATTCGATTATTTCGGGAATTTACAAATTAATAAAACAACAAAAACAAATTATTGGTGAATTTATTTGAGTTTCTTTTTGATCCCTGATTCTGAACATGGCATTATATTAAGTAGAAATTCAATAAATCTTTACCGAAAGTTCAAAGGCATAAATTTATCACAAAGTATAATATTAGTACAAATGACGAAATGAGAAAATTTATTCGAAATATACCTATTCCAAGATGTTTAGTAGTAATATACCTACTAAATGGATAATAATATCTTGATATGATTCGAGTTTCTACGACTGAATGATAATTCTACCTGAAAGCTACTAATTAAAGCAAAAATAATAGTTTATATAACGTCTAGGTCCAAAATTAACTAATCCCAGGTGTGTAATGGAAACTCGTAGGTATAGTTCTGTTAAGCCAGAAACCTTTAAAAGTTACACAAGGAATCAACATTTTGGTATTTTTTAACTTTCGGCTGAGAAATCGGAAATCCAAAACTAATCTGAATTGAAAACGAAATGCCAGGTATTGCCTTCTCGAGATTAAGGGAGGTGAAATTGCAGATGCACATGCTCTTATGGGAGATGATTTTATGCAGATATTATAAATCAAAATCTATTGTAGGTGGGCGAACTTCTACACTGGTGTCATACCTAGTGCGCTTTTAGGAGCTAAAAAGCTCAAACCGTTTTTTTTAATCTACTCATTGAAGGAGTTTAGTGTAGGGGTAAATTAAATGGTTAACATGTTGAAAAAGAGTGTCCTTGGAGTTTCTTGCCTGTTCTTCTCCACTGGATCTACGAATTGGAACAGGCAACTAGCTTCACGACTGACTTAGTCTGACTGACTACTACTCCTGACAATTCAAAAATACCCATAATGGTTTATTAGAAATAAATTTATTTATTTTATTTTTCTCTCTAAATATTCTCTGTTTCATAAAAAATTATGAAACAGACAATATTTGTACAAAAATATGTAAGAACATTCTCTTATATCCACAATTATTTTATTAGTTTACAACTATTTTTACACGCTTTATATTAGCTTCACTTGTATGTTTGTTTGTAACCGACTCCTTAGGCCGCGATTTTGACCCACTTTAATCGGACAGATTTCATTAAATTTTTTCACACCTGTCAAAGACCGATGACAATGCAAAAAATTGGATTAAAAAAATAAATAATAGTTTTGAAGTAGTAACAATTTTCTATCAAGAAACTTTTTAATTTATTTATAAAAGCCGAAGTAGTTTCTAGTTTTTTCTTGTATCTGGAAGCTTATTGTATATTTTTTGCTGTTTGATTTAGGAAGTTTCGAGGGTGTAATCTATCTATATATCTGTGTTGGTTTTCATTTCTTTAATTAAGAATAGAATCCCTGATACTTACGTACAAATTTACATGTTTCCAATATGTATATACAAGGAAGAGTCAACAGTTTGCAATATAAACAATGTGGGCGCATCAGTGCTATTGCCCTATAGGATTACACCGTAACTAAGCCATGCGTAGTAGGTAACGAAGGCGAAGAATTTATTTTAATTTAAATTTATTTTAATACATTGTTTTGCGTTAGTATGGTATATATAATTTAGTATTCTATTAGTATATTAGCTTTTTTCTCAAACAATTGCTTTTTTTTAAAAGGAACAAATCTCGTATATGAACAGACAGGGAAGTGTGAGTACTTTGTGTTCCTCAAACAATGGAACGCAACTATCTGAGTATTTAGCACCACTTATTGCCTTCACACATTTCTTTTGTGCCCTGAATGCACTAGAATAATAATATATATAGTATAAAATAAAAAATATTACATTTATTTTTTTGTCTTTGATTACAAACATAAAGATAAAAAACCCTTCATAAAAATAGTTTACTACTGGAATCAATTAGTGATTTGGCTAATATCCATTTTACAAATAAACCGATTTCTTTAAATAATCGAGTCACTCTATTATATATCACATCATTCACATCACTGACATCACTAATCCTTCACGGAATGAAACGTCAAATTGTTTTGCACTGATTTACATGTGCCGAATTGAAATAAAGGAGAAATTATTAAAAAAAACTATTTAAAACGACAGCAGATATATCAAAAAACGTTAAAATATGACCCGGCAAGTGGATATCAAGGCATTGGTATCCCATATAGTGCGTGGAGACGGAGCAGACAGATGCCGAATATGTATGGGTGATACATCGGAAGGGCAAGTTCACTTGGAAGATACGGTTATGATGGATGGTGAAAAGCCCGTGACACTCGCTGAGTTGTTAGAAGTAATCACAGGAGTTGAGGTAAACAAATTATGACGCTTCTGAAAGCTCTACATCAAACTATTTGTTTATTTTCTGTGAATAACGGAACGACTGCTTCCCGCCGCGATGTTCGTGCCAAGATGGCGGCTAGTATATGAAAATTTTGAAAAGCATTATAATAAAATCGTTTGATGTAGAAGCTTTACCTTGATTGTAAAGTGTACATAAGATAATTACGCTTAGAATCTAATTTTCTATATATATATAATATATATTTCCATTACAACTCCGTTAATCATTTTAATTTGCATTTACGGAGATAGATAGATAGTATGACGTCACGTTTAGTTATCATTATTATAAAAGCAATTGGAAAGGTTAATAACAATTTTGTAAATATAATTATGAAACACATAAGTAATTCAGGTGCTTTCCATTGTTTCTATTCATTTCATAAACAGCATCAACTTTTTAGCAAGATTAATATTCCCTATAAAAGTAACTCACTGTTGGCTTACCTAGTGAAGGCCTGTGACCTGTATTAAAGAAAAAAAAGTTAGTCTGTTCAGATTCTATTAGGTACCTATTAAAATGTTATCGTACAAAGGCTGGCAATGCACTTGTGACTCTTGAGTTGCAGGTGTCCATGGGGACCGTAGTCACTTATCATCAGGTGACCCGTCTGCTTGTTTGCCCCTATAATAAAAAAAAAATATAGTGGCATTTCACTATAGATTTATGGAAACAATTTTGTATGAGTTATATATTTTAGTGAGTTACAATCGGTTAAAGTTTTCACAGTATTTTATTATGATATGATAAGGCAGTACCAGTATCATACTAAACTATAACAATAATTATATTTTGAACAAACCCAAGTAGTCTTTAGTAGAAACCATTTTATCATCTTTTCAGTTTTTGCCATAATCAGCAGAATAGATTCCACTGAGACCTAGTGCATTAACACATCTTTGCCCGATATGAGACTTATACAAACAGGTCATAATTATTTTAAAAAAAAAAAATTTACATCACGCTACCATATCAGAGTCCCATCATTTATTGTTTTAAACGTATGCTGGTTTCGAGATGTAGTAAATTGGATCTTAACATAACCCTTGAATGCACTAGTAAATCCTTTTTTTGTAGTTAATTAATAAATGCATATTAATAATTTCATCATTCATTACTCAGCGGTTTTATCCAGACAACTTGGCTTTTATAAGTACTATGGGATTCAAATAAGAATAAGAATGACTTTGCACTATATTGTGATGTCATAGCTGTCAATTCGAACCAATTACGTAGGATGAGCATAACAGATATCATCCTCTGCACCTTTTCCCAACTAAGTTGGGGTTGGCTTTCAATCTAACCACGATACGGGCAAACTTTGATATGTTACGTGAAGAAACTACCATCAGACCTTCACAACCATAGTACTAGGCGATATCGAAGTTCTATAGTTAGACCAGGTTGTCGGACTTTTTAGGGCTCTAACTACCCGTAACGAATGCCATAATTGTTTGTCTGGCACCTGCAACGACGGTTTAATGTACTCTTCGACCCACGGATGAGCATAACAGATAATTTTGAAATAATTACTTACACAAACTACACAACTTACAAAAAAAAAACATGAAAAATTGCATTAGATATTATGTGAAAATAACTACAAAAAGCTAAAGGTGTCCAGTATATATGTTGACCTGTCATGTTTGGAAAGTTAATACAATGACTGTTCAGGTTATACTGGTCAATAATATAAACAAAAACATTAAAAACCAAATAAATTAGGGTCAAATATCAAGCAATGTTACTAGTATTCTCTTAAAAAAAAACATAGCAAAAAAAAACAGCAAGGAAGGCCTGCAGATTATATTGAATGACCTGGATACAGAAAGCTGCAAGGTGGGATTAGTCATGAACACAGAAAAGACCAAAGCTATGACGAATGGGAGACGAGAACCTATCAGGATCAATAATAACCCAATTGACTATGTCAATGAATACATACACCTAGGTCAAATAATTTCTCCGTCAGATCTAACCACAAAAGAAATTGACAGACGCATTGGAGACATTCAGAAACAGTATTGGAGTGGGAAGAAAATTATGAAAAATAGTGAAACTTTTTGATACCTGTATACTTCCTATATTTACTTACGGTTGCCAAACCTGGGCACTCACAAAAATACATAACAAAAAACTAAAAACTTGTCAGAACTCCATGGAAAGTACTATGATATCCAATCCGATAGAATAAAAATTGCAACGATCAAGAAATGCACAAAAACAAAAGATGTCATAAAAACAATATGAAAGCTAAACTGGAAGTGGTCAGGTCATACAATCAGAGGAAGTGAAAAATAGTCGAAATTAATCATGAATTGGTTTACAAGTGACAAGAAAAGAAAATGAGGCAGACCATTTAGATGGTGGGTTGATGACATTAAAGCCGTAGCAGGTGGCACATGGACAAGAGTAGCTAAAGATAGAGAGAAATGGCGACAGTTACAGAAGGCTTTGTCAATTAGTGGCTTACAGACCGGGAGTTGATGCATAATAAAATTGATATGTATAAGTGCATTGCTGTAAAAAAGTATTACATAAATTAATAAAAATATAAATAATATAATTAAAATGTAACTTATATTCTGTCTGAATAAAGGCTAATATTATTATTATCAAGCAACAGGTGATCTCTAGTTATTTATAAACTATGAAAACAATAGATTTGGTAATAATAGAGATATAAACGTAAAGTAAAAAAAAAAATTATGCAGATTAGTGTGAAAACCATACTTTCCAAGTGACAGTTGACAGATTAAGGTCATTGACATTCCTATTCTTATTTGAATCACATTGTAGATAGAATTTTACGAGATGTAGTATATTGTGTGTAACTAAAATATGTTATGAGTATTATAATTATTTACATATTTGAATACTACAAACAACCATTTACTCATTTTTTAATATCACAATCAGTATCTGTAATAAAAGGAGCAGGTGTTAAAGTATTTCAAGCATACTTTAATAGTTTATTTATATCTCTTTCTTTGCTTAACAAAAATTGAAAACGTGACCACACCTTCCCCAAATAATAAGAGGTAGGCATGAATTATATTGAATTGTAATTAGATTCACACTAGCAATCCGCCCCGGCTTCGCACGGGTACAAATTATACACTGAAACCTTCATCATGAATCACTCTGTCTATTAGTGAAAACCGCAGGCGAATCCGTTCAGTAGTTTTTCAGTTTATCGTGAACAGACAGACGCGGTTTGCGACTTCGTTTCATAATATTTAGTGATTACTTTAAAGGTCAGAGAGAAAATCTATAATTGTTTATGTATTTCAAGTAGTTTCTACATAATGAACCGTTTTATTATAAGGAGCTACTTATCTAAATATAATACATATTTCTTATCTTAACTGAATAGGCCTAAATTTAGTATAACTACGATTTATATGAAATGCGAAATATTTCTTCTTTCCCTATGGCCGACCACGCATCAGAACTATGCGTAGCGATAATAGCCATGATACAATACGAAATTTTATCGTTCTGATGTAGCGTTAGTCAGTAAAAAAATTCATTTCCCTGCTCAATATTTAGTTTGCAATTAATAATTCAATCTATAACCAAAAAGTTAATAATTACTTTAATTTTATTTAATACTAGCTTTCAAAGTATATATTTCAAAGCTTATATCATTTTCTGTACGTCTGACAATCTGTATGCAAAATTCAATGATGATCCGTTGAGTAATTAAGGTGTGATAGCCTAACAAACAAACTTACTTTCATTTATAACATTAAAAACAATACTGTGCAGGGCATACACTTGACCAGTTTTACTTACAAAAATCAATAATTCAAGTGCTAAAACGAAGAAAAGCTTAAATTTATTAGTATGTATACATACAGGACATGAATACTGTACAGCATATAATGTATTCAGAGGCTAAACAAATAATGAATTTAGTAAAACTGTATGAAGAATACAACTTATTGGCCGTTTGACTAGTACAGTGGTTGCAGGTGCGGCTGGACGATGACCTGCCCGTAGGACTCTGCTCCACATGTTCGATATCGACCCTAGAAGCAGCTGCCTTCAGAACATTCTGCCGACAAGCCACCGTACAGTGGGACACAACCATAGAACTTCTAAACAACCTGCCACCTACTACAGAGAATAGTACAAAAATGATTGCTGTACTAACTGAGAATACAATATCTTTTTCTGATGAAAAAGTAAAAGAAAGCAATAAAGTGCCCAAACTTACATATAAAACAAGGGATGATAATATTAAAAGCAGAAAGTGTCAATGTCCATCTTGTGGTAAACGCTTTCTATATGCTCAACATCTGTGTGAACATCTGAAAGAGTCATCAGATTATCAACGTGCCTGCTACATCTGTGCTGAAATAATGTCTAGAGATGAACTAGTGAAACATTTGTTAAAGAAACATCGTAGAGAACCACATGCTTGCAAGAAATGTCCAGCTATGTTCCAATCAAATACTCAGTACATGGAGCACTTAGGCAAGGCACATGCTTCTGGGGCGTGCACATGTGGAGAATGTGGTCGAAACTTCCAAAGTTCTTATGCATACTATGCTCATCTTTCTGTTCACACGCCTAAACGATGTCCTGGTTGTGACGAATTGTTTAGGAACCAAAAATGCTATTACTATCATGTTAAACGATGCTGCAACTTGGACAAAGATCGCTCAGACACTCACAGAACAAAAACTAAAGTAACTATAACAGTTAAAAAGAAAAACAGAAACATCAAAGTTGGAATGAGAGGAAGTGCAGACTCGGAATGTATATGTGACTACTGCAATAAAAAATTCGCCGGAAAGAAATTCGTCGCTGCACACATACAAATAGTTCACATGAAAAATACCCATCGGCCTTGTGTATATTGTGGTAAACTCCTAGCAGCTGCACATATGACTACCCACACCAAAAAACACGAGAGGACTGAATCTTTCCAATGTGGTTACTGTGGTATAATCTTAAAAACGAAACTTGGATATAGTCAACACTTACGTCTCCACACTGGAGAAAGACCATACGCTTGCAAATTCTGCGGAGAATCTTTCTCAGCATCTTCTAGGCGTTCAGAACATATAAGAAAGTGCCACCAAGTGACAGAAGTAGTTCTAAAACATGCTTGTGAATTATGTCCTGCAAGATTCAGACTACCCTACAGATTAAAAAAACATATTAGCTCAGTTCATGGCGGAGGGAAAGAACAATTGCTTTTCGGCTGCAATGTCTGTCAACAGAAATTTAGTAGTTGTCGCGGTTTATTACATCACAGTAGGAAACATCAAGAAATTGTAGAGAAATCAGAGAATATATCTAGGCTACCATTAAATCCTACTGATTAGGACTGTGTTAAAAAAAGGCGTGTTAATTTCAAGTAGGTACATAAAAAACAAAAATACGGAAATAGGTTATAATCCTTGGGGAAATAAAATCATAAGACAAAATTTATCATTGCGTCGCAAATATCATTTTCGAACCGAAAGACATCCTATTATAAAACCACAGAAATGTAGTAATACACACTTAATCGATTTGCGTATCTTCAGGGATCTTATTTACCTACCCTCAATTCTAAAAATATCTTAGTTTCTCATAACCTTCCGCGAGAGTCATCTTTCGATGAAGCACTGAAGATCCGTCATTGTTTTAGGTCGAGCTTTCACCACCGATGCCTAAGAAACTCTGCGGGCAGTGCAAACACGAAGTTATAGCAATGCTACCCTTCATCACCTTATGCAGAAGCTCGGCTAAACGTTGGAATGAAATCTCAGATTATTTCATTAACTTAACTGTTCCAGACAAAACTAAAAATGCCTATATTATTATTAAAAAAGAGATTGAAACCTTGACGGATAGCGAAAGATATCCGGTCGGAAAAATTGATTCGCGTGAAGAGGCTTTAAAGCACTTCAAAATCCGTTTATCTCGCAAAAAAGAGTACAAAAAACGAATAGAGAATAGTTTCTCGAACGATAAAAAGATGATATGTCCCGAATGCTGTGCCCAAAGTTTTAATCTCGCCAAATTCAATAAACACTTAGGAAATCTGAAAAGGAAAATGTGCAGAGTATGCCACAAAATCATCGATGTAGTTTCTTACAGAGAACATTGTAGGTCTCATAATTTGACCATATACTCTTGTCGCATCTGCTTTGAAACTTTCGAAAAGAAGTCTTATTATATCTTACATCAACTTAAACATAAAAATGGCTCCGTGGCATGCGTAGAATGTCACAAGACCTTTAAAAATTCAGTTAATCTAAATACACATATGAATAAACATAGATCAATAACTTGCGCGTGCGGGACATGGCTGTCTAACCGTACTTGTTATTTTAGTCACAAGAAGAAATGTTCCCAACACAAGAAAACGAAATCAAAATTCATTTGTGACCATTGTAATAAGGAGTACAATAGAAAACATAGCCTGCGAATGCACATAAAGCATTCACACACAGTCGGATGGCTGTATCAGTGTGAAAAATGTGGTAAAAAGCTGGCGAATCGAGTGCATTTGGTTGAACATGAAAACACTCATGACAGAGTACCAGATAGATATGTATGTTACTGTGGAGCGAAATTTAGTTCACGAAGGGGATATCAAAAACATGCTAAAAAACATGCTAATACCTTGTTAGAAGACGAAAAGTATGGTTGGGTAATTACTGGAGAATTAGAATAAACATCGAACTGCAAATGGGACTTCAGTTGATTGGGAGGTTTCCCTACCAGAAGGCTTTAATTGAAACAACCAGCAGTAATCTTAGTAGCTCAGTAATAGCTTGCGGCAGTTGTTGCAGTGGCAATTAAATTTATTATCTCTACATTATTACCCGGTTCTGATAAATTTTGCCGAAGATATCCTTTTTTACATACGTGAGTTATTGTGTTCTTCGGATTTATATCCTATGTCGATACTGCTAGTTTTAGCAATAATGTGCAGTGTTTTATTCTTAAAACCCATACTGTAATTAGTTATATGGTTTTTCAAATGTTATGTAAACAAATGCTATTTTATTAAATAAAGGTGAAATGATTACATTACTTTTTTTTGCATTGCTATGTTAGACTGAACAAGTACAAGTTTCCTATTTACGTACAGACCTGCATGTCCTGTCGTCCACCTACGTGGTCCAGTTACCCTAGTGCTGGCTGGGCCACAAGGAACTAAAGGAAATCGCTTTCATCGCATCCCGATTGGACTCCTTTTTTTAATTTAAAACTTCGTCATTTTAGATAAAAAGCAGCACTAAAGCTAGTCCTATTTTTTATTATAGTTTCAAAAAAAAAACGAACGTTCGTCCTCCGACTGAACTGCATACCGAACACGGATCAGTGCCAGACCACTGTACTGTGCTAATTTGAGGATAAAAAAAACATATTCCCTATCCCACTTCGGGCGAAATTAGCCCGTCTTGTCAGAAGTAAGTCAGAATAAGACGGTCGTGAAGCTAGTTGCCTGTTCCAATAAGTAGATACTATGAACAGGCAAGAAACTGGAAGGACCCTCCTTTTCAACTTTTCAACATGTTGATTTACAAGATTCTTGTTACAGTACAGTTCTAAGTTTCTTATAAACACAAACTAAATGTAAGGGCAATGTAACATATTGTTCTAAAATATAAATAATAGTGCAAAATTACCTACTAAATTTAAGTAATTGCAATCCGGATATGGGATATAAAAAGCCGAATGACCCGATACATACCGCCAACATCGGCAAAACTTCTAGGCGAGCATGACATACTCAGAGCTACTAGGCAACGTAGAAAATTTACTTTTTGACTATACAGTTCTCACATGTACGATTCAAAATTACTATCTCAAAAAAAAGGATTTCCGTTTGAGTTTTCTAGACTAGCTACCCTAGCTCATGCTCTTCCGGTACTCCGGCTCATGTTTTCTTTGTTGAAATATTTTTGTAGGAGAAGAGCTCAGGCAAACACCGCACAGGCTTTGAAAAGTTAGGTAGATTGTGACTGGTCTTCCTAGACCAGTCACAATCTACCGGTCTAGGAAGTCTACTGGTCTAGGAAGACCAGTCACAATCTACCTAACTTTTCAAAGCCTGTGCGGTGTTTGCCTGATGATTTGAAAAATTCATAGTAAACTAATACTTGAGGAGGACCTCAAGTATTTGTTTACTATGAATTTTTCAATTCTTTATAATTGTGTTAAATTACAATCATTAACTTTATCCTTAATAACTATCATTGAAGTGTCTTTGACGTTGGTTGATGGAGTTCTATCTGGACAATATAGTAATAATAATAATAATAACGTTTATTTCTCACCATACATATATTTGTTATGTATGTTACATAACAAATCTCAAATAAAATACAGTAGAATGTAATTTTAAAATTAGTACTAGAATCAAACAGAATTATGGCGGGTTGGTACCTGAACTAGGAGAATCCTGTGTCTCAGGTTACCAACCTCCACCCCTGGCCAGTATCTAATATAATTTATAAATCGGGATGTGTGAATATACGTGTGTGTGTGTGTGTTATGTATATGTTCGTGAATGTGGTCGTATCTGTCTTGTTTGTATTAGGGTGTGAGTTGTGTACACGTGTGTGTTGCGACTCACTAGAATAGTATTGCGATAAATACTTGTACATATGTTAGACTTCCACAAAATACATATTTCCTTGTTGCACGAAGACCTTGTAGGCTGTATATGCATTAAACAAACCTAAGGCTACTTTTTGATATACTATATGCATTATAATCCACTTTGTACGAGTATCAACACCTTTAATGACAGAAATCACTAACTCCTGTCTTGATATTCTAAAATTAACATATATACTTAAATCTTCATTAAAATGATGCCGAACAAAACTACAATATCATATAATTCAAACTTTCAACTTATACCAAGTCAAAATATTGGTAATTTACAACACAAGCCTGAACCAAGAGGAGCGGACTGATTGAAACCGTCGTTTCAGATGGAGATGGACGCCGCTCTTCCCCCTGGGACGTGCAGCTCCTGTTTCGAAGCTACAATAGCGGCTATAACCTTCAGAAACCTTTGCACGCAGTCGACGCATCACTGGATCGAAGCGACGTCTTATTTATCTCAAATCCACCCACCTACCAATGAGGATAAAGCTTACTTTATTTTTTATAATGACGAAAAAACTATAATAAAAGACCAAGTAGACAAAGTTCCAACAAAGGCAGCGGCCTTGGCGAGGTTAAATTTGAGGTATCAGGATAAACCGGAGAAGGTCCGCCGGCCAAAGCGCGCTCACGATCCTACTGCAACTTGCAAGTGCCCGGATTGTGGAAAAGTGTTCTCGATTCCAGATTACTTAAACTATCATTTAAGAAATACTCTTAAGCGAGCTTGTACTAGATGTGGGGTGGTTATCTCAAAGAAAAAGATGGCGAAACACATGACTGTGGAACACGATATCTTGATGACTGATTGCACAATTTGTTACAAGTTGTTTGAAGATGAAATCGACTTGAAAAATCACTTGAAAGAATCCCATGGAGAAAATACACATTGCTGTAACGTCTGTGGCAATGGTTACACGAATGAAAGAGCTCTAAGAGCACATTTATATGCCCATTCGCTGTTTCATTGCAAGTCTTGTGGTCTAAGTTTCGAAAATATAAAATGCTACAAATATCACCAAAAGCAATGCAAAGTTGTTGACCATCCAGCTTTTAAACATTTTACATGCGATCTATGTGGAGTTACATACAACCGAAAACCTTCCTTACGCATCCATATCGTTCAGAAACATCTAAATGTTCTCCCATACGTTTGTCAAACATGCGGTAAGAGGACGTCGACGCTTGCACATTTGAGATCGCACGAGAAAATTCATAAAGCTGAACGAAAAATATTTCAATGTTTTTGTGGAGCTAAATTAAGAACTGAACTTGGATACCAACTCCATCAGAGAATACATACTGGTGAAAGACCTTACGAATGTGAATTCTGCGGAGATAGATTTTTGTCTTCCTCTAGAAGATTGGATCATATAAAAAGACGCCACAGGGGTTCGAAAGAGATGCCACACGCTTGTGAACAATGCTCGGCTCGTTTCGTGCGTCCGTGTGAACTTAAAAAACATTATTTAACTGTACATTTTATTGTTGTTGACGTGATGCCGGCTAAAAGGGAAATAAACCCTATAACTAAGAGACTGAGGAATACGATTCAAAAGCAGTTGTAAGTCAAAAGGATTTTATTGATTTAGAACGTGGTAGAAGCCCTCTATTGCTCAAAAAATTATATATTTACTTTCCTATAAACAATTTTTCGTAATGTCACGCTAGGGCACTTACATCGCGATAATATTCGTGAAAATAAACCGTCTTTGCCTGCATTTAATGTGCATATTCTTTGCAATATTTTGCGACAAAAAACTTAAGAAAAAAAATGAACGCTCTGTATTTTACATAGACATGTAAAAATATAGACCACGCTAGTAATGGGACTATCGCGTAAGTCCATGCGATAGATGTATATGATGATTCGTCAACGTTCGGTAATGCGCAATCGCTCCTAAAAAGAGACAGAGGGACCACGTATGGCAGTGTTTTCTTTTTTATTCATATATAGCATATCACTCCCTCTGCTGCGGTCTATTCTTATATGTCTATGGTGTTTTAAGGTGCAAGTTATTACTTACGTTTACGTTTCTGAACCACACCCACAGACTATAACTAATAACATCAACGACTTCCCAAACCACCACTAGCGGTCCAACGTTAGGCTGTAGACAACATTTAGGATTCGATTATTTTTAAAATTTTAAATAAGTAATCTGGTCAGGTTTTATTACATTGCGATAAGAAACAAGTAAGCTCTTCGAAGGATTTTTCTTCACAGAAAAACATATACATATCGAAATCATGCGTGTAAGACATCCCACTCACACACGCAATTCACAGCACTGCTAGGATCATCAACAGGAACGTCGCGCGTTTGAGTTGATGTTGTCCGTGCTGGCTATCAGGAGACAGGGCGCCTATCTTGAAAATTTAATACGCAAAGTACATTGGTCTTATAATTAAACAAAACCAACTTCAAAAAGTGTAAACGTATTTCAACGGGTTAAGCACAAGAATGCACAAGGAATTTATTCAATACTATCTGCACCTGGCATGCGTTGCAATGCCATTTTTTTCTTCTTTTTTTTACATAGGGTTTTTGAACCAAGAACCCTCGCAGGCGTTCCCAGAACACCCTACCAAAGTTTCATCACAATCTGATCAATGGTTTCCGAACGCATAGAGGACAAACATACAAATATTGATTTCTATTTATAAAGATGGTCATAGCTAAGTGACATTTCATTACCTCTACTTAATGTCTCTGTGTCTGTAGTGTGCCCGTAGTAGTTCATCACTTGAAAATTCTTTCATGTGCTACAACTTACCAAGAGCAGAGCGATGCCTTCGACTTCGTTCGAAGTGCCGAAGTTTTCGCAAACATATATCTACGAATATTGTTGCCTAGATATTATAATATCCATTATTTGGCCCTTCAACTCAATATGTATTTAAAAAGATGTCGTTACGTAATCGTTTATAACGCTTTATCCATCAGATCATGTTTATTTTTTGAACTTATGTTTTAAGTATATTGGTGGAAACTCTCAGTTGCAAATCCTTACCTCCTGGTTGCCCCTTTATACTTATTTTTTGCTAAACAACAAGATACAATTAAGAAAGACGTTTCAATGCGAAAATAACTTTGATTCACCGCAGACATCCAAATGTGTCAAGTCATTCCAATTTTATTGGTTATTTCGCATGAAATATATTTAGTGTAGGTATATGTTGTTCATTAATAAATATGATTGTACACATTAAAAGCGCTATCATTTACATCCTCTCTTACAGATGAAAGAAGAATCGTTAATACCAGTCGGCGCGTGTGTAGCTTGCGCCAGCACAGCTCTCGCTGCTCAGGAGTTCCGTCTATTCGTAAGAAATTCACAGAAAACATGGTGGAAAGCCATCCAAAGTCTCGCCATCCTACCCTATACCACCGCTCCTCCGGTCAAATCTGTTTGCGCCTTCGTAAAACCAAGCGATCTCTCAATACAGACCTTCAAAGATTACACCCAAAGTGACGCTCGATCGATCCTGAATAGGTTAAAGAATAGAGTCTCCAAAAAACCCATTGAAAGAAAACCTAGAGGTGCCCGTTCAGGGCCTTCATGTAACTGCCCTGATTGTGGAAAATCGTTTTTAAGTCCTTATTTCTTAAATATGCATTTAAAAAACAGTGGGGACAAGGAAGCTTGTCAAATCTGCGGCTCGGTGTTCATCAGAGGTACAGAAATGAAAGACCATTTGTCTTCTGTCCACAATGAGAAAGTATTTTTGTGTAAACAATGTCCAATTTTATTTACAAACGAGATACAGTTGAAAAAGCATGTGAAAAAGGCTCATAAAGCAGGTGCACTAACTTGTTCTGATTGCGGAAGAACGTTCCCAAGACAGGCTTCCTTTGAAACTCACTCACAAATGCACGCAGTCAGAACTTGTCGAGCCTGTGGTGTACAATTTACCAATCGGGGTTGCTACAGAGAACATCGGTCTCAATGTGAGCCTGAGGCAAAGCCTAACGCACAAAGCTTCCCTAGGAACCGCCGCTCAAACATCCGCGACCCAGCACAGTTCACTTGCGATCACTGTGGCAAAACTTACAACTCCAGACCTCAACTCAAAAACCACATTATTTGGATTCACATGAATATAAGACCTCATCAGTGTCAATGGTGTGGAAAAAGGTTTTACACTCCCGCTCGTTTGGCCGAGCATACTGTTGTCCATACGCGAGTTCGAAATTTCGAATGCGATATTTGTGGCGTGAAGCTCGTATCCAAGATGGCGGCTGTTTATCATAGACGAAGGCACACAGGCGAAAGGCCTTATGAGTGTGAGGATTGTGGCGAAAAATTCATTTCTGCTTCGCGACGATCGGAACACGCTAAGCGTAGACATAATAAAGGTTATAGGTTGCCATGTTTAAAATGTCCTGCTAGTTTTGTTAGGAAGCATGAATTGAAGAAGCATATGGAAAAGGCACATAGAGCACCGGATGCTATTTTGTCGTGGTGATTCTAGGCTTCATGTTAAAAGCCAGTGGTTTGTTGTGAGCTTTTAAAAACCGTATTTTGGTTCAATTCGGTTACGTAAGATGAAGGTTGCTGCATCTGGAGCTAGCAAGATAAGCGAATCTATTATCTGATTCGCTTTTACTAAGTATAGAGAGTGTGGCTGATTAGGAGACTGTTTTTGACGCTGAATTAGCCTCGATGGACTCCTGGGAATCCGTAGTTAGATTGCATTGATTTCACCACAGCCACTCATTTTGGTTCTAGGTCAGACTGCTCAAAACTAAGATGTCCGTGGTTAAAATCGCCCTAAAATTTTGCCGTTGGTTTTCTGCATTTATTGTCGGTGTTTCCAAATCTTTTATTTTCTCCTGTTTTACCTGGCAGTGAAACGTTCTGAATAGTTTTGAATTGTATAGAGTTGACCTAACGGTAAGCAACCCTATTAAAGTTTAGATCATTATTGTGAAAAAATATTTTGTAAATGCATAGAATAAAAAGCATTTTCATTTATTTTTTGGGATTGTATAAATTATAACCACGGTATCATACATACCTTTTATCGTATGCATATGTACTAAGATTAACAAGGGCCCTCAGCAAGAACAAGACGCAATATGACCACGGATGCCCGGGGTTGTAAAATGAATTCTGAACACAATATACATCTGTGACAGAGGAGTCATTAATCAGTTTTGCTTATAGCAATACCAGTAGTGTTTCTTATTTTCCTAAATGTATCCAGAAATAATGTTGGTAAATCCAAAGTTTTGGCTATGTAAGTGATCTTTTAGAAAAATTATAGTTATAAGTTTGAATTAAGTTATTCGAATAGAGGACGAATGAACTATTATGATTTAATACTTAAAATATAAATAGTTATTTTTTATTACCTCTATTTTTATTTATACCTACCCTCTGTTTTAAATTAATTAAATGCTCTTCACTTCTTTTTACAAAAATAAAACAAATGTAGGATTTTTTTATATACTAAAATATGTGAAATGAAATATAAGCGTTAGTTTTACTAACAAATTGGTAGACCACGGGTAATAAACCATATTGAAGAGGTAACTTTACACACACGGCCGTGCGCTATTGCGAGGCAATAATAATCGTGCTCACGACCATTTAAGTTCATTATCGCTGTCAGCGCTCGGAGAACAGGCAATTAAAACGGTAACGATATTTTTGTAGGGAATGATTTATCTGTTACCTAGTAACTACTCAGTAATCTGTGGTACGACTGACATCGTTACGTAATCGGCTCTCTCAATGTATGTTAGAAATGTCCATAATAGTACTAGTATAGAAGTTTCACTGAGTAAAATCGTTTAAATAAATGGCGACTCTTGCTCCGAAACAAAAAGTGCAATTCAGGGTCGCACAGCGCTAGTTATATTCACCTAAAGTTGCCTCTCTGCTCTTATTTTGACGACTTCAGGGTTTCATTTCTTTACCTTTCGATGTCCTTTGGAAACAAAGTGTGAAAGAGGTGAGATACGGATCCTTTTTATTATTTAAACATGCGAATAAGATGTCATATGCCTTTGCCTTTATTATGGTTACTTAACCATATCTATCGCATGAGACGATGCGGTGCCTGATTGAGTAGCGAAATTGGCGTTCTCGCCGGCCGGCACTTTGCTATCGGCTACCCTGTCGACGCCGCGACCAAATACAAACCGTATACAAACATTATGGCCGCAACGTAGCGTACTTGTAGCTTCATACCTACAGCGCGGAGTGGGCCTGACCTGAAGACAGTAAGTATCATAAAAGCAATCCTTGTATGTTATCGTGGTAACTCTAAAAGTACAGTTCGCTGCTTAAAAAAAAGAAACCGCCTTGCTGCCCTTATATGAAGAAGGAAAATATATAGTATCGAGTTTGGCTCTAAGGCTAAGGTGTGAAAGGTGCGGTTGACACTCCTGCAGCCCTGGTGTTGTAATCGCCAATAGACTTCGTTGAACTTTATACTTAGTAGCAGGTATATAAAAGCTGGTTACAATCAGCATGCCACCTAATAATCGTCTCCTCCATCTATCTTACGTCACGGGAGACAGTTCCTGTCCTTCTCTTAACTTTTCAGGTCACTGGTACTCGTACTCGTACTAGTAGCGGCCCTAGCTACATTTTTAGGCGGTGCGAGACCCCAAAGTGGCGCCCCTATAAATTCAAAACCTCATTTTCCTATGTTGTTCGCCGTAAAAAGAATTTGATGATCTTATTTATTTTTTCTTTTTTTTAATCCTCATATACAAAATATTTTAGACACCCCATACTTGAGGGTGGTTGCGGATAATAATGTAATTAAAATGTTGTTTTATTGCGCCCCTGATCTATTGATTTAGCGCCCCCTGCATGACGGCGCCCGGTGCGGCCGCACCGCTCGCATCGCCCTAGGGCCGCCCCTGCTGGTACTGACGATTCCCAAACACGAGAGAAAAACTTCTTCTATCTTTGTAGGACTCAATGGATAAGAATGTTTTGAAAGAGTGGTCTATGAACGGACCCTGGGGTTACACTTTTTGTTTGAAACAAATGTTATTTATTGTGTCCTAGGAAGCAAAATTCATTTAAAAAACAGCTGAATCGTATGAGGACTGCACGTCAGAAGTGAACTTACATATTACATATACTTGACACATACATCTGTATTTGTAGGTATTTGAAAGTGACGGACACTCGAGCTCAGTGCTTTTACCCCATACCAAAAGTACTTCAAAAACACTTAAAACAGGGACTATAACTGCCTAACAACTTCTGTGGTTGCTATTTTGTCTATTAAAAAATGAAGTGATAATCGAAATTCGTTTGTAAGCTCCTGTTTCACTCTCATAAAATTAAAGTATGACTATTATATTTTCTTACTTATCTGTTTCATTCTTCAGCTGCTAGCTGTCACACTACCGAGTTCATATATTTTAAATTAAGGACCGTGGAACACATAGTTTTTGCCTCTATATTTCGTCGGAGCACTGTAAATCTTAGCAGGATTTTTTAAATTAAATTTAGAGAAAGAACCATGGCATTTCATAGTGATTTGAAACAATTGTTAAAGCCATATTATTGGTTTAACATTCTATTGAGTATGTCTTATGTTACGTGTAAGAGGACTGATTTTATTTGTAATTTCTTGTTTCCGGACACCGAATGTGAGTTAGACAGTCGCGAGACGGAAATCCTATTTTTCTTAATCATAGTCGTTATGCTAAGGACTCGGAAAGCGGGAAGTGTAACTATGGTCAATTATTTATCGTCTTCGTTCGTTTACACGAAGATTGCAAACCTAATATTATGGTTTTACGCTGATGTAAGGTAAATATACATTTATATGTTTTTTTGTTATGTACTTGACAGAAAATTAGACCACATTGCTCTAATTTTCTGTCAAGAACATTTTCTCAACTCTATTAGCATAGCATTAAACACTCTCATATGTATTTAATACACAGCTATAGTTCTATTTTTTTTTAGACTGACCTCTTTGGATGCCAATAGTTTTACTTCTGTTCATTTATAAAACTTCTTTAGGCCAAGTTCTATAACAATATCTATCTTCGTATTTACTATAAAAGTGACTTGTTAAGTGCTGTGTCCCAGCGAGTTAGCATTATAGAAAATGAGCCACAGAATTGCTAACCTTAAAAACTAGTTTATTTTTGTATTCAAAACAACCTTTGGCTCTATAGGACCGCCTTTTTAAAATGTTTTCAGATCCTAGGAATAGTCCTTATTTGTTTTTTAGTTCCTGCCATTTGATAGTTTCAGTAATAAATTTCTCTCCCTCAAATCATTCTTACCAAACACATTAACCACACTATATTAAAAAATACCTGGAGTCAAATCTAAGTCAACACAAAAAATTTCAATATTGTCTTAATATAAACAACTGAATTCTTTTTAGGTATGGACTTCCATATGGTGCAATCCTCATTCTATCAGCTCTACTTATACCAGAACCAACATATGCAGGTCCAGAACACGTCACTTACTTCCGTGGCCCTCAAGTGTTGGAAGACGAGCTCAAACACAATAAGAACAGCACGTACATAGTGTGTTTATATGCCGCATGGCATCCTGCCTGTGTAAACTTTGCACCAGTGTTTGCTGAGCTGTCTGCGAGTTACAGTCTTGATAACCTGAAGTTTGGAAAGCTGGATGTTGGCAGGTAATGTTGTAAAACCCACCCAACATTTCTTATGGCAACATTTAATACTATACACACAATGATGTTGTACGCCTAACATATCGAAAATCCAAACACGGTGGACACTACAGACTCAAGTGCTTTTGCTCTAATCGCACATGGTGTGACTTACATGATTTTTGCTAATATAGTTCTTTGTTAGACTTCAGCCTTTTTATGATGTAACATATTTTACTAAAATCGACTAAACCTTTTAAACAATATAAATATAAAGAGACTTGTTCATTGTATATTAAAAATGCTCACATATCACGAATATCTTACAGATATTCTGAATCGGCTACAAAATATAGAGTACAAGATGGTCCTACGAGCCGACAACTACCTACGGTGCTTCTCTTCTCTGATGGAGTAGAGAAAATGAGAAGACCTCAGGCTGACCACACTGGGAAGCTGCAGAAGTAAGTCTAGAGTGATAATATAAACTTAGACTACACTCTTTGGTGTTGGGTGGCCTTTTTAGCTAACATCACCTTCAGCAATGCGATTCGGCGAGAAGGACTATGTACAGAACCATAATCTCCAGTGAGAGTCCAGGAATCACAGAAAATAGGCATTCTATTAATTATCTCGCGAAATCCCCCTCAAGCTTACTTTTTCTTCTTTCAGATTCTTATTCTCAAAGGACAATGTCAAGGCAACATTTGATCTGGATGGAATTTACCTAGAGTGTAAAGAAAAGCTGGCATCCGCAAAGAGTGTTAAGAAGACCACATAGACGAAAAAAGCAGTAGGCCAAAAGACCAATATACTAGAAGAACACCAAATTAAGTTAAACATATTATGTTGCTGATATTATAAGATTTATACGTGAGATGGACCTCATAGTAATGTACATTGCCTATTACTCACTTATAAAAAAAATGTTCAAACCAGGTAGGTTACAACCAGATAGGGATTCGACAGTAACACGCTTTTTCTGAATGGCTGATCAATACAAAAATTAAATAATTCGCCGCGTGAGTGACTTACCGGTGGCCCTAACCCTTTCCTCTTTCCTCTTGCCCCCTCTTCCCCAACTCCCACCTTAAAAGCCGGCAAGGCATTGTGATTCTTGAGTTGCAGGTGCCCATGGGCGGCGTTAGTCATTTACCATCAGGTGACCCGTCTGCTCGTTTGCTATGTATACCATAAAAAAAAAAACTTGTTGCCATCTTGTAGGTAGTGACATAATCCCGTTGCTGTAGAAATCTTGGGATTTTTATCAAAAAACTGGCAAGTAGCTTTGATAGTCCTCTCTTGATGTTAACCTTACACCCAAAGAATTCTGAAGAGACCGAAACAGGTGAAAATCTGAGGGTGCAAGGTCAGGACTGTATGGTGAATGCCTTAACACACCAAGCACCACCTTATTGCGTGTTAATCCGGGTCTCACTATAGTCTGTAGAGCTTGACTACCCTTTGACCATGATTTTTTTCACACGTTCTTGTCTTGGTGGTTATTTTTCATCACCAGTCATCAATCTTTTCAAAGATGGTTCGGTTTTTATTACGTTTTAATAGAGAATCGCAAATGAGTACCTACACGATTCATCAGGTTTCTTTCAGTGAGCTCGTGTGGCACCCAAAATATCGAGCTTTTTTGTATAGCCAGACTTTTTCAAATGGGGCAAAACTGTTATGTGGTCAATCCTCAGTTCCTCGACTATGTCGTAACTACTAAAATGCCGATATTGCTCCACCTTTTCAAAAATTGCATCGACTTTATTCGTATGAGGGCGACCAGAGGGAGCTGCATCTTTGCCATCAAAATTCCAAGAGTGAAAACGCTTGAACCAAATTTGTGCCTGACACTGCATTAGGTCTCTCTTTACATAATATTAAACAAAATCGCTTCCCGCCGTCTGTCTCTCTGCATGCTTAGATCTTTCAAACAACCTGTTTTAGTGATTGTGAGTGAGAGTGTGAGTGTTTAAGAGGAAGGTTTATATGTATTAATTTATATTGTTTTGTTTTAATTTGTTGAAATATGACGATAATTGTTCCGCCGGAGCAGGTCACTAGAAGATTAGTAAATTATTCTTAGATTAACATTACAGTAAATTTTTGAATATTTTATTCTTCCGTGTATTTTACTGAAATATTACCATTTTGTACAACAGTGGACGTGTTGTGTGTAGTGTGGACAACAGTTTTGATAAAGGCAGAATGTAATTATATCTATCTATCCAGAATAAGCTTTTTCATGATAGGATATTTTTTTTTTTGCTATAAATCCCGATTATCGTTCTGCCAAATTACGGAATGTGTAAAAATCAGTACAAGTTGTGTTGTTCTATCTCCATTAAAAATAATAAGGATAGTAACTGTTTTTAATTTAGAAAAATTGCAAAAACTTACGATTTTACTACCACTAAAACCAATAGTTTAATATGAATGCACACTTAAGCATTGCCAAATACAAAAAGATCTGAATTTAGTTAATTATAGTATTTGAATTTTTGAGTAACTTGTAGATAAAAATAATATTAATACAAAAAAAAATTATATTTAATTTATAATTAAATATAAAATTATTTCTAAATATCAAACGACACTCAATTATAAGACGGCTTTAGGTAGGGTACGAGCCCGTTTCTCTTCGAGTTGCAGCTAACAGTATTTCGGCTGCGAGTGTTTATAAGCACCGGTGACCGCTGACCATTAGGCGTGCAGACTGCTTATTTGGATACACATTAGTGTAAAAACTAAAGAATTGCAGGGGACAGGAGAAGGTTCAGACATCTTATAATTGAGTAGCGTTTGAGTTTTCGGCCATGTTTAGTAGTGTCCTCTAACCTGTTTGTAAATAAAATCACGCTTCTAATTTATCACTTTTGTATTATTGTCCTACTTCAGCAATAAACCCCTAATCAAAATGAAATAAAGTATTTAAGAAAAGTGTTTTGGGGTACACCAAAAAAACTTTAATCTTCAAAATCCAATATTTAATTTTTTTTGTGTGTATAAAGCAACTGTGTTGCTGACATACCACAATAAAACCACGATATATGACATAATTTATTTTATTGACTAGAATTGAATACAATAAAGTACACATACAGGGATCAGCCATAAAATACGTATCGCAAAATTTTACTTCTCAAAGCTCCGTGTAATTTTGCCTTACATCCATCCATTCCAATTTTAAAAAAGCTTTAAAATTACCTCAAAGGGGCTAAAGGTGTAGTCATAAGGCCCAAGTATAACCGTCTGTAAAACAGGTGTTCTTCAAACCACTAATACATTATATTGTCATGAATTCTAGACCTGTCGAAATATAATAATAATTGCAATAAATAATCCCTATTTAGTGAATGACTTTCGAGGGCTCGGGACTTCCGGCAATTATACACTATATACAGGGTGTATTTAAAAAAGGAATACTTAAATTACTGGGAGGACATGACTCTAGCATGCAGTAACAATTACAATAAGAATAAAAATGCTATCCGTTTACAAGTTATGACCATTTAAATTACCAAGTATAATTGCTTCAGTTTTTTATAAAAGTAGGTGGGATGACTAAAGTTAAAGATTTTAAATCGTACATATTTTTTTTAATTCCGTAACCAAAAAAATCCATAAAAACAAACTTCAAATTTAAGTTAGTTTCTAAGGCTTTTCTCAATAACTGAGTGAATAGTTCAACATATCGCACTGCTATTACGAGACTGTATCAACTCAAAATGAAGCTTTTTTCAGAAACGACAGAAAACTGATTACTCGCTTCCTGTTAAAGATTATAAAAAGTGAACACTGTATACAGATTATTGATAAAATTAAGGGATTTCTGTATTAATGAATTATTTAAATGATTGCAGGTTATCAAGTTATTTCCAATTTTTGAGCTAATACTATTTTTAGTTGTTTTGTTGAAAAATTTGGCTTATTACAATTTATTATTATTATTTTATATTTATTGACGCGTAGGGAATTGATATTTACGTATGAAAAATTAATTATCTCAAATTTACCGTATTTTAAGTTGATACAGTCTCGTAATAGCAGTGCGATATGTAGGATTAAAAATCTTTAACTGTACACGTTCCACCTGCTTTGATGAGAAACGGAGGTAAAAATACCTGAAAATTCAAATGGTCATAACTTGTAAACCAATAGTTTTTTTTTTCAATTAATCTTATTGTAACTGCATGCTAGAGTCATGCTCTTTTAGTGATTTAAGTAAGTGAACCTTTTTCAAATACACCCTGTATATATACATCCCAATCCATCCATATAATTACAAATAGGTAATTACATAATTTTGCCAAGTATGTTGTTGATTCTCTGCTAAGTTATTTATCTCGACACCCAGAGCAAGTTTACTACAAAAAATACATTAGATATCAGAGATTTACGTTAAGCTCTTCAATTCACAGCGGGTTTCGGAGATTACAACATTTTCAAAGATGAAATACAATTTCTTCAACTACGGCTAGTAATACCATTTGTAATATGGTATTAATCTATGAAGTATATTTTATCTATAAATTCGTTTCTAATAAAATAATAATTAATAAGCTCGTGTGTACAAATTTAACAATTAATTTTGCAAAATAATAAATAAACATTATAATAATCATATTCTGTGACCTATTACATAGGCTGCACTAAAAGTATCGGGAATTGGAATATTTCTTATTATATATACTATATTTCATTTATTTATTTAAAAAAAATTCTCGGTCTTATCACAAGGTTTTGTCAAACTTGTTTAGTCGTTGAGAAAATGGAGTTGACTCGAGAAAATTCAAGAGCGATGATTTATTATGACTTTCGAAGTGGTTTAACGCAAAAACAGTGTGTTGACCGGATGATTTCTGCATTTGGTGATAAAGCCCCATCCAAAACTACAATTTATCGCTGGTTTGCTGAATTTCAACGTGGACGTGTCAAGCTCAGTGACGATCCCCGTCAAGGTCGTCCAAAAACTGCAGTCACCCAAGAAAACGTTGATGCTGTGCGTAAGCTAATTGAGGAAAATCGACATGTGACAAACCGCGAAATTCAGGCAACTTTAGACATTGGCATGAGTCAAATACAAATAATCTTGCATGAACAATTAGGTGTAACAAAGTTGTTTTCCCGATGGATACCGCATTCGCTCTGTGAAGAGCAAAAAGCGGCTCGCGTTACTTGGTGCGTCAGAACTCTCGAAGATTCCACGCAGGATCCTCAAATGCTGTATACAACATCGTATCAGGTGACGAATCCTGAATATACGCGTACGAACCCGAAACAAAAAACCAGTCACGAGTTTGGGTGTTCGAAAATGAGTTAAAGCCAACAAAAATTGTTCGTTCACGGAGTGTTGCAAAAAAAATGGTGGCCACGTTTGTCTCTAAAACCGGCCATGTTGCGACTATTTCTCTTGAGGGACAAAGAACGGTTAATGCAGAATGGTATGCTAGCATTTGTTTGCCACAGGTCGCTTCTGAACTCCGTAAAGAGAACTGCAACCGCCGCATCATCCTCCATCACGACAATGCGAGTTCTCACACCGCGCACAGAACAAAAGAGTTTTTAAAGCAAGAAAACATAGAATTCGCCGTACAGCCCCGACCTTAGCCCTAATGATTTCTATACTTCCCTAAAATAAATAATAAATTGCGTGGTCAGAGATTTTCATCACCTGAAGAAGCTATGGACGCCTACAAAACGGCCCTTTTGGAGACCCCAACTTCCGAATGGAATGGTTGCTTCAATGATTGGTTCCATCGTATGGAAAAATGTGTCAAATTTCGCGGAGAATACTTCGAAAAGCAATAAATACATTTTTAAATAGTAATGTTGTGTCACTTCCTTGATTCCCAAAATTTTCAGTGCCGCCCTCGTATATACCTAAAATCTAGATCCAAACTCAGCACAGCTTGTACCGTGGGCTCTAGAAAAGGGATAAACATAATTACATATCGCACTGCTATTACAAGAGTGTATCAACTCAAAATGAAGCTTTTTTCAGAAACGACAGAAAACTGATTAGTCGCTTCCTGTTAAAGATTATAAAAAGTGAACACTGTATATAGATTATTGATAAAATTGAGGGATTTCTGTATTAATGAATTATTTAAAAGATTGCAGGCTATCAAGTTATTTCCAATTTTTGAGTTAATACACTATCTCTGAACAAATTCAAAAAAATAGGATTTATTTTTAGTTGTTTTCTTGAAAAATTTGGCTTATTACAATTTATTATTATTATTTCATATTTATTGACGCGTAGGGAATTGATATTTACGTATTAACAATGAATTATCTTAAATTTACCTTATTTTGAGTTGATACAGTCTCGTAATAGCATTGCGATATGTTCTTCTTTCTAATAATATACATAGAAACACAAATACCATGAATATTTATGCTACAATCAAATGTATTACGACCGCTCTAATGGGGTATTCTTAAACAAACCTACTGGTATAACGCACTTATAATGGATACTTCATCAAGGAAAATCAAACTGTTCTTTATCGAAATGGACATGATATATGGGAGAGCCCTTATTTAAATATACGTAAGAAAGTTTGTATGTCTACTATTATCAAGGGTGTTACAGATAGGGGTAGTCCTATTTTAGGGTCGTTTATTGGACCCCGTTAGTAACGTAAAGCCAGGCCAGGGCCACTCCGCAGAGTAGGTATAAAGCTACAAGTACACGGCGGGATCGACTAAATGTGCCCAAAATTCAGTGGGCTGCGGCGCGCCGGCCGTGCCGCACGTTAGTTCGTTGCTCATTCACGCGCACATAGCTTATTGGTAATTATATATTCAGATTAAAGAATTCTTTAAAAAAACAACCCTAACGTCGCGGCATCGTCAGAACAGATGAGTTAGCGATAGAAAGAGAAGCAACTTCTAGGTCAATATAACTGTAGATAATTAGCGCTGTGCGACCTGAATTGCGACTTCATTGTGTCGGAACTAGAGTCGCTATTTATTTAAATGATTTGGCGAAGTGGGACTTCTTAACTTTACTATTATGTAATTCTGTGGTAAAGCGCTAAAAACGGGGGAGAGTCATGCTTCGGCACGTATGGGCCGGCTCGACTCCGCTCGATACCACGGCCTCACAGAAAACCGGTAGTGAAACAATGCTTGCATTGCTTTTCGCCGCGTTACCGGAGGCCCTAACCCTTCCCTCTCCCCTATTCCCGTCCTTACCCTCTCCTCTCCTCTAATCCCCCTCTTCCCCTACGCCCACCTTAAAAAGGACGGCAACGCACTTGTGACTCTTGAGTTACAGGTGCCATTAGTCGTTTACCATCAGGTGACCCGTCTGCTCGTTTGCCCCCTATATGATAAAAAAAATTTTTTTTTGGGAATTTCATGATTTTTAATGTTGAAATCTTATATTGAAAGTCATAAATTGACCGATGATGGTTTTCTTAAAATTGTTAGCGCTTTACTTTATTCACGGGGTCAACTATACGACATTAATATATCACCCCACCATTCTGTACAACACGAATAAAATCTGTACTTGCGTGAAACAAATCGAACTGGTTAGACGATAGCAGATGTGTTTGGGGCCTTAAATATTGATTAGGGTAGGGAGAGCTCTGAAAAGACCCATACAACACGCCACCCTGATGATAAGTATAATAATAATATAACTTGTGACACCTCACACACGGCCGTCTGATCTCAAACTAGGCAGGCCTGTACAATGGTAACCAGACTGCTGATAAACATTCTTATATGATAATTTCTTTTGTGTCTGGGTGTCCAGACACAAAAGAAATTATCATGCTCATCACACAATTATTTGTCCTGGGTAGGAATCGAAACCAAGACTTCTGGCTCAGTAGTCAGGATCACTAAGCAATTGACCAACAGTCCTGTTAGTATTAGTGGCAGCCGATCAATTCAATACCATTGCAAAGCTGCAAGTATCAAAATCTATGACATTATATTAATAATAATAATTATCTTTTAAAAAAGTATCACCGACTTCAATGTGCTTTTTAGTGAAAAGTAGATGTATTTTGTTTAAATATAGTATAGGTAGGACAACTATGACGACGACAAAGCGATGTTTCGGAGCAAACGAAAACATCATCGATGTATAAAATTTTTATACATTTGTTGATTTTTCAAAACCCGCTCGACTGATTTAATTTAAATGAGACCACCTGTGAAGTATATATATACCCTTTGAAGCAAAAAAATAATTTTCCAAATTGGTTCAGGCGTCTTCGAGTAATCGGTGAACATACATGGAAAAAAAATGATTCCGACGAATTGAGAACCTCCTCCTTTTTTGAAGTCGGTTAAAAAAGGTTCCAAACACATTTGTGAATTTTCACTGCTGAACACACTTATTGTATATTATTACACTCTATTGGGCTAAAAATCCGCTAATTCGAACGACATTCGGACACATTGACTACAAATTATACCACCACAATAGTTAAAAACCTGATTTCCGAATATATAAAATCACTTATCACTTTGTATATCACTCAGTCACATTAAACCCATTTAGGGTCCCAACATCCAAATAGTCACAATGATCCATTTAGGATTCCAAAATAATGAAAAGGCTTTCTTAGAACTCCCTACACATTAAAAGCTTCAACTTCTAATTAGGGTTCCAAAGATCCAGCTAGGGTCCCAAATTTCTTTTGGGGTTTCAAAGTATCTTTCTAAGGTCCATTTTGTATCCGCTCAGGGTTCCAGCTGAACCCAAATACAAAGAGACCCCGGCGTAGTCGGCTCAAAAGCCTGACCACTACCTAGATGACAAACATCTCAAATATCATATCGAGAATGTTCAGCAGCTTCATGAACCTTGGCCGCGGTTCCTCATCCACCTTGCGAGATGCTGGACGCTCCTTGGTACGTTTATCCGTTTCTGAAAAAAATAAATTGTACCTGCAACTAAGTTTGAAACATAATTAACATTATAATTATAATAAATGTGAATTTGTTTGTATTTTACGCTTTCACGCCTATCCACTCAACAGTGATAGGCAAAAAGTAATTAGATTAATAATTACAAATTACAGTTACATTGTAATTCAATTATTAATTAGATTAAATAAGTAACTAGTTACGCCCATCACTGCAACCGATCATTCTGAAATTTTGCATATACTTTGTCAGGGGTTGCGGAAAAGGAAATAGGGTGAATTATTGATCCAGAAAAAGATGATGATGGATGGTGATTTAGATGTAGGTACGTAGATTAAATGTCTTAAAGTACTTTGTAGTTTTTGTAAAACAATCCAACTATTATTATAAATGCACTTGGATTGGATTTGGATAGATGGATGTTTGTTACTCAAACAGAACAGCTGCACGGATTTGGATAAAGTTTGGGACAGAGATACATTATAGTGTGGAATAGCACATGGGCAAAAATGTACGGTTCCCGAGCGATGTGATGTGATGTGTGAGTCACACATACACATCAAAATTGGAAAGCGAACTAAGTCGCTGACAACAGTTACTTTATTAGAAACCACAGGTCGTAACCCCTCCGGGGCTGTAATAGTACCTACAGCGGATTCCAACTTACAAACTATAAACTTAACAGGGTCCCGTCACGTCACAGATCCTAGAGTGTAGCCCAGTATTGGTTAATTGGGCTCGGTTTCGGCATTTAGACTCAAAAATGGTCCATTATGCGTTCAGACATGGCTGGCTAGTTGAGCCAGCCCAGCTCCTTCCAGAAGCACAGAAGCCTCCTGGGGCGTTCACAGGCTTCTAGGAGTAACCTCGCATCCGTAAAGATATTTGCCCGTTGTGTGACCACTCCCTCGCATTCCAAGATAACGTCGGCGATCGTTTTCTCTGCGTTGAGATATCCTCTTAATAGAGGGCTGTCTGTCGCTTTAATGGTGAATAAATGAGTGGAGCTCAGTAAAGGAATACTCTGTAGAAAGTACCACACCCTAAAATTATCAAGCTATATAAATTATTTCTCACCCTGTTGATCTCCAATTCTCTGACTCTTTTCCATAGCAGCCAGGTTCTCCTCGTTTTGCGACGCTGATGTGTCCAAGAAGACCTGAATGCTGTACTCCGAGAGCATGTGTGACCAGTGGCCAAATACACCAATACCTGGGGACAGTATTACTATAAATAACTGAGCCCCGCGGTTTCACCCACTTGAGTCCCGGTGCCGTGGGAATATCGGGATAACAAGAAGCCTATGTGTTAATCCAGGTCTCCAGCTATCTACATACCAAGTTTCATCGCAATCGATTCAGTAGTTTTTGCGTGATAGAGTAACAAACATCCATACATCCATACATCCACACATCCATACATCCTCACAAACTTTCACCTAAATATTAGTAGGATAATAATGGTATATACTTAGATGTGATTGTTTTACTGAAAAATATGTTAGAGGACACCAACTTCCCGGGTGTTGCCAGACCTGCTCAACCTTTTCCCAAGCTCCCCAAATATGTTAGAGGACACCGACTTACCGGGTGCTGCCGGACCTGCTCAACCTTTTCCCACGCTCCCCAAATATGTTAGAGGACACCGACTTCCCGGGTGTTGCCAGAACTGCTCAACCTTTTCCCCTCCCTTCTCTCCCCAATCCTTCCGTCCTCCCTTCCGTATAAACAATATCTCTTTTTTTCCACTACTTTCCTTTCTTACTTATCTTTCCCTTTCAATATTTCAATATACACGTGAGGGGTCGTCCATTAATCACGTGATGTTCTTTTAGCAACTTTTTAACCTACCCTCCTCCTGGTGATACATGGTGAAGTTTTAGACTAACCCAGGTGGGGTTAGTTTAAAACTTCACCACGTATAACCACCCTAGTCAAAATCACGTGTATTTTTTATTTCTAAATTTATTAAAAAATTTCAGAATATTATCGTTAAATACAGATATAATTTTACGGAAAAATAAAAACACGTGATAACTCACTATCCCCTCCCTTGTGATATTTCGTGATTTTTTCCGAAACCCCTTCCCCCCTTTCGAGCCTCACGTGAGTAATGGACAATACCTGAGGACCAAATAAAAGGATAGTAGTTGAAAATGTGGGTGTTCAATACACTTCTACCTACCTCTTCAATACAGTATGTTGTCAAAAAAATATTGGCAGCCATGAGACTGCCGCCAGAAGCGAAAACTTAAATGTAACCTCTCTCTATCTCTCTCCCTCTCTCCGCACAACGCCGCTAAAGAAGTGTTCACTTCAAAAATACTGTATTTTACTCACCAATAGGCCTTGGGAAGTTCGGAGGAATGTTGACCATATCAGGACCACATGTGGCCGAGCTGAAATTGTTCCTGTCCGCCTCATAGCTTGGTCTGTAAAATGAACACTATATAAAAGCAAGTGGAATAAATAGATATGCTATATTAGCTGACCCCACAGACATTGTCCTGTTAAATTTTCAATTTATCAATATCAAGATATATAATTAATAATTAAAAAAAAACCTCTTCCTCTTCTCCTACTTCCACCTTAAGGGGCGGCAATGCACTTGTGACTCTTGAGTTGCAGGTGCCCATGGGCAGGATGGTCGTTTACCATCAGGTGACCCGTCTGCTCGTTTGCCCCCTATACTGACTGACAGTCATATCAAAAGCGCTAAGGTTACATTAAAAAGTTAATAAGGTCATTACATTTTCTTAAATTTTCCAATTTTTTTCTTTCTTAACAACCTTCTCCTGATAATAACAAACATTCACTCGTGATGCCGTGACCAAGGAAAATAGGGATTCATTTTTATATATATAGATTATAAAAGCATATGTATTCCTAGGTAACTACGTTCTTTTATCATTATCATATTTTATGTGGCTCATCTTAGTGAAATGTAAGTTAAGTTAACAAAGTCGTGGGCAACAGCTAGTGTGGTATTTTAGAACTCGAAGTTGGATGAATAGTATTGGTGTTGGAATATATAAACAGTTTGACAAACTAGGCTGTTTTAGAATGCAGAAACCTTCATAACCATGCAGATAATAAAACCATAAGGTTATACAAGAGGATGAAAGATTAGGCTTGCCATCACTTAAATTGCTGACGCCAGACAAAAACTTAAAAAATCCGGACACATAAGTCGAGATTCTTTCCCGGATACCTTAAAAAAAACCCCGATTCCATTAAAATTTTTAGCTTGTTAATGATTTATCTAATAATTATAATTGTCCCTTGGCACAGAGTGTTGGGGTTTTACCCGTACACTTTTTGAAAACCCCGCCCGGACGCTCCCTGGACGCCCTTTAAACTAGGACAAATACGGGGAAACCGTGCATGTTTCTCCGTATTTGTGGCAAGCCCCGGATGGCAGCCCTTTGAAAGCCTGAGGTGCATACAAAACAAACATTCATTTCTACATACTAGTATCACTTCTTTTCATAATATAGATGTCGAAATAAGAAACGTGTCATACAAACCTCACACTATCCGACACATAAAGGTCCGCATCACCGGTTAAAGACGTTAGTTCCACAAGTAGATGTCCTGTATGTCCCAATTGCCAATAAGAAAAGTTCCCCGCTCCCACGGCACCAACTACAGTGTCTAGCAGTATTTTATCCGTGTCTATCTGCGCATATCCTGATAGCAAAGACGACAAAGTCGATATACAAATAATTCCCAACAATACCAGTATGAATTCACGTCGCATTTCGCTGGTTTTTTGGTACATACAAAGACTACAATAGTATATAGGATATAGACAGGCAGCTCTGCTTCTTTTTATTGACAACACAAAACTCTGCCTGGTGGTCAGATACCGAAAACTAATATAATATACATATCTATAGGTATATATTTATATACAATTGAACAATATATAGGTACCTACTTATACGGTGTATGAATGTGTTTTCTTGTTACCTGTTTCTTGTTTTAACTTTTGGTTTGGTTCTAACATGAGAATTTTATACTTTAGCTAATTAATGTATGTTTATGACTAATCTCCGATTTTTATATTCAAACCAAAACTTTTATTGCAAAAAGAAAAGCACAAGAAACCGGCAATCGGTACTCATACGCAGCCATTTGCAATATAAGTGAAGTGTTGCCAACCTAATATTAATAAGTTCCAAATATTAAAAAAAATTGTTGATTGTTTCGATTGTATTTTTAATTAATACTATTGTGTGTTGGTAAACAAATTGTTGTTTGTAAAGAATTTAAAGTGGTTTTAGATATTTAATACACAATATTTTGGTATTTACAAATGCGAATTTTAAATCGTAATACATTTGAGGGTAATAAATTTCCCCTCATACAAATTATAAATTTAAATATTGTAACACAGTAATTTTAGTTCCGGTATCTATCCTTGGGATGGCACTGGACTCAATAAAAAAAGGGCAATTCTTTTATGTTCCAAGTTGCCATAGCATGGGTACATATAAAAAATGCCAATATTTTTGCTAAAGGACTGTAGACAGTTGTCAAACCAAACTGTCAATATGACATGTTGAAACTATTTTGTTCGTTCTGAAATATCCACTACTTTGCCTATATAAAACGGTCTACTAATCGCAGAAGACGAAAAGAAGACTGTCTTAAGTCGGCGGGCAGAAGTCGGTTTTTTTTAATTTTTGAAATAGCAAAACAGAAATGTAGAAAAGAGACCTCTCTCCGCCAACTTAAGACAGCCCTAAAAGAAATATCCAGCTGACGATTTTACTTTACACTAAAAGCAGAGCTTAATTCTAGAAACCATTATCAGGTTATCTGCTATCTATAACTAAACTATTAATTCCGGTATAGCAGCTAATAGAGTAACTATTATTAAGTGGACAATCTGTTAATAGCAAGATTATTAGTAACTGCTAAGACAATTAATAACAGTCGTTAATTTAATTTAATCTAGCATTGAAATGAGGTTCCCTTAAAGTATGCATTTTGATATTATACAGTAATGTTATTGGTTATTGTAAGCTTATAAATGATTTAATTTACCTTTTTTCAGAGGTTAACTGTTACTGAGTAAAAAAATTTGTAAAATACTTTATACGTGTTTTTAACCAATACATATTATTGTAAAGTCAAAAGGTGTAGGGCCAAGGAGACAGTAGGCGGCAGTCTAGTCGTTTTTTTTTTTGCTTTTTAACGATTTGATTTTTCTATAACAAATGATAGAAACTACCTAATCAACATCAGAGAGTACTTTTAAACCCGTTATTTACAGAGGCTGTGTGTTGATTTATTCGTTTCTTTTTTCGTAAATTACGTGGCGGCAATTTGTGAACGGGACAATAAAAATTAAAAATACACCACTGGTTGAGTGGAGGTAAAGTTTCACTCGAAATTGTGTAGGTAATAATTTATTATTGTTGATAAAATGTCCGAAGCGAAGAACGAAGAAAAGAACAAATAAATAAAGTCGGTTAAAAATGTTTTGTCTGGTCGATGTCTTTCATATTGAACTTTTTGCTTTTGTATATTCAATTGCTAAACAACCACTTTTAACTCAGTAGTTTTAAAAATGACGGGCTACTCCAATTCAAGCAGATATCTCTTGAACGTCCTCTAATAAATAATGGCGTATCCATACCGTCTTATATATTTTTCTAACCCTATGGAGGAACACAACATAAAGTTTTAGTAGGCTGAGATCTTTTGTAGCACGGAGATTAATTTTATTAAAACTAAAAAGCCTCCGATTGCAGATTTATGCAGTTGCAATGCAATGTTGCAAAATTTTTAATTTATCTTCTACCTAGTTTTGATTATCGTCGTTAGATGGCATAGTGTGTACGGTTGCATTTTTTACGATTTAATCAATTCAGCCAAACAGCCTTGTATGATTTAAAGTATATATATGAATACTTATTGTTTTTAAGAACTATAGGTAAATAGCAAATAAATTTAAAATTTGTAAAGTAAAAACAATTATATCATTTTTAAAATTAGTTTTAGCAATCGTCGCTAGATGCCGTTATAAGTACTGTGTGTTGTATAAAATAATATTCATTCAAATTGTTTACAACGTAGTAAATATAGGTGTAAAAGTGTGTAATATAATATTATGTAGGTATATGTAATAGTCGGTAATTTTCCAAGATTATTTCAGCCATTCGCTTTATCGTCACCTTTCTTATCACCTTGTTAGGTAATAACTTGGCTCTTTTATGCCATAAGTAAGTAGGTACCTATTATTTTTGTTTACAAACATTGTTATACCTAAGTACTAAAAGACTAGGATAGATAATGCTATCGTAATTCTAGATTGTACGTAAGCAGAGTATAAAGGCATAAAAAATAAATACTTGAAGTGTGTTTTTAAACCAATTCTGATTACAGTACAGACGTCTACATTGGAAGTAAGTACAGACATGTTGGAGCCAGTGTTGTTTTACTAGAATCGTTTTCCCTATAGGCAGTTTAATGAATTAAAAAAAAAAAGTGTATGTGTGCAATTCACACACGGCAGAACTGAAACTTCAGAAACACAGATAAAGATATACAAAGAATGGCCTTAATAATAAACAGTAAGCAAACCTGAAGTCCAGTTACAACTGTACACAACTTTTAAAACAAACAATACTTCGTTTTCAATATAGATACATAGATAGATAGATAGAATATTCTTTATTATACACCATTAATAAAATACAGTCGAAAGATAATTATCTTACAAACTAGAGTACAATGGGCGGTCTTATCGCTAAAAGCGTTATATTATAGCTTGGATTGAAATGTAAATTTGTAAAAAATCAATCAATCATTTTTTCTCCATATTTCACTTAAATATAGAGAAAAAATGCACAGAAACTACACCACGTTGACATTGACATATAGTACGCAGGCGTAATTTTAAACTTACTTCCCCTTTCCTCATGAACGCGTAGAGGTATTAATTTGAAATTTATATCAAATACTCAGGTCTATAATACCTTTAAGCTGTAACAAAATCAAACGTCTATGTCAACGCAATCGAAAGAAACACCAATTTAAGCCGTATATTTTCAAACTCGCAACTACTCGCATGTGAATCAAAACCTAAAGAGTACTTCCAGTCGACCTAGAATCTTGAAATTTGGCATGAAGCAAAGTTTTATAGCACAGATAAAGGAAAAATTGCGAAAACCGTTTAGTTACATCACATAATAAAAATATTTTGGAACCTTCATTGCGCGAGTCCGACTCGCACTTGGCCGGTTTTTTTTCATACCGGGCGCCTTGGATGAAAATCGATTTTAAGGAGTAAACTAGTCGTTTTACACAATTCTGCACGTTTTAAATACGACTAATTTAGCGACTAGTTAAACTGACTGGTCAGATGTTAATTTTCATTCATATTGGTTTACATTTTCAACCTAAAACTATCATATTCCGATAACACGATTGCCTAGTACAGACCCTTAACTTGCATACAACCTAGCTTATATTTCTGAATAATTAGAAACTGTATGGAGTAGACGGGTCCCAGAGTGGAGACCGCGAATCGGTAAACAGAAGGCAGGACGCCCCCCAGCCAGATAGACTGACGACGAAGGTAGCAAGGAAGGCGAAGGACCGGTTGCTGTGGCGTGGCTTGGGGAGAGGCCTATGTCCAGCAGTGGACTACGATAGGCTGATTGATTGTATGGAAAATATTGATTTAAAAACGTTATGCACATTTGTACAAAGGCGGACTTAATGCTTAGGGCATACTCTACCAGTCAACCTTGGGGTTTAGATGTAAGTTGGTGGTGTCAAAGTGCAGGAATTATTCTTATTCTTAAGATTTTGTCATTTATGTTTTAGTGCTTAGAATAAAGTTTTATTAATTGTTAGTCCTTAATGTAATAATGAATGCTGTGGCCTGTGGGCGTCTATATAATTAATGTACATAAATAGGTAAGAGATGTGATTTCGTAATCAATGTAATGAACAATGTTGTTATGTATACTGTTGATGCTCCTTAAGGAATAAATCATAAGTAATTATACATCTTATCTAAATAATGACCTGTAGGTAAAATATTACGTTATTATAAATAAACTTAGCCAGAAAATATAAATTACGCAAATAACTACACCTTATCGTGGTCAATGAAAAATTACCCATTATCGTAAAGGTAGATTGTTTATTATCATTTAAAAATAACATTTGTCACTTGATCTGATAATTACTTACCCACTAAAAACACTAATATATGTACTAAAAATGTTTCTTTTTTAAATTGCCAAAGGACGTACCCGGTTGACGGAAATAGTGAGTGAGCGGGACCATTATGCTAAAATTCCTACGCGGATATAGGCATGGCATGAGCGTATGCATTTGAATTTTAGTATTTATTATTGTAACCCGCATGACGTTGGCGTTAATAGCTTGCAAGCTGTCGGGCAACGGTCATTGACCCTGACGCCATATTTGTTCCTTACGCTGCAAGCCTATTTTACAGTTTGTAAGTGTTTTTTCGTTCGACTTGTAGCCCAAGACTAAGATAGAATGATGAAAAGAGTAAAATAAGCGGATGATAATGGTTAATATCCATTAGATATAAAACAGGAAGCTAAATGGGTCACCCTTCGAGTTTTCATCCATTGATGAGAATTACATAGGTTTGAAACACATTTTATTATTTCCCTAGTGGTAATACGAGGTTGTTAAAATAATTTAAAATAATGATTTAATTCTACTTAATAATATTTATTTATAGTTGCAAACTATAAAATAGAAACAAAGTTTATAAAATGCTAACTTATTTAATTATCTATCTCACGCATAGACATACGCATTTTTTTTTGTTCTAGTTCTAAATTAAAACCACATTACCTATATCGTAATAAGAATACTAAGGCAAAAGCACAAGCCGTACGAAGCCAAGTCATAAAAAAAACAAAAATATTATTAAAAAAACATATACCTACTACTATTACCTACTATGAATTGAAGCCAACTAGACCCACGTGTAGACGAAACAGCATTCCAATCCCGATTTTTTATCAAAATAACTGTCGTCCTGTGGGAACATTCTCCCACACAGTGTATCATCTCTTTCACACTCACCATGTACGTCAGAACAAGACAGAAGATTTATATACAAAAAATATCAGCTGTTTGAGTTAACCCACATCCTGAGCAGGTTTTTCTTACAGCTGTTGCGTATTTATAAACATATGAGCCCTTAGCTACTATAGAGTAGGATTAGCTGCTTTTTTGTTTTTGTAAAAATGAATAGGTATATAAAATTTTTATTGAATGGAACCTACGCGTTTTCGTTCGGCGATTCTTGAACGAAGGACATTAGCTTATGATTTTCTTTTGGAAAGTTCCTTATTGCCCGTTACACTTCAGACACTCGGCGAATGTGGGCTAGGTAAAAAAGTGTTAGAGCAACGAAAAATGCTGACCGCGAGTTTTTTTTTATTTACGCCATCTGTGGATTCTGCGCGATACTGATACTAATGTAATTTAATGTTGGTTATATACATTGATATACAAAAACCTTTCACTGGTTGTATACTATATATAGATATTATATTAGTTCGGGCAACATTTACAGATGGCGCATTTTTAATTTGGAGTTTTTACAATATTTACCATATTTTGATACAATTTATTCAATTCATTAAATATTTATATATAGCAAAAGGCACTTCGTTCCGACCAAAGACACGTCACGCGTTTTTTTTGAATAATTTTTTTGCCATATATGCATCATTATATGCACATATATTTAAATATAAGAATAATAAGCATATATAAATAACAAGCGCCGAAATTTCTCCCTACCGCAGTATTGTCTTTAACTAAAGGTATTTCAGAAAAGAAATTATAATAACAGTCCGGTGCAACACCTAAAATAGAATATGAGAGTAGAAAACAAAATAAAAATAAGCCTTCACAGAAAGCTTACATGAACAATAACAAATATATATGGCAAATTCGCAGTGAAAACATATATATATACTCGGAAAAAAAGGTTCATTGTAAAGTTATTTATTAAACCGATTTTAATTACTTTGTAAACACATGTAATTTATATAGTCTACTAATTTATATACAAGTTATTTTTAACCCCTGACGCGAAAAGAGGTCTGTTAAGTTTGACCTCGATGTCTGTGTGTGTGTGTCTGTCTGTGGCATCGTAGCTCTCAAACGGATGGACCGATTTCGATGCGGATTTTTTCATTTGAAAGCCAGTTTCCTTGCGGTGGTTCTCAGCTATGTTTGGTTAATATCGGTCCAGCAGTGTAAGAGTATCAGCTCTTTTCCAAAATGATGTAAGATATTTTTGTTATTATTTTGTGTCGGGGTTTTTTATTAATTTTTAAAAAATCTCAAACAATTTTTTTTTTCAAATCACGCACTTATGTTTTTGGCGCTGTAAGTGTAAACATACCTCCTTTTTTGACAAGTCTTTAAGTGAAGTTGTCGCGGTCGCGTCATTTGAAAAGCATAGTAATTTTTAAAACTATTTTTACGGTTTACACGAATCACTGTGATGTGAAGCGGTACGTACTTCGCAACTATGTTAAAAGACGCCTTGATTTTCACACAAAGCAAGAAGTAGCACTCCTTAACAAATCAAAGCGCTTAGGGCGGCCTCAAGACGGGCTGTAGTGGTGCATTTAAAAAAAAAAACGTAAATAGGTACTTGTCTATATTTTAATCAACAATAATCCTACTAATATTATAAACGTGAAAGTTTCTGAGGATATATGGATGTTTGTTACTCTTTCACGCCAAAACTATTGCGATGAAACTTGGTATGTATATAGCTGGAGACCTGGATTAACATATAAGCTACTTTTATCCCGATATCCACACGGGATCGGGACTTACGCGAGTGAAACCGCGTGGTGCTGCTAGTGATAAATAAAGAAGTAGACCGTATTGAGATCACTGCAGTCTAAATAAAAAATGACATTTATAGCACAGTAGCCATATTAAAAACAAAATGATAACTACGATAAGAAAATGAGAAATTTAGGCCACAGTTTAAATTAGCCTCGTATGTTAACCTTATCGCTCAAATACTGTTTATTCATATATCCTAACTAATATTATAAATGCAAATATGAGTTTGTTTGGCTCTCGCGGCTTAACTACTCAATAAAATCTTTTATTATTCAAAATAATAATCATTAAAATCTTTTTAACAAAAAATTAAACCGACGAAAAGAACTAAACAGCAAAAAATAAATAAACCTTAAGTCTTAAGTATTGAGCTTATTTACATAAACTATCAAATTTTATATATACTTATTTTGAGTCGGCGCCAAACAACAAACTAATTAATTATCAAAATTTTATATGTACCTACGTAAGTAATTAATCATTTTATTATTTGGCGCAGACTCAAAATAAGTTTATATAAAATTAGATAGTTTAAGTAAATAAGCTCAATACTTAAGACTTAAGGTTTATTTATTTTTTGCTTTTTAGTTCTTTTCGTAGGTTTAATTTTTTGTTAAAAAGATTTTATTTTATGGTTTTTTTCATCATCATGATGATGATGATGAAAAATGATGATGATTTCTAAACGCAATACCTGATAAAGTAATGAAAAGTAAACAGAAACACTATCCGTTCCTACAATTTTTGAGGGTTTCTCTAAATTTTTTCAGGATCCCATCATCAGATCCTGACTTCCTTGACATGGGACCACCCTTGAGGTATACCCTATCTAACAAAAAAAGAATAATCAAAATCGGTTCATAAATAACGGAGTGAGGGCTGAACAGACATAAAAAAAAAAATATATATATTATACGGTCGAACTGAGAACCTCCTTTTTTTTCGTCGGTTAGAATTGCTGCATAGACGTTGTCAGGGTTACAGAAACGTTACATGGGGTACTATTCATTCAGAAAACAGGTCTTGTTCCTCAATTGGTTGTCAATTAATGAGCGATGCCGCGGGTAAAAACTAGCACTAGTTCTTACTGCAGTTTTTGGTTCAACTTGTTTTTTTTTTTAAATAATACAAAGATGCAGATTTAGAAATAATCAGCACGAGTGGTTTTGATTTTTCCAACAATTGCCGAGCTGCAAAAGTAACCATTAACCTATGAACAGGCTTTGATACATTTCTGGAGACGGGGTCTACTTGGAGAAAAGTTAATCGTGCTCGTCTTTGCAGGATCTCGCGTGAGACGTAAGCGTCTTCTTTACCAAGTCTGGACTATCCGGCGTCGCGTTGGTGTTTTATTAAAAAACCCTTTTTTACAAAGTCCCAAAAGCTAGCGTCCACGTTCGTGGCCATGATCAGGTCCACGGCTCCAATGTTCAATTAATCCAAAGCAATTCTTCGCTGTAAGTCTTCTGCTAAGCAGATTAATACAAAGCCCAACTCATTAACAGGTTTACTGATGATTTTTTTACTTTACCTTTGCTTTGTAAAGGTCAGTTCGTCAGGTAAAAAAAAAAGTGTTTGACATTTATGTGTCAGTTCCGAAAACTGTAAATAACGGTAAAGAGGTTTTGCTAAAATGTGAAGGAAAAATGCATGACATTTTGTGGACAGACACTGTTGAGTGTACGTGATTGAAAAAATATCTACAATGATAAGATATTTATACTTGAATAAACAAGGGCAGATTCTCACTTACAGTCACCAGCATAAATGTAAAAACTTCACCCTGATTACTGCAAGTGAAAATCAAAAATACATTGTGGACTTACATATAACAAAAATATCTCACGTGGTATATTCAAAGCATAAGAACAATAAAAAAAAACTTTTACTTCTCAGTCGATTAACACACTAATCGGTGTTAGGCCAAAGAATACATATATATTTGCTTACGTAGGTTGTTTACGAAAAGCAATCGATCCGATAAGAAGAAACAGATATAGTAATATTAGATAATTCTAGCAGTATATTGAGGTGAAAGCACTCCTAGAAAACACTCTCCTATCTATTTTTTTTTTTTTTTACTTTTTCACTAGATTTCCCCACGTATAAACGTATATTCATCCACAGATTGCTAGTTGTGATAAGGCGTGTGTCCATTGTACATTTTATGTATAAAATATCTGTTCTTATAATTCGGTTTTCAGACAATAAAGATTTTTTATTCTAGCCACGGTATTTTTAGCTAATATTCTTGATAGCACATTGTATTTATATACATACTTGCGTTTAATGTAGTTTTGTCAAGCAGTCTGTTTTGGGAAAAGAACTAGTTTTTTTGATGATATTTACCTAAACATCTTTTTCCGTACCTCTGATAATGTATATTTGCAAAATTTTATGACGATTGATCGAGTAATTATAGGCGTGAAAGGGTAAAAAACAAAAACCTCACAATCGCGAGGTCGAACGAAACGTTTTGACAGTTGCTTTTTGGTTCGAGTGGCCAAGGTCTGGAATGAACTGCCTGCGTCTATTTCTCCAGAAAATTATAATCTTGGAACGCTTGGAACGTTCAAGAGTATAGTGAATAGGTTTCTCTTGGATAGGCGAGTACCATCTTCGTCTTCACCATCACTTTAAATCAGGTGAGTTGGAAGACAAACGCCTATTCCATTACACTATAAAACACGCGTTAAATGATAAATTAGGACTTTTATTACTTTTTTGTTGTTCAGGAGTCTCGATAAACTTCAAAATATCAACCCGCATTTTTTTATTGTTGACTACTATCTCTCTAAGCCCGCTCCTTACCTCTTTACATCCCTTAAAAGGATTTTTCTTGAGGAATCCTTCGAATCTTCGAATCGATACATCTCTCTTATATGATTTTTAAATACAAATGTTGAACTTCTGTTTTACAATTTTAGGGAATTAGCGGATGCCGTTGATCAGTCAGTCCGTTACTGTTTCCTATAATTTGTACATGTGTATGAACACAACGAAGTGGCTAGTGGCTCACCCAAAGGCCCGCCCTCCAAATATTGGCCTATCAGTCAGGCGCGCCGACTATGTGTTTACCAAATTACTTGTAAACAAGAATGAGTAGATATACAATTTTACCAACTTCAAGGAAAGGCAATTTCTACGCAAACAATTGCACACTACGAGAATAGAGCAGTCGTGATTTCATTGACATTTGGAAGAAGCAATATTTTTGCATTAAATTGAATCACAGGTGAGCGCGTCTACCTGTCCGTGTCGAGGTCGCGGGGCCCCTGTCAACATTTTATATTCTATGCCCCATCTTAATCCAGGGCGCATTGTTGCTTTCGGAATAAAAAAAATGCGATGATGACATTCAGGCTGTTTAAAAAGAAGGATCTATACTAAACATAGATGAGAAATAAGGCAGTTTATTTCCCTGGTGTGAACGTTAAAAATAAAAAAATACATAGACATTTTTGTCACTGCCTCATAAAACTGACTGGACACTTTAGGACGGTATTTGTCGTGTTTGACAAATGCCTAATTTTTATGAGCGTGTATTACAAAGTACTTTTTTATAACTGAAAGCGTATTTCTGGCAGAACGAACTGCCAGGTAGATATACGTCACGGTTATATTCTTATTAAAATAGTTATAAACTGCTTTCATAAAACTAAAGGGTATCATTTAAACGGTTAGCAAAGTACCTATTATTTTTCGTGTAAACATAAAAATGTATTCGGTCAGCCAAAACGGGTAGTTGGTTAGTAGCATAGAGTCAGTAAACACTTTTATTTTTGTGCATCTGGAAACCCCTACTTGCCACCCACGGCGGGCGTTACCCCTCCGGGGTTTTCGGTGGAGCTGTGTGTCGAAATTGAACCGACTAAAACCAGACGATGTGCCGTGTTGAAAAAATTACTAAAAAAGAGTAGCACGGAACCACAGATTACAAATAAAGACATTTACAAGAAGTTTTGAAAAACCTTTCAAATTTGCTTTCTTCAGAATAGGTTTCATCGTTTAATAGCTAAATGTCGATTTAAGTGTGTCATACCTATCATTTCAGGAGGTTAATGTCATTGAATCATAGTAAGATTAAGTTTACTGATATCGTTTTTTCACGTCAAGGTGATGTGATAATACTCCTGGGTGATTCATAATATCGTTCTATTTTAACCACACAAAAATATTTAAAACAAAATTACTCCCTAAAAATATGTAGGTAACTCCTTGTAATTTTTATCATGTGCTAGATATAGCTGGTTTTTTGCGAGGAGGTTATGATGGGTGTAAGGGGAACGGGAACAGTAGAGGACAAGCACTCTCCCGTCCCGCAGAAGACTCACCAGGCGCCATTGCAGAAGCAGGCCCGATACGGTGGCGTGATGTGTTCCACCCGCGAATCTCTGATCTGTAGGGCGGTAAGGTACTCGACGGTGTGGTCGTCTGGTTTCTCGGACTCTTCCTCTTTAGGGTATACCTACCCGGGTCCCCTGCAATAGACCCACTTGTGATGGAACACCGTGTGGTTTTAGTTGGTTAGATTTGGACATCACTTCACCGTTATCTCCGGTGAGGTGATGACCCGTGGGGATGTCCACAAGGTAAAAAAAACATTTGGTTGAATATAATAATAACCCCTATGCATTATGTTATTAAAATACATTGATGACGCAAAAACAATAGGAAATCACATTAAATACATAATGGTATGTGATCCAGTCTATGGTATTAACAAAAATATTGAATAAGAAAAATGTTTTGGAACTAAACTCAGTTCAATAAAAAAAAACATTAAAATAAAACTAACTTTTAAACTTTCGCGTTACATGATATAATTATGTATTCACGCGGGAAGGAATTAACGCGATCGCGAAAACTTGTCAGCCTGTGACCACGGCCAGTGCAACCTGGTCAAAACGTTAGGCAATTCAGAGGTATGTAATACCTTTTCGTAATCGCGTTAATTCCCGTGTGAATACCTAATTATAAAAAAAGATAAACTCTTTAAAATTTATATTGGACAACTTCTAAATTGATATTCCCTTAACGAGTCGCAAGCACCCTACCTGACCTACCTGTAGCTAACGGTACGGATACGAATCAAGTCTAGGAATACTTTGTGCTCGTCCAGCACTACAATAATAGGAAGATCTTGAAATATAATACCATGCCAATAATCGAAGCATGGTATTTTATAGACAATTGTAAAATAAAATGGTTTTTGTCGTACCCCTCAGGTATTCACTATTAACAGTTAGGTTAGGGTTGCATATCCTATTAATTGTATAACGTGGTATTTTAATATATTGGAAGTATTTCCTAGTAATATTTAGTAGACGGAACTAGGACATTGTGTAAATAAAACAAAAGTAACTTAAAGTAATTTGTTGTTATATCACATAAAAAATCTTTTTAACAAAAAATTTAACCGACGAAAAGAACTAAAAAGCAAAAAATAAATAAATCTTAAGTCTTAAGTATTGAGCTTATTTACATAAACTATCTAATTATTAGTATTCCATCACGGGAATCAATCAAATCAAACAAAGCTTACGGAACCCTCGGTGCGCGAGTCAGACTCTCACTTGTCCGGTTTTTTTTTTAGCGGATTCAGGTATTGCCGAGACACTGGTACCTTTTATCATATAGTTACTTGTTTGTTAACTTAATTTGAAAAGAATTTATTATCACAAAGGTTGCTAGCTGCTTTATTATTATATCTGGAGAAATATGCACTAAAATTTTATTTATGTGTATAATTTTCAGATTATTGTTTTTAATAAGTACCTACTCAAAAAAAATATTTAAAAAAAGTGTTTTTTTTTTCAACAACCCTACCTATAATCCACTTTCTTTTTATTCTAACGTCTTTGACGGTTTATGAAAGCATATCTTACACTTTTTACTGTCTTCCAGACTCCAGTAGACCTTATAGATGACTGACAGTTATAATAAAGTACTCTGTGATGACTGACAGTCAAAAACACGCAATACGCGTATTAGCACATCGAATTCACGTTCTCTACACATTTAAGTTACCTACACACTCTACAGTTCATAATAATTATATGACGTAGGTATAGATTTAATAACTTGGTATTGCCAAATTTGTCCAGATATATTTAATTGATCGACTAGCAAATTTTACGTCATTGTAAAAGACTTTTAACAGTAGGTACTTACATTTACAAATGCAAACAATTGCTTAAAAATTGATGTTTTCATTGTTTAAAAATAGCTTGTTTACAATTTAGAAGGAACTAGGCTATCGCGTTCTATACATGGTTACGTATTAAGCAGGTTGTTATGAAACTTTTATTTCATATTGTACGTATGCCTTACAATTATATTAATTCAGATAAGAGAGCACCCAGTTAGGTATTCAAACAAAAACAAACAAGTCTTATCGTTACCAATACCAATGGGCTAAATGCGAAAATAACACATACAGACCTTTTAGCCATTTGCTGCTATCCAACCAAATTGTAAAGGGGTTTAATATTAGTGGAGTCTTTGTATGCGTATACTTCTGCTCATGGTCGCGCTATACCCTCAACCTCCTTGTTTTCATCGTATCGTTTTTTTTCAACGTTGCTAGCCCGTTCGTGTTATAAAGCGCGACATGGATCTACAATATACCCCCCCTTGTAACGACATTGCGACTTTACTTTCAAGTTTATTGTACAATTCTACGATTTGTATAACTTACTGGTTTCAGTGCGACTAATCAAAATATGTACCTAGTTATGAAGGTTGGTTTTCAAGAAAAGCGGTTCTATCGCAAAAGGCGTAGAGTCGAAAGCAGCTGTGAAAATGAATCGAATTGGAAGGACGTCAGTCACTAGTCGTTCAATATATTGTCGAATGAATCGGTATAATGAACCCATCGTCTTGAAATGTATTTGAAGTAGAATAGACTATTTTCATGAGTTTAAGGATAGGATTGGTAAAGTTAAAAAATAATGTAAAAAACACTAAAAAAATCTTGGCATGTTATCTTCCTATATATTCGTTTAATTTATATATTTCTAAGAATCCACGCTTGTCATCATTGGCTACACTCACAATGTCTCTGTTTGCTATACTTCGCCACTACCATCTCGACTTATCAAAAGATGAAATATTTTCTAGATAAAGATGGTTTAGCTATCTTATAATACTGTTAAAAATCGATATGAACATTAATAATTTTGTTAATTACTAGTTAGTTTATTCATGTACGGTATTACGAGAGAAATAATTAACAAATCGTGCGTTACTCATATTGTTAATGCGTGTAATGCTATTTACTAATGATTCTTGATAATTCATTATTAGCGTTTTAAAAGACGACTTAGCTAACTTAGTTACCTAATAACGTAATACCCGTATTGAGAATTCATCAAAATTCAATTATAATTACTATTTCATATATTTTAAAATGACTAATAATTTTTTTTTTCATCCATTAAATTGAGTAAATTACAAATCTTTTTTCTTGATGAATATGTACAATTATTGAGGACGGATTCATGTTAAAATTACTGTATTTTGGAATACATATTTTATGGATCTCAACATTGTCCTTTTCCACTGACACAGTGTTTTTATTAAATTTCATTGTACACTTTACAATAAAGAAGAATACAAAGATTCATTTATAGGATTAAATAGCAACAAAACAAATACAAGACTGCCGTTGTAGTTTTTTACACGTGGTATTTTTTATATACTTACATGTAATTACATACGTACAAATACATACTTTATTACAAATAAGTAAGTAAGTTTATTACAAATGACTTTATTAAATTTATTAGGAGCACATAGATTTGATTTCAAATGGAACACCATTTCATGTTTCAGGTAAAAAAACTGTCACTCGAATGCACGCATAAATTAACACAAATACTCTACTTTATTTTAAAGACAGGAAATAGGGGGCAATTACATTGCAAGTTTTTACAACTATAGACAAAGTTACCATAAAGTGACCTAAGCTAAAACTACAATTTAAAATCTGTAACTAAGTATAGCACAACCGTGTTTGTGTATATTTTTAAGGATTGTTTAACTTTGTTAAAATTGAATATTAAAAGTTATTTGAAATATTTGGTTTTATGTATTTCTACGTATATCATTCATGCGACACAGTATCATCATCTATAGGACGCCTTAAATCCCCACCGCGCAGTGCCAGTCGCGCAGCCGCCATTACGGTATAAATACCGCAAGCGCCACCGACGTCACGTAGTCGAAATCGAGTGGTGAAGGTGCGAATAATGGAGAGGTGGCGTCCATATTGTATTCTTATAATCGATCATCGTAAGAGCTAGCAGAGCGACCGCCGACGTTATTAGTCGTGAAAGTAAAGCAGTGTAGTGTTTCGACGTGTCATCCCAGCAGATCGACAGCGGTTTGAGGCCGACCCCGGCGGATCGCAACGATCGAGAGAATAGCCACATACAGTCTCGCGTGCGGCGACCATTTTGTGAAACATCAAGCTTGCGAGGACGCCGCGCGAGTCAACAGACGGAGCCTACCACCGACTGAAACAAACGGTGCCCGTCTACACAATCTCAACATTCTCAAGAATATTAGTGTACGTGTTAATAAGTGTCGTAGCGACATCAGAAAAAAAAAAGAGGAACATCATTTGGCGACTCAAACTATGAACCGCACGGCTCCACCATGTGCCGCGGCCACCATGGGCGTACAACCAGCCCGCGGACGGCGCCGTGTTGCGCTTCGGCGCTCCGGTACACGCGATGAGCGCACGGAACGCTACGCGGCGAGCAAGTGGGGCGCAGCACCCGCCGCTGCAGCGCTCCCGCCCCCGCCGACCCACTGGCGACGTGAGGGGCGCTGCCGACCGGAGCCCGACCGTGCATTGCCACTCAAGCTGCTCCTCAACGTCATGGCGTAGAACGCCGCCGTCGTACGCCGCCCTATGGACTCTAAGCTGCTAGTGTTTTAAGTATGGTGCGCGGGTGCGGCGGAGCGGTGGACAATGGCCCGCGGCTCCGTCGTGCTGACTTTTTTATTTCGAGGGGCGATTCGCGGCTGCCGGCAGGCCTCCCTGCACGCGGCCGCGACTTGCAGCCTACCAAATTCCGGCGTTAGGTATTATTTTGTGAAAATTTTAGTAGGTAAGTTGTGTCCCGTGCTCGCGAGCACCGGCGTCTCCTTCCCTGTTATAAACTTGAGAAAAACACAAAAAAATAAACGGGGTGGAGGTTCCGGGGTTCTCGGGCTCGGGGCGGCGACGCGGTCCGGGGCAAGCACGGCGGTGCCCCTCTTATTTTGCTCGGGCTGCGCCGCCGACCGCCGCTCGCACCGGTCCGCGACGTCTGATCGTATCGTTTATTTATCAGAGAGCGATGTTTATTTGAGCGACGGGCCCCACTCGGGCGGGGAGGACTCGCCGTCATTTAGCTTTAAACGTTGATGTGTGAGGAGTGCGGGCCCGCCGCCCCTAGGTGTAGATTTTAAATTATATAACGATACGGTAAACGTGAAACCGACTGTTGAAGATTGGGAGTCTATTATATATGTTTGTACAGTTAGAATATTGATCTCAGCTGCGGCCGTCAGCGGCCCGCCTTGTCTAGGAGCTTTCTGTGATGTACAAAAAAAAAGGTATATTTGGAATTTTACAAGTTTTTTATAATTAATTTGTAATGTATACTTTTAAGTGAAGAAGTGCGGTGTCGCGCTAGACTGTCCGCAGCGTCCTGTTCCCACCTTGTCCCCATCCCTTGTTCCTGTCCTGTCCCAGGGCTCTTCGGAGCCCGCCAAATGGTTCAGAGTTTCTGACGGAAAGTCACAACTCACTCTTTGAGTGAATATTTCTTTTTAGCCTCAAGATCAAATCTGAAGACTGATCTCTAAGAAGATTTTTATGCCTTCTTTCAAGCAAGAAAAGGGCTACAACAGATCATCAAGAAAGAAGCGGCAAGACTAAGAAAAGAAAGCACAAGAATGGAAGTAGCAAGCCAGAAGTAAGAAGCCTACAATACAGGATCAACATATTTTGGTATGAAAACTTTTTATTACCTATTTAATAACATAGTATATTACTTCTCATAAACTTTAAGACAAATATCATTTTCCTCAATTCTCTGCCAGCCATACTGACCAGTTATAACATTATCATTCAATTAACATTGTCTTAGCTCCTTAAAAATCAATCAGTTAAGTGTCTAACAATAATAACTTGACACCTCTCACACACAGCCCTCTGATCCCAAACTAGGCAGAGCCTGTACAATCATAAACGATCTGCTGATAAACATACTTCTATATTTCTAAATACATACATATTATAAAACAAAGTCCCCCGCCGCATCTCTGTCTGTTCGCGATAAACTCAAATACTACTGAATGGATTTTCTTCCGGTTTTTACCAATAGATAGAGCGATTCATGAGGAAGGTTTAGATAAATATATAATTTGTTAAGGTTTTGTGTAAATTGGTTGAAAATATGATGATGATTGTTGAAGATGTCTCTGCTATCCGTGTGTGGCAGGGGCGAGTTGCTGGTTATTAAACACAAATTACACACAGATACATGATCATGCTCATCACAAAATTATTTTGTCCTGGGTGGGACTCTAACCCACCTCAGCAGTCAGGGTCAATAATCACTAGACCAACAGGCCAGTAAATTTAGAACATGCTTGTGATCACCATATACTTTTATTTTGGGACATTACACAGCTAAGCATAGGTTTACTGTGGGGTCTAGAACATGGCCATACATATGTATATATACTTTCTTGTACATAAACACATATTAGACAGAAACATAGACAATTTATTATATTCAACTTGTAAATAATGATTTCTACAATTTCAATGAATATTGCAACAAGCCATTATTGATAGGCTCTTTGCTTTTCCACTGTTTTTGCTTCAATGGTCTGATTTATTATAATAATTTTCTTAGGACATATTCTACAGCATGTATCTGACAATGGAAACACACCATCATCATCATCTCCCTACCTTTGTCCCAATTTTATTTGAGATCGGTGCAATATGTTTTATTCTTCCATTCTACTCTATTCAAAAAATTCAAAATTTATTCAATTAAGACACTAAGTGACATTTATGAACGTTAAATTGAAGCTAGAGTTAAAATCATAGAATCGGCACAAACAGACGCCACAGCATGTACTGGATTGTCAAGGTACATTAGGTGAAAACACCAAAATCTACTGCCTGCTTGTGTCGATCTGTAACTTCCAGTTTCCAAAATGCGTAGGGCCTTATGAGAAGAATACTGGCAAAGAAACTCATGGCCAATCTTTTTAAAAGTCACCGTTCGTCATTTCACTGCTTACTCCATTTCTTGCCATATCTTCTCTCACACAGTCCATCTATATTTTATTTGGTCGTCCTCTTCTCTTATACCCGTCAACATCCAAACATAAAATTCTTTTCACCACATTTTGCACATCCCTCCGCATCACATGTCCATACCACGACAACCTATTACTCCTCAGCTTTTCCTCCACTGGTGCTACTTTCAGGCTCCCTCTAATATATTCATTTCTCACCTTGTCCCATCCTAGTCACACCACACATCCATCTCAACATTCCCATTTCGGCTACGTGCAGGCTTCTCTCATCTAATCCAATGACAATGGAAACACATCTTGCTTAGATCACTGAAAGAAAATAATAGAAGTAACCAAAATATGCATAGTTAAAGATTTTAAAACAAAGTTTTTTTTATTTTATTTTAGAATTGTTTAAATTTGATTTAAAATCAAAGCTTAATGTACACATTTCACTTACTTTTATGAGAAACGGAGGTGTTAAGTACACCTCCGTTTCTCATTCAAATGGTCAAAACTTTTAAACGGATAATTACGTAACACACTGTATTAACACAGTTACACATACTTTATTTTGTAGACATGTTATACTAATTCAAATGTCAATTTAACCCTTGCACTCCAATCTTGTAATCGAATGCTCATCACTGCTACATAGGACTTTGAACATGTACTTTATTTATTTGTGATATAGAGGGATAATCAAAATGTGGTGAACAAGAGAGTTTTATATGTGGAAATTGACAGGTACAAAAGTGGACAAAGAAAAAATGGCTGAACTGTGTAAATAGGATATGGCTAGAAAGGGAGTAAGCAGTGAACTGATGAATGATAAGGGTTGAATGGACGAAGATAAATAAATGTGGGATAAGGGTAGTTCCTCGAGGACAGTCCTTTTTTCTGAATGACAGTATGTATGCATAATTTCATGATGATTGGATGAATTATATGGCAGCCCATAAAATACTAACAAATATTGATTTAATGGTCACTGCTCTGCCTCTAAAGGTCGTAGCGTGATGTTACATAGCCTTTATAACGTTCCTCAATAATAATACTCTATCAAATACTTCAGCTTTATTTATCAATACTGTAATTTTTTCGATCTAAGGTTGTATAGATTAGATTTTAAAAATAGTCTGCAAGTCTGTAACTGAGTATAATCCTCTACATGCAGCCAACAATTCCCGTCCAATCCTACAGATGTGACACTTAACATAATATATTTGCTTATTCATATACTAACTGTCCAGCACTGATATCTTTCTTTGGGGCTTTGTAATGTTATTATTATCATTGTTTTAAGTGCCTATTGCTACTTCGACCATTTCTGGCCTTATGTGGTGCACTTCTACTTTACAGTTCACTGCTCAGACTTATAGCTTCGAGAAACCTCCAGATCCTATCAGCAGTGATTGCTTGTATTTCCTGTGGTTGCATGATGTGCAACCCTAGGTTAATACTTCGGTGCCGCATTTGTTGGCCACAAGAGCATAAAATATGCATTGCTGTCTCTTCTGTCTCTTGACAGAATCTGCATATTGTGTTCTCGCCCAATTTAAGGTTTAACATATATTTGTTCAGTTTGCAGTGTCCGGTGAGGACTCTTGTTACTGCACAGGTTTTGTATCTTTTGAGCTCCAGAAGTTCTTTGAGGATACTTTATTATCATAGCCCTTTATTAAGGCTTTCGAGTGTCTTAGACCAGTCATGGTTGTAATGTTACCAGGACAGTTAAAATAATTTGACCTAAGAAATCATTTTAATTCCCAGCACAGTAACAGTTTTGAGCAGTAAAGCATCAAATTCAATATCTTCACTACATAGTATAAAACAAAGATTTTGATGCGGTTTTTTTTAATAGATAGTGAGTGAAGAGGAAGGTTTATATGTATAATAACATCCATTAGTGGAGAAATACTATTATTTTTATGTGATGTCGTAAATAATTACATAACTACTGGATCGATTTTAATCATTTTTTCAGTGAATGACATAGGCTATATATTTTATACCCGTGCGAAGCCGGAGCGGGCCGCTAGTTAATTCATAAAATTGATCATCTATTATGGTATAATTATGGTAAATTTAAATAATAATTATAATACTTAATTAAAAAATATAGATCAACGTCAACACCACAGTCTCCGTAACAATAGGTTGCTTTGTTAAATGTAGAATTATTATTAAAGAAAACAAATGGATACATCATAATATATTATCATATCTGCTTATGTCGTCCGTTTAGAAATGGTTGAGCCTTGGGAGAAGAAATATAATATACGACTCTCGGTCTTAAAGACACCAGCTTTCGCCTGTGGATTTGCCTGTGTAAAAGTTTTTCTTTATCCTTGTTGTAGAAACGCGGTGTTATAAGTTTAACAAGTGTACTCGTATCTGTGTCTGTCATAGCTCCCAAATGGATGAACCGATTTGACTCCTTTTTTTTTGTTTGAAAGGTGCCTCAATCGGGAGTGTTCTTAGATATAATCCAAGAAAAACTGTTCATCTCTCTTCTAATCCTTGAAGTAATTTTCGAGTTGGGGGTATTTTAATTAGAAATATCCTTATGGAACAGATTTTTTTTGTATCAAAGGTGCCCTCTGGCAACATGTATTCTATGCAAAATTGTATGATGATTGGTTGATTAATTATGGTGTGAAAGGCTAACAAACAAACTCACAGACCACACCTTTTTGTAACAGCCTGTATAATCATCACTACATATTATAAAACAAAGTCCCCCGCCGCGTCTGTCTGTTCGCGATAAACTGAAAGAATTTTCTAACGGTTTTCACTAATAGACAGAGTGATTCATGAGGAAGGTTTAGGTGTTTAATTGTTAAGGTTTTGTGTAAATTGATTGAAATATGATGATGTTTATTGAAGATGTCTCTGCTACCCTTGCAAAGCCGGGGCGGGTTTGCTAGTATTAGTTAAAATTCAGTGATGCAACATATTATTTAGTAGTGTAGTGTCCTGTCAAACAATTTTTAGAATTGGTTTATTAATCAACTAGCAACTAGGTTTCACCCGCGTAAGTCCTGACCCCGTTTGAATATCTGGATAAAAGTAGTCTATACGTTAATCCAGGTCTCCAGCTATCTACATACCAATTCAATCGCAATCAGTGCAGTAGTTTTTGTGTGAAAACATTACAAACATACACACAAATATTTCCTCTTTATAATATTAGTTTAAGATTTCCTATTTTATCGTTCTAAGTATTGTGAATCAATATCTTCTGATAAAAGCAGAAGATGGGCAAAAGAAGTCTTGTTTAATGATCAGATAGTTGACATAGTGCAGACAGTCGATGGGCCTGTTTGTCCAGTGGTTAGCGATCCTGACTGCTGAGCCACAGGTCGCGGTTTTGATTCCCATTCGGGATAAATAAATTGTGTGATGAGAATGATCATTTGTACTGTCTGGGTGTAACTTATCTTTAAATATGTATGTATTTAGTAATACATAAGTATGTTTATCGGCAGTCTCGTTACCATAATACAGGCTCTGCCTAGTATTGGGTCAGATGGCCGTGTGTAGAGATGTGTCAAGTTAATATTATTACGGATAAGTCAATTTAATTATGGTTTGATTAATAAACTCTTTGTACTAACACATCCCGAAGGAAGTAAGGTAGAGGCTGTCTTTGTTTCCCCAATCAATACAAATAAATAACATTGAAGCATCTGTTTGTAATGTCAAAATAATAGCTTTAATCTCATACAGTTATATGCACGATACCTATGTCTAAAAATCAGTTTAAATTTTTTTTGTCTGTTTGTTCCTGCTAATCTCCGGAATGAGTGGACCGATTTCCATGGCAGATAGCTAGTGTTATAAGGCTTAGGCAACTTTTATTTTGGAAAAAGAATTAGGGTTCCGCGCAAAATATATAAATATGTACACGCGAGCGAAGCTAGTAAGTTATAAAAAATAATACTGAACTAGCTTTGGAAATAATTTTTGGATTTCTGTTTATCTGTTAATCGATTAGGAGCAAGGGAACTTAAACTTGTTGGGCAGTCCTGTAAAAGGTTTGATCGCAAACGGATCAACAATTCATTTACTATCCAACTAAATACCCCGCACAGCTATACACAGTACAGTTAATATTTTCATAAGGAAATAAATACCGTGACCCTCAACCGATATCAACTGATAAAGTGACAAATAGCATGACGAGGTGATCGTGACAAGCGACGAATGTGACCAATTGCAAGTATAACAGTGGTTTTATTGTGACGTGACGTTGCATATGTGACGAAATGCTATTTTGTAACGTGAAGCGTGTGATCCACTAAGGTGACTGCTCACCAGCAGGAACAGAACCCTAGTGGCTACTTAAGCGCCACTCATTTATAAGATGAAGTGTCGTATAGGAGGCTCTTTAACTAAAGTCAATTATGGCGACAAAACAAGCCTTAATGACATCTGAGAATTGAGTAGGGTTTGAGTGTTTGCCCATTGAATAGATAAATCAATAATATACTTAATGTATATGTACCTATATTATTATTTTTTTACTTCTTTTATTAAATCATTAAATGTATTCATTTATAATAGGTATCTAGGTACTTACATTTTTATGATATGATGCAAACGAGCAGACGGGTCACCTGATGGTGACAACCGCCGCCCATGGGCAACTGCAATACAAGTGGGAGTAGGGGAAGTGCGGGACAGGGAAGGGCTAGAGCCTTCGGTAAACTCCCTCACTCGGCGAAACACAACACAAGCATTGCTTCACTGCCGGTTTTCTGTGAGGCCTTGGTGTTACTGGCCGGTTGAGCCGGCCCATACGGGCCGAAGCATGACTCTCCCACATTAGATTGTATTTAATTTCATGTGTAAGATTTCATGTCTTTTAATAAGGAAACAGTTTCTTTTTCAGAGCAATCAGTGTTTATATTTTTTTAACACCCACACACGTTGCACGAAAGCAAAACATAAAAGGTTTTTAATTATTTTGAGGTGACTTTTCTCTAATAGAAATATTCAAGAAAAAAGTTAATTGTTTCTTCCAAAGCGAATATATTTATAAATAATTTTAATACCATAGAAATATAATGTAATAATAAAAAAATTAAAATGATTCTGACTACTGAGCCAGCGGTCGTGTGCTCGATTCCCACCCAGGAAAAATAATTGCGTGATGAGCATGATCATTTGTTGTGTCTGGGTGTAATTTATCTATACATATTAAAGATAAATTACTTATCATGTATTTAGTAATATTTAAGTATGTTCAGACTCAGGCTCTGTCTATTTTGGAATCAGACGGCGATGTGTGAGGTGCCTCAAGTTACTATTATAATTTATATCAGTCTCAAATATCTTAAAATAAATTATCGATAAACAGACAACCGTATGCATTCCACTGCAAATGTCAGGGGTTGGCGGATTCCCAGTGCAAATATTTGTGTGCATGATGAATTTGCATTGTTCAGCGAAAAGCTATGCTTAGTTGGGGTATAGATGGCGCTGTGTAATGTCACAGGATATCATTATTATAACGAGCCTGTGGAAAGATTTTGCAGCACTGATTGGCCGAACGCGTGATGTCATGGTCTGAAATGTGGAATATGATAGTTGTTTTTGAATTATGTTACACTAGCAACCCGCCCCGGCTTCGCTCTGGTAGCAGAGACATCTTCAACAGTTAACATATTTCAATCAATTTGCAAAAAATCTTAACAAATCTTAACAAGTCTATTAGTGAAAACCGCTTGAAAATCCGTTTAGTAGTTTTTGAGTTTATCGCGAATAGACAGACGGACAAACGCGGCGGGGGACTTTGTTTATAATATGTAGTGATAACTATAAACCACGTTTTATAGAAAAGTGTGGTTATATTTTCGGATAACTGATAAGTAGTTAAGGTTTAGTCAGACTAAAATTATTGTTTTTCTTTAGATAAATACATTGATAAAAATATGGTTTTTCTTGCACGCACATTGCTAAACAATGTCTTGTCAATTTTCATATCAATTTTAATGATGTTTTTATTTTCTTGTAAAGAAAAATCCGGATATATCATCATTATCCTAAGGATCTATTACCTAATCTGTAATTTAAATCATATATCCTTTGATTATATACCTGAAGCATATATCTCTTACGAAATATATTATCGGCTTTAACGGCAAATTTTCAAGTTGGTATTTATTTTCAGTCACAAAATAACGTTTCTGTCTTGTTTCTGTATTTAAAATTACTTTTGCTGTAAAATTTTCAGCGTTAGTACCATAGTAGCGCGTGTGTGTTAATCAATTTACCAAGTACAACCAATTCAATTAAAAAAAAGAATGATTAAAATCGGTCGGTACAAAAAAAAAAAAAAGAATATTCAGTACAATTTTTATAATCTCTTCCTTTTTGAAGTCTGTTAAAAATATGACAATTAGTTCTTGTTCTTTTATAATCGCACTTATTTTAAAGAAAGGTTCTATTCATAAGCTTCGATAACGCGTTTGGCAGCGGAATAAATGCAATGCATTGAATCAGTTGAATGAATGAATTAATGAACTAATGCAACAGTTGCGATCGGTGCAATGACCTTTTGACAGTTATTTTAAATGCCATGTAATCGAATTTAAAGCGAATCTTCATTGGTAAGTGGTAAGCAAAAAAATTTGTCCATTTAATTGAATTGTATATATTTTTTATCTATTTCAATCAAAGAAAGATGTAGTGATGTCAATGTGGGCGAATTTATTTGTTGAAGTATATTTCTACGTCTGATTTGATTGCTTCGAAGGTATAAGGAATACTAGATATTATATTTTATTCAGAAATTCGTGAAAAGGACATCTATTCCGTCTGTGCGTGGTAAGAAGACACTGATACCGATTCTGAAATTTAAGGCAATAAAATGCGCCCACAAAATGGTGTGGAGGTTTATTGTGGGGTTCTTGTTTGGTTGACTTTACTGTATTACACACATAATTTACTGTAAATATATACTTATGATACTACCTTACCTATAGCTTACGGGGAGACGACGACAACGTTATATCAACAATTCTTAAAGGCGCTACTCACATTATAATACTAATTGCCATTACAATGCCACTACAACAGTAAAAATTGGGATGGGTGAAATTGACATCACCGTCCAAATTTTTTCTAGGCACTAAGGCACCATTTTACAAAAAAAAATAGCTAATTAAAATTTTCCTAAAAAATTTATTTTTTCCAAAAAAAATTTACAGCTGGTGGCTTGGTCACTTAATAATAATAATAGCCTTTATACAGACGCAAATATATTTTTAAATATTTACAAATAACAAACTTAAGTTAACGACACTGCTGAGTGACACGGTGACATCGACAACTTCGTCTGTTTGCCCAACATTGGCAAAGGCCTCCTCCATTTCTTTCCACTCTACTCGGTTAAGAGCTTTCCTTGTCCATAGTTTTCCTGCTATCGTCTTTATCTCGTCTGTCCACCTCCGCATCTGTCTGCCTCGTTTCCTTTTTCTATTTCTAGGGTACCAAAACACTGCTTTTGTTCCATTTTTCGATGCCTCATAATGTATGTCCTATCCATTGCCATTATAGTTTCCATATTCTAGTTGTAACATTTTGCATCTTAGTGCTACTTCTGATGACTTTGTTTCGTACTCTGTCTGATTTTCTTAAATTCAGCATGCTTCTCTCCATAGCTGCCTGGCAAGTTTCTAATTTTTTGCTTTGCGCTTTGGTGAGAGCCTAGGTTTGGCAGCCATAGGTTAGAACTGGTAGCACGCAGGTGTTGTACAGTTTTGATTTGACATGCATCTTGATTTCTTTGTTCTTCATAATTTCTTTTAGCCGTCAGTAGCACTTCCATGCATTCCCAATTCTAGTGTTGTGTTTTGTCTATTTCCTTTGACATTATATCATTCATTGAAATTTGTTGGCCTAAGTAAGTGTACTCTTTGACATACTCAATTGGTACGCCGTTTATGATGATGGGGTCTTCGGTTGTATTTGTTAGTGCTTTGGTTTTGGAGGCGTTCATCGTTAGGCCTACCTTGCGGCTTTCTCTTTCCAGGTTTATGAGCATGTTTTGTAGGTGTTCCTTTGTTTTAGCGAATACAATAATGTCGTCAGCGAACCGTAAGTTGGATAGTCTTTCTCCGTTTATGTTTAGCCCGTAATGGTCCCAATTTAATTTCCGAAAGATTTCTTCTAAGACAGCTGTAAATAATTTAGGCGATAACGGGTCCCCTTGTCTTACACCTCTGTTTATTTTTGTTTCCTTCCCTTCTTTTTCTAATTTAATTTTAGCTGTACTGTTTGTATATAGGTTTTTTATTATTCTGATGAACTTAAGTTTGACTCCTTGGTTCTTTAGACAGTACCAGATATTGTCATGCTCAATTGAGTCAAATGCCCTGTTGTACTCGATAAAACAGAAGTAGAATGATACATTAAACTCCCTGTTCTTCTCGATAATTTGTCTTACAGTATGTATTCGGTCTTATGTCGAATAGCCTGCCCTAAATCCGGCCTGTTCCCTAGGTTGGTTTTCTTCTAGAGTTCTTGTTATTTTGGCTAAAATTATTTTGGCAAAGATTTTATAAATATTGGATATTAGACTAATGGGTCTATAGTTATTTATTTCGGTCTTGTCACCCTTTTTGTGGAGCAGGATGATGGTTCATGCAGTCTACTGTGATGGAATAATTTCGGTATTCAATATATCATTGAAAATACAGGTTAGTGGTGGTACAATGTAGTTTCTGTAGTTTAAAAGCAATTCATTGGGGTTCTCGTCAGGACCAGGGGCTTTCTCGTTCATCTGTGTTTTGATTGCCTTATGTACTTCATCTTCTAGTATGGGCACAGATAAGATAATAGTTACTTCGTATGGGTGGCACATTATCATCGTTGCTTAGTTCGGTGATTTCAATTTGGCTCTTGCTGGAGTACAGGTTATTGTAGAAATTCTTAGCTGTTGATAGAATATCTAATCTTTTGGTTGTTATCATGCAATGTCGGTCTTTCATATTAGCTATCCAGTTGGTTTTGTCGGTTTGGTCACTTAGTCAAACGCAAAAAAATAGTTTGTTAAAATTGTAATAACAAAAAATTATCCCATAAAAACTTGTCCAGCTGCGTGGTCACGAAGTCAAACATAAAAATATTAAAATTAAATATTAAAAGTAGGGAGTTCCGATAGAGCGCTTATGAACACTTCGAGCACAAATAAATAAAATTTAAGTATCTATTCGTAATGTCAAAATAATAGTTTTTTAAACGTCATACAGATATTTGCACGATACCTATGCCTAAAAATCAGTTTTTTAAATTTTTGTCTGTATTTCTTTCTGTCTGTGAGTTAGTTCCGGCTAATCTCCAGAACGGGTGGACCGATTTCCAAGGGACTTTCACTGGCAGATGGTGCTATGAGGAGTAACTTAGGCTACATTTATTTTGTATTGATAAATATGTATACGCGAGCGAAGTCGCGCGATACCTGGTAGTTAATAATGAACAGTTCGATTGAGAAACGCTAATAATTTCTAATAATTTACCAGACATAGTGATACTTTACATACATAGTTATATATAGTAATATAATCTCCGATAGTGTTATTGCGTTAGTATATATGAAACATATGTATCGATAAGGTTATCACTCTTATCTGGACCCGGTGAATAAACTTGAAGTTGTTTGTCATGTGTCATGTAGAGGACCACAGACTATTAAAAAAATATTCCATTGAACATATTTTTTTGTGGGATAGAGGGCTAATGAGCTGACGTGTCACCTGTAAGTGACTAACGCCGTCCGTGGGCAGCTGCAACTCAAGAGTCACATGTGCGTTGCCAGCCTTTAAGGTGGGTGTAGGGGAAGGGGGGAAGGGAGGGAGAGGAGGAAGGGGGGAGAGGGAAGGGTTAGGGCCTCCGGGATCCTCATTCCTTCGACGAAACATAACGAAATCATTGTATAATCCCGGTTGAGCCGGTCCATACGTGCCGAAGCATGGCTCTCCCACAGTTGATATTTTTTCTTTGATTACAATACTTTTAGTAACTTTTTTGTTTTATGATAATATAATAATGATAACGGGAATTAACGCGATCAATTATTTAAAAGGTATCACATAGCCGTCGCCAGTGCAACTTGATCGAAACGTCAAGTAATTCAAAGATATGAAATACCTATTACATACGTGATGGCGGGCGTGAATTACCATCAACATAATATACTATAGGTAAATACATATATATATATATATATATATAGATAAGTTCGATTCCCACCCAAATAATTGTGTTATGGGCACGATAAATTGTTCTGTGTCTGGGTGTAATTTATCTGCAACTAGCAACTCGCCCCGGCTTCGCACGGGTAGCAGAGACATCTTCAACAATCATCAACATATTTCAATCAATTTACACAAAATGTTAACAAATTGTACACCGAAAGCTCCTCATGAATCGAGAGTCCCCATTTATTCAAATGCCGTATAAAAACTTGTTCAAGACGAACTAAGATGACGTTATTTTAATCGACACCTACGAAGACGCTTACTAAAAACACAGAGCAAAAGAGATGGCATTCAACGGATAGCGGCTCTCGCAACGTGGTATTAAAGTTTATTTAAGCGTATCAGACTTTAGTCGACAAATAAATTGCTTATTTCGATAGCAACATATGTTACCTACTTGTTTCAATTTGAAATAAGACCTTGTTTCGAAGTGCACAAGGTTTACACCTTATATGAAGAAACTTTAGTGAATTTTAATTTAGCGAGTTAAGTAACAGAATTTGGACCATTGTCGTCTGCAAATCGCCAGTGCGAGATGTATCAACGGCCAGTTGATATTGATTCCCCGTCCGTTCCAATCGAGCGTCTTGAAGACGTCTTCCAATGCATTGGTAAACAGTTTCGGAGATATAACGTCTCACTGTCTTACCCAGCGATGCAATTGGATTGGTCTTGTGTCTCTATTCTTGTACTTGGACAGTCATCGTTGCGGCTTCTTATAGACATCTCAGCACTTGGACATATAGGCAGCCGACCAGACATCTCTGCATAGATTCCAGGACAGCCCAGGTCTCGATAGTATCAAAGGTCTTTTCGTAGTCCACATACACTAGGGAGAGAGGCTGATTATAGCTGAAGCCTTTTCGAAATCCGGCCTGCTCCACGGGCTGGATGTCATCGAATTTTTGGGCACAACGATTCGTAAAGACCCTCGAGAACAACTTATACACATGGCTCAGGAGTGATATGGGGCGGTAGTTCTTCAGTAGGCTTTTGTCTCCTTTCTTAAAGAATAAAGCAGCAACTCTTGTAGCAATGGATTCTTATCCATCACTACACTACACAGAACATAACGCTGACAGTGGACCTAAATAAAAAAGGTTAACGATATCTGAAGTGGGGCAAAATCGGCATATGACGTTTTTGCCCCATTCAAACTAGATGGAAATAGGCACTTGATGATTTTGGCGTTACAAAGTTAGCAGCTCAACAAATTTAAGTATTGCAGCATTTCTTAGCAAAAAAATACGAAGAACGTAAAACGGACATTGACCCATCTGTACTACAGTCTCTCGACACTGAAAGTTGAATTATTGTATACTAGCAGCGTCCCGGTTTCACCCGCGTAAGTCCCGATCATGTGGGAATATCGGGATAAAAAGCAGCCTATGCGTTAATCCAGGTCTTCAGCTATCTACACACCAAGTTTCATCGCAATCGGTTCAGTGGTTTTTGCGTGAAAGAGTAACAAACATCCATTCATCCATCGAAACTTTCACATTTATAATATTAGTGGGATTTACCTTCGATAAAGTACAGTACAAATCGCTCACACTTCACTTTTGAAATATAACTGAACTTCATACACTATTTTACCCTGTTCTATACCAAATTATGCCAACTAGGAAATTGTATTTTGTAGTATAAAGTAATGCTTTAATTGTTTTTAAACTTTCGGGACTTTGATACATTTTAAATGTGTAATTCGGGACTTAATCGCGATAATATTTTAAAGGTATAATACCTCTTGGTTACCCGACGTTTCGATCCAATTGCACCGATCGTGGTCACGAGTGGACTGTATTATGATTAATGCTTTTTAATTATTTTAATAAATAATTAATAATGTATGAGTAATGCTTTTTTACCCACAGAGCTACCAAAAAAGCTACTCGATTGTAATGGGTTTAATTAGCAACAGACGATTTTGCCCCTTAGACGGACTTGGCCGCCCTGACCTTATCTAAGTATGTATATCCGTGTTCTTGAGCCCACAGTACAAGCTACGCTTAGTTTGAGTCTAAAATTAGATTATTAATAGCAAGTAACTATTATCTTATATGTGTTAATAGTATTATTTTTTTCCAAAATACAAGTAGCTTAGGTTACTCCTCATAACACCAGCTAGCTGCCAGTGAAACTCCCGTGGAAATCGGTCCATCCATTCCGGAGATTAGTCGTAACAAGCAGACGGATAGAAAGATTATATATTATACTAGCAGCGTCCCGCGGTTTCACCCGCGTAAGTCCCGATCCCGTGGGAATATCGGGATAAAAAGTAGCCTATCTGTTATTCCAGGTCTCCAGCTATCTACATACCGAGTTTCTTCACAATCGGTTCAGTGGTTTTTTGCGTGAAAGAGTAACAAACATCCATCCATCCAAACTTTCACATTTATAATATTAGTTTGATAGTAGGATTATAGATTATATTCAAATTCAAAATTCAATTCAAAAAACCTTTATTTCATAAAATTTACCATCAATTATTCGAAATCGTCGATTTAATAAATTTTTATTATAATTAAAAAATATAGATCAACACACACAGAGTCACCGCAACAATAATTTGCTTCGTCAAATGTAAAATGATTAAAGAAAACAAAATGGATAACATAATATCACATCTGCCTGTTTCGATCTATAACCGCCCGTTTCCAAATGGTTGAGCCTTGTGAGAAGAAATCGGGCAAACTCACGGCCACTCTTTTAAAAAAGAAAAACCAGACTTATTTTATTTTTTGGTAAATGTACCGTGTATACATTCAGGTGCATTAAGTAAAATGCTGTTATTATGATATTACAAACAGACACTTAAATTTTATTTATTTGTACGCATAGAAGATTATTATTATTTTTGGAACAATCTTCTGGAACTAACTAGTCCTCCTATACTGCTGTTATCTCCGTTATCTGTAACCCAAAAGTGGGTGATGTGTAACCACATGATATTAATGCCAAAATCTTTTTATACAGACCATGTTTTTTTCATGATTAAGTGATAATATAATGGGTCAAGGTTCGTCGTTTCTTATCAACGTGACATACCATTTTATCAACGACGTTTTCTGCTCCAAAAAACGTTGGAGATAATTATATTTGTTACATAGGCTGCACTAAAAGTATTGGGAATGGAATATTTCCACTGTTTCTGTCATATTAAAATCTTTTTAATTGAAAACTCCTTGGTTTTAAAAATCGAATACCATTTATTTATTTAAAAAAAGATTCTCGGTCTTATCACAAGGTTTTGTCAAACTTGTTTAGTCGTTGAGAAAATGGAATTGACTCGAGAAAATTCAAGAGCGATGATCTATTATGACTTTCGAAGTGGTTTAACGCAAAAACAGTGTGTTGACCGGATGATTTCTGCATTTGGTGATGAAGCCCCATCCAAAAACCACAATTTATCGCTGGTTTGCTGAATTTCAACGTGGACGTGTCAAGCTCAGTGATGATCCCCGTCAAGGTCGTCCAAAAACTGCAGTCACCCAAGAAAACGTTGATGCTGTGCGTAAGCTGGTTGAGGAAGATCGACATGTGACATACCGCGAAATTCAGGCAACTTTAGACATTGGCATGAGTCAAATACAAATAATCTTGCATGAACAATTAGGTGTAAAAAAGTTGTTTTCCCGATGGATACCGCATTCGCTCTGTGAAGAGCAAAAAGCGGCTCGCGTTACTTGGTGCGTCAGATCTCTCGAAAGATTCCACGCAGGATCCTCAAATGCTGTATACAACATCGTATCAGGTGACAAATCCTGGATATACGCGTACGAACCCGAAACAAAAAACCAGTCACGAGTTTGGGTGTTCGAAAATGAGTTAAAGCCAACAAAAATTGTTCGTTCACGGAGTGTTGCAAAAAAAATGGTGGCCACGTTTGTCTCTAAAACCGGCCATGTTGCGACTATTTCTCTTGAGGGACAAAGAACGGTTAATGCAGAATGGTATGCTAGCATTTGTTTGCAACAGGTCGTTTCTGAACTCCGTAAAGAGAACTGCAACTGCCGCATCATCCTCCATCACGACAATGCGAGTTCTCACACCGCGCACAGAACAAAAAGAGTTTTTAAAGCAAGAAAACATAGAATTATTAGACCATCCGCCGTACAGCCCCGACCTAAGCCCTAATGATTTCTATACTTTCCCTTAAATAAAGAATAAATTGCGTGGTCAGAGATTTTCATCACCTGAAGAAGCTGTGGACGCCTACAAAACGGCCATTTTGGAGACCCCAACTTCCGAATGGAATTGTTGCTTCAATGATTGGTTCCATCGTATGCAAAGTGTGTCAAATTTCGCGGAGAATACTTCGAAAAGCAATAAATACATTTTTAAATAGTAATGTTGTGTCACTTCCTTGATTCCCGAAATTTTCAGTGCCGCCCTCGTAATCACGAAATTTAAGCTTAAGATGGCTTAAGTTATGGTGCAATAATATATTTTTTAATATATTTATAAAAAGAATTTGTATATATATATGAAATAAATATATACTCTTATTTGCTGTTAGCATTCGCATCTTTTCCGTAACACCTTGTGTGTATAGGTAATTATGGGTGGCGATAGGAACCGTGACCCATTTAAAAAAACCGGACACGTTTGAGTGTGACTCGCGCACCGAGAGTTCCGTAGGCAAACAAACTTGCATGTAGGGACTAGTTCCATCTCGGGAATCAATTATTCTGGAAGATTTTTGCCCGTCTTTTCCGACACACTTGTCCGGTTTTTTAGGGTCCGTTCCTAAAAAAAACCCTTATAGGATCACTTTCTTGTCCGTCCGTTGGTCAAGACTATTTCTCTTAGGAACGCGTGAAGTTATCATCAAATATTTATCTCTACGGTCCCGAAGTACTGAAGCTGTAAAAAAATGAAACTTCAAAGACAACAAAATCAAAAGAAATTGTTGTTAATGTATTTTAACATTTCGCAGGTAAATTGAAACCTAGAGCGTACTTCCTATTGACCTAAAATCATAAAATTTGGTGAGACACAAAGGCCTCACAGCACAAGTAAATGAAAAAAATTCAAACTCGTTGATTTATAGTTATATCAAATAAAAAAAGGTTTTTGTGGTATTACAAACTTATGCTCTGCGCTGGTAATGAAATGGAATGTATAGTTTGGTCAGAAATACGGGCAAGAAAAAGAGAATCGATTCTAGAGATGAACGAACTATCAAGTAGCACAAGTAAAGAAAAAATCCGAAATTCGTTAATTCGTTGTTATATCACTTGAAAAGAATTGTTTTTGTGATTACAAACTTATATTTTGTGTTGGAAAGTTGACTTTGTCGTACATTGTAATCGCAAAGGTTTTTTTTTATTTTTTTATTTTTTTTTTATATAAAAGAATACTAGCAACGTGTGTCACACATTACTAGTATTCTTGTTAACCCCTCCAGCTAAGCTGAATATGCTTAAAAATTAACTTTGTCTTTCGGAAAAGACAGGCAAAAATGTTTGAGAATTGATTCTCGAGATAGACGTACAATCTACATGCTAGTTTGTTTACTTATGGAACCCTCGGTGTACGAGTCAGACTCGCACTTGTCCGTTGTTTTTTTCTTACCTTGTACCACACTTATAATCATGACCAGACTAGACGTTGGCTTTTAACATATGAGGTCTATTGCGCTTTTAGGTCTACCTGTTTCAAATCGATACTCGATATTATTGTTCTGTTCGTCCTCGAGTATTTAAAATTCAACTCAAAATGCGTGTCAAGGTGATTGGGCGTTTGCATTTCTGATTTGAAAGAGAGTGACTATACGAATATTTGATTTTGTGTGATATCATTATTATTAAATTACACTTTAACACTCCAATATTTAAAAAAAATGTGTGTGTGTACCAGAGTACACAGGTAAGAAGTGAAACTTCTTTACGACATATAATTTTTCTACTATTTGCAACTTCACGAAAATGGGGTAGATAAGGCTTAAGCCTTAAGAAATTATAAAACGAAATATATAATCACTCTCACTTTTCTTGTAAATTCACTTAAATTTGAATAAGTCTTTTTATTTTATCACTTTCAAATTAATATATTGTTATTCTTATTTCAAACCAAACTTCAAAACTAATATATTGTTGTTATTATTATAATATATTACATTATATTCTTTACGTCACTATACTAAACTTTGATAAAAAAAGCAACATGGCGCGTAACCGAAAAACGTGACGATTGCTACAAAATTTCTCCCATACGTCGATAAAGAAGTTTCACTTCAATAATATTTTAGATAGTAAATCTTTTAGGTCACTAATATAATAAGTTTATCTGCCTATACCCGGCTAAGAAGTCCAAAAGCCGTGTTCTACTCCTATGTTAGTGTATATGTCAAAGCCTATTTATGTTCTTAAATCAGCTTGTTGTCAATTATCTTGTATCTAAAGATGGTACTCCAAACAGTAGATTTATGCTTGCAAATCCCGTGAGCCCGAACGATATGAAGAGCTTTACATTTTAAATTGCCCAAGTCTTTATGGTGCTTCTTCGGTTCTGAGCTCCAAATTTGGACTAAAGATAACAAGAATAATTCACTAAGTTTGACTTAAAATTATCATAGCAGACAGTCAAGTACCAATTGGGTCTCATATAGGTATCCCGCTAATCATCTTCTTTATACTCTTTTCCCAATGTTATTTGGGGTCGGTGCAATGTGTAATATTGCCAAGGGTTTCGGCTGGTTTCTTTTATGGCCAGCCGCCTGTCTGACGAGAACTCCCCTTTTGAATGTAATCATTTTCAGATCGTGTAAGGAAAAAAGATAGGGTGAGGGAGCTAGGGTAAGGGTTACCGCAGGTCTCGGATGGGGAACGGGACAGAGAATGCAGTAGCTCCCAGAGCCCGGGGTCGCGTACCCGAATGTCCGACCAGTGATGGAAGGCCACCAGGTTAGGAACATTCCTGCTAATATTCGTATTAGAAATGTTATAATTTAGCATTTTAAAATACGATTATAGTATGTATAGTTTATGTCTTACTAATACTTACAGAGTTACAATAATGTATTGTACTTGTATTTTTATGTCTGAGTCGAGACATAGCGCAGTGTCGCCATGTCATGTCGCCCGCATCAACTTTAATTGGTACGCGTCCTGATTATTCAATGAACTTAAATTATATTTCTATTGATGTCAGACTGCAAGAGATCGTAAGTCGTATAGTTCAGAATGAAATTCCTAAATAAAACAGTTATTTTTTAAATTTACAAAGTGTAAGTACTAAAAATAAACAAAGTCATTAATTAAGTACTATATTAAGAGAAATGTTCTTTAATACAATACAATACAATACTCTTTATTGTACACCATGAAGAACATTTCAAAATATTTACAAAGACAAAAAAAAAATAAACGGCGGTCTTATCGCTAGTTGCGATTTCTTACAGACAACATCTCATTAACTAATAGATTAATGTTTAAGGATCTGCAATTAGAGTTGCCACCTTTTTTGGGCAAAATATAGTATTTTTTCTTAAACATCCATAAAATACAGTACTTACCTTTAGAAAATCCAAGAAAAAATTAGTACCTACATATTTATCGTTCCTAGCTTTTATCCGAGACTTCTGTAGCGTTGTCATACCGGATGGTTGATTGTGTATCCTTGCATTTTTTATAGTTTTATAAACTTAGGTACAAAAAAAGATAGTAAATTAGCTGTAAAAAGATATAATAAATCGGGAACCGTACATTATTCCGGGATAAAAAATAGCTTGTGTACTATACATGTGTTCTGCCGATTTCATTAAAAACAATGATAACTAACTTTCAATCCAATCAACTACTCAGAAAATGCGTCCTTTGCGTTGTGTGACAATGAGATACACTGATTTTCATATCTATATTAATAATTCGGTCAAGGGCGTACCCCTAGACCCCCGTAGACTCGATTGAAACGTTACCAAGGGGCGTAGCTACCGGAGGGCTAGACGGGGCAGTCCCCCGGGGCCCCCAAGCTCAGGGGCCTCTTACTCTGACTTACCTTAAAGTATAAATTGAACTAGTGAAAATTTCTCCCACATTTGGAATATAAATAAACCAGACTTTTTAGAACCAGAAGTTATCAGGTTTGTACTAGAGTTGTGACTAAACCACTATTTATATTAAATTGCGTACTTGAATTAATTTGAATATGGAGTACGACCAATCTGGATTACGACAAATCTGGAGTACGTCAAATTCGGAACACGACGAATATGGAACAAGCTATTTTAAATAGTTTAATTGGGGCCCTAGTTTACTTTTTGCCCCAGGGCCTTTGGTTACCTAGCTACGCCACTGACGTTACCTGAATAATAAAACATAAAAAAATAATGATTTCAAGTATTTTGTTAAATTCTAATGGTGCAAATGGAAGTCGCCATTTTGGCCACTCGGATGCCATCTTGAGTTCGTTAAGGCCGATTCACAAGTATATCTACCTACATTTTGTAAAAGATTGTGTATTATGAGATGAGTCACATTTCACCCGAGCGAAGCCGGGTTTTCATCTAGTATAATTATATATTTTTCTACATTTGAACCAGTTTTAAATTGATTAGTCTGCTAATACCAGTTTTTTTAACTTACTGAGGGGTCATTTATTAATAACTAGAAAAGCTAGTTACGGGTATTGTACTCAACAATACACATATGGCAGTCATGAGTAAGCGGCGTGATATCTACAAGGAAGTAACCACTCACGTACAAACAAATAAGAGATCACGTCCACTGCCATAACAACAAATAAAGGCGTCAGAAGAATACAGTTACACGCGCAAACCCCTCTCTCAAGTTAATATAAATAACTAGTATACAAGTCATAAAAATTTAGTATAAAAACTTTCAAGGGGTGCCAGGTGGTTCAAAATAATGAGTTGAAATTTAAAATCCTTATTTATGTATTAGATTAGCCAACAAGTGGTACACTAATCATTACCATTATTAATCCTATTAGTATTATAAACGTGAAAGTTTGTGAGGATGTATGCATGTTTGTTACTTCTTCTCTGTCTTTCACGCAAAAACAACTGAACCGATTGCGGTAAAACTTGGTATGTAGATAGCTGGACACCTGGATTAACACATAGGCTACTTTTTATCCCGATATTTCCACGGCATCGGGACTTCGGACGTTCTTAATAAAAACAATAAAATAACTCTAAAAACATAACACAACAATAAATAACAATAATAACACATTAAACATTTATACTACTAATAAGAATTGAATTTAAATTGTTATTATTAGGTATTTAAATGTGCAAGTTGGTTGACAATAACTTTGTCAGACAAAATTATCAATTAAATCACTACAACAACTGTTCAATATTTTGCAAGATCTAGGTATAATCGAGTCAGAACTTGAGCCCGTTCTTCTCAGGGGTGGGCACTAGGGTGTCCCGAATTTTTTTTTTCTGATTGCGCTACACAAGACCCCTCAAAAGTTGCGTTATAACTTGTAGATTATCGTAAGAATAATAAAAAAAAATTATAAAAATATCTTGAGGGCTCTACCGGCAGTTTTATTTATCGAAAAATCGCTCAAGTAACACTTCTGTACTTACTTTTTTTTTTTTCTTTATACATTACTCTCATTTTATTTTTTAATCACAATGATAGTGGAATAATAAATTATGATTTCCAAGTAACGACAGGTTGTTTCCAGTTAAGAATAGGTTTCGCTCGAACTCGCGAAATTCATGTTTTGACTTGCTTTACTCAAATTCTCTACTTCAATTGTGAGGCAGTTCGTCTCATGTCTAGTGCTGAAACAGTGACGCTCCGTACTTTCTTGTGATACATTAGTAGATAATAATGGGTTCAAGACGAAGTGAGACTACTTGTGCTATATTGGGACCATATAAAGAACTTGAAGATCGTCAGTTACCGGTGATAAGCGACGTTATAAAATTTATTTTGTTCACAAAAAACGAACTAAAACTACAAAAGAATGGGAAAGATCCCTCCAACACTGAAGTCTTTTCAATCGTTTCTGAGAAACTTAATGTAATTTGGGCTAAAGCCTCGATTCCCATCGTTTCCAAAGAACGTGTTACCCAATTGCTGAAATCATATTTTGATTCTGTCAATAATAAGATATCCCAAAAATAAAATACAACATAGCTACGAAAACAAACTAAAGTGCTTTTTAGAATTGTCGAACAAGCTCTTCGACATTGCTTGTAAGTGCACTTCATTTCATGTTTGTTCCTGCATAAAACCTAAGAAAGTTCCTATAAATGAAAAAGACTTTTTACTGGACCAAAGAAGTGATAGAAAAATGGCCATAAGCGGTATAGATACAAAAGAAACGGCAAGACTTTTAAAGAAACATCAAAGACAAGATCGATTTATTTGGGACACACGACGCAAAGTCGTGGGACTGCCAAAGCGATCGTCACTTCTGTCATATCTCTATTAGAAAATCAAGGGTTTAACTTGGAAGAGGTGATCTTTGTGGGGTGCGATGGTACTGCTACGAATACAGGTTGGAAAGGAGGTGTCATTCAATACCTAGAAAACTATTTGAAGAGACCATTGCAATGGCAATGGTGTGTTTGTATGCTTCACGTAAATGAATTACCGCTTCGCCATTTGTTTATGTCTCTGGATGGAAGCACATCTGGACCAAAAGAATATTCAGGGCCTATTGGAAAAGAGCTAGCTGTTTGTGAAAGTAAACCTCTAGTGTCTTTCTGTGCAGTGACTGGAAATTTGCTCGAATTACCTGATAATATAGTGAAGGAATTAAGCACGGATCAAAAGTATCCATAATAAATGTGCCATGCTGTGATGGCTGGTTCCTGTTGCCCCGAGCTAGCGAGCCGCCAACCTGGAAAAATGACACATTCGAGATGGCTTACTACTGCCAATCGAATACTCAGACTTTACGTAAGTACTTTTTCGCCGTCAAATAATTTGGAACTGCTTGTGAACTACGTGGTCAAAGGACGCTCCCGTTTGGTTTCTCATTAAGCAAAACCCATAATTTAAACACGGAGCCAAGCATATTTTTAAAATAATTATGTACTCCCGATTTCTACCTGATAGACAAAGATGTATTATGGATTCAGTGATCGAAAGAAATGCTTTTTTCGCGCATCCAGAAAACTTGCTTATTGCCATGTTATTCGACGATAGGGACCATATTCGAGAGCTTGCATCTCGCAGGATATTAAAAGCTAATGAAGAGAAAAAAGCTTGTCGTCTCAGAGTATTTAAGTCACCGAAAATCAATTTCATAGCACAACATTACATAGATATGCTATTTTGGCAAGACTGTGAAATATCAGCTCCACCGGTCCTGCGACACGTCTCCGACGATGAACTAATTAAGGCTAAAGAGCAAAGCCTCTTTATTGAAGACTTCCCTTGTCACACACAGGCAGTGGAAAGATGTGTAAAATTGGTAACAGAGGCTTCTCAAAGCGCAACAGATACCACAGGTCGGGATGGATTTATTAGGAATAAACTGAAATCTCGCGCCGAAGTGCCTTACTTTGGCCACAAAAACCAGTTTCGTTTTTAAAGTTTAAAATGACCTATTCATTTTTCTCTATCACCACACTCATTGTTGTTCTCTTTGATTTAATAAAAACAATTTGAACGTTAGTTTTGTATGATTTATAGTTTATATTAGGAACCCCTGAAAATGAGGAATTTGTATAACTTCAAGGACCGGTAGAGGCCTCAAGATGATTGATATCTAATTAAATTTTATCATAATCGTAATGTGTGTGTCAAACCGCAACTTTTGACACCTCTTGCATAACCGTAGCTCAAAAAAAAATCCCATACATCGACGGGACACCCTAGACTGGGCACACTATTTCGAGGATATCTAGAGGGAGCACGGAACCTTAAGAGTCTCAGTAAATCTGGGGCATCAATCTTGTTTCTAACCAATTTAAACAAAAAACAATGCGTCAGCTACATCTCTGCGTGTCGACAGTGTGTGCATCCTAAAGTCTTGCAATCGGCTGCACAACGTGGTTAAAAGTTTATCTTTACCTGTAAATATCGTCAGGATTCTGAGTATCATGCTCGCCTAGAAGTTCTGCGGATGCTGGTGCATGTGTCACGTCGTTCGGCTCCCTTTAAAGGCTGACGCGTGGCGTCATGCTTTAGTGCCGTTGCTCGGGGCTGGTCATCTCCGGACTGCTATTAGGTACTTAAATATAGTAGTAATTTGCGCAGTAAATTTAGCACGACTGTTTATATTTCAGAACATTTCATTTGCACTAATAAGCAATGTAACACTTGAGACTTGTAAAACATGTGGAAAAAGAGTGTCCTTAGAGTTTCTTGCTTGTTCTTCTCCACAGGATCTACGTATTGGAACAGGCAACTAACTTCACGACTGACTTATCCAAACTGACTCGTACTCCTGACAATTCAAAAATACATATAATTGGTTTCATTGAAATAAATAATTTTGATTTGATTTGAGTGCGTTCTATACGTAATATGTGTCGGTAGTCGGCACACACATAATAATTATTACGTATAGAATTTTTTGAGAATTGTTTTGAGTAGTTAGATTGGCTTAAGCAGTTGAAATGATTTTCTAATTCAATTTTAGACGAGGCCGTAGTAAATCAGGGCTAGGTACTTTACTCAGTTTCATCTTTATCTATTTTTGAAGTGAAAAGACATGCTAATGTGACGTCTTGCGTCAAACATACGACGTCAGTCACTTCAGCGGCAGTCGCCATGACTGCCTATGCTTTTTAAAGTCAGCAACGTGTGGCAAACTACAATGTTCGGCCAGATATTCGGCGGCACACATACTAAAATTTATTACAATTGGTTTAGCGGTTTAGGCGTGAAAACAGAACAGGCAGAGTTACTGTCGCATTTCTGAAAAAAAAAAAGGATATAGGTTTATTGCAGCTATGCTAGAGTGCTTGTATAGAGATTTAGTTTGCCCTGGCCAACGACATTGGCAACGCTTGTCTTCTTTTCATTACATCAGTCATATTTGCTCATTGTCCGAGTTGGTCTGAGATAGAAGAGATTGACCTTGTCCCTCGAGAGAAATATAAAACTATGCAAGAAGCTTTGATAACAGTAGTCTTCTGTACTATGCAAGTTCCAATGGCCCGTGCGATACTCTCAAATCTTACGTTTAGGTAAACTTGTAAACAGTTTAGTTATGTAGTTATAATGTCGACAGAAGGTAATGATAAATGAAATATAAATATTATTCACTTTGCACATGTCATAATCCTCAGAATACAAGAAGGAATGACTCAATAGAATAAAAATTACAGTTATTTACCTATTTCCTTAAAAAGTTTTCCTGGAATTAGACTTTTAGGTATATGTGTAGTGTTCAGTGTCAACTATTTCGCGCCTGTAGTTTTGACACACGCATCGAGTGTTGCCTGTGGCGATATTTGTCATTGAATTTATCGTTCACTAGATACGAAGGTGGGAACTGCCCTGGGAAGTATAGCTACGTCCAAATAGACGTTGTGGCTGAATAGCTGCTAATAGTGGCTAAGACCTGCTTCTAACCTTTTGAAAAAAAAGGGGTTCTTAAGAAATCACTACATTTACACTAATGTATTACTCTATCACAACACTCTACATTGTCAAGAACGTTAGCAACAATATATCAAACTATTAACTATCAAATTCACTAAATAACGGTAACTGCTATTTTGTTTGTACCTCAATCAGCACTCAGACGATCGATCGTCATAAACTTATGATGCATGCCTAGCCTCTCATCACCCATAATTGTCAGGCCGACCAATGGCGTTGCGTTACCGGTATAATTAGTCATAATAATGTATATTATTAACTCATTTTTATCGTCTATTATAGTTTGCTCCTCTTTTTAATCAAATAAATACGAGTTTTTGATTTGGCGACAACAGGAAGGTGATTTTTTGGTGAGAAACTGGAGACAATTGCTAGAAATAAGCGTATACCATTATGTTCCATGATTAGGTTAAAAATTATTCCACTTAATAAAGTCATAAGTCATAAGCATAACTTGTATGTGAATAACATACCTAAATATGACTCAGATTTTGTTCATCATTTTCCTTAATTATTTAAAGCAAAACTTATTAGGCTTTCCAGTGGCATATCAATATGGTGGTTGAGCGGGAAAAATGCCACGGGCCCACGACCCGAGGGATCCCCGGGCACCAAAGGCCTTGAACACAGGAGGCACTGTTGGCGCACGGACTCTGCGGGGACTGCGTCTTACGAACTCATTAGATCGTTCCGAGAATAATCCTTACTAATATTATAAATGCGAATGTAACTCTGTCTGTCTGTCTGTCACCCTTTCACGCCAAAACTACTGAACCGATTTAAATGAAATTTGGTACACAGATAGTCTAGAGCCTGAGAAAGGAAAAAGGCTACTTTTTACTGCGAAAAAAGGGGTGTAAGGGGTTGAAACGTAGGGATGAAAAATTGTATGGAAGTATTGTCAATAATTAGCCTAAATAATTAAAAATTCTACCCAAAGACACTATTCCACGCGGGCGAAGTCGCGGGCACAGCTAGTATAATAATATAGTACAGAATCAGCGGCCTTTCTTTTTATTCAATTAAATAAAGTCAACAAATGTGTTTTTTTTTGGTATTGTATTTAAAAAAATATTAATTTTGTATTTAATAGACATAAGTTGTCTAATTTAATCAACCTGATAAAATACACTAGTTACATAAATCAATTATCAAGATTTTAACACATCCGTAAGAAATTAACGGCCAAGTGCGAGCCAGACTCATACACATCCGATGAATTAGAAATTAGCCACAGGCTGGCACATCTGAGGTGGTATAGTTACGAGTAAGACACTGAGGCTATCCATAGAGCACGGTGGTCGAACATTCAACTGCATGACTCTCGCTCCGTGCAAACTTTTGTAGAGGAGAGTGGGTAACAGTGGATCAGTTTTTTTCTAACTGTGAGTTAGAAAAAACGGTTATAAAGTTTATTGCGAAATCATTTTTTTTACAATTCAAATGTAGGAAGAGTATTTAATCTTTAAAGAAAAGGTATTTGTTGACGAATATTACAATTATTGTAACTTTAAAATCTGTCTCTCTTGGAACCACTACAACATAATTATGTATAATATAAGCGTAAACTTTTTATCACTACATTATAATATAAAATGTACACAATGACATCATGATATAAAATTATCAACAATTAATAAGAAAAATACTGTCATCTTGAAATCATTTTTTTACCAAAATGACGTTAATTAATATTAGAAAAGTCAAAGCAGAAGTGGTACCTGCCTTATTTTCTCTTTGTATATCCAAAAAAAACGTGATTTAGTGCAATTCTTGCAATATCTGGCACATTTGATTATGACTTAATTGCTATTACGGATCGCTGAATCTTTGTACTCCAATGACATTGAAAAAAATGCTCATATAAAAAAACAGATATTTCTGAAATCAAAAAAAAAATAGTTGAAATTTAATTATAAGAAGTTTCAAGTAATAAACAGCAAACTAAATGACCAGAAATGTTACTCATTTAAAATATAAAAAAATAAACACGTAAAAATTTTGTTTCGTTCTTGCCTGTTGACCGGAACGTCGCAGTACGTCCTCTTGCTCTAACACGGTGGCAGCGATTGGTTGGGTTAGAAGAAGGTATGTAAGAGAATCTTCAGCAGCTACTAGTAAACCACAGAATACTTATTAGTGCTATTACTAAGCTTTTGTTCACTCGCATGCATATATTCGAAGCTATAGAGGATGATCTACTGTAGCCCGTGATCCACTGTTACCCACTCTCCCCTATGCAAGAACATATCGAAATGTAATAAAAATAAATATATGAGCAAAAACGTATGTTTATATTCATATTGCAAGTGGTCCGTACTTTTCACCAAACCTATCTAATTCGATGCGCTGAATCCGAATTTGAGGTCGGTTTAATCCGTCCACCCCAATTTTGAGTAAATTGCAAAAAACCACTAAAATAGCAAAAAAATGCAGTTATGCAAGCGAGTTTTTTTACGAACTAGATCAAGTATGGTGTTATTATGTACTTCGATAAGCTAAATCCGAATCTGAAGTTGATTTAGCTCCACAAATATTTGTGCCGAATCTGGGTTGCCGTTGTGTAAATGTTTGTCAAGCCCACCGCGACGCAGGAATATTCCTAATGCGTGAAAAAACTACCTCTCAAATTCGGATTCAGTGCATCGAAATACATAACCCTTTTTTTATGGTATAAAGGGCAAACAAGCAGACGGGTCATCTGATGGTAAATGACTACCGAGAGTCTCAAGTGCATTGCCGACCTTTTAGGTGGGGGGGAAGGGTGGAAGAGGGGAGAAAGCAATGCACGCATTGCTTCACTACTGACCACTTTTTTTTTGTGTGCAGTTATTATTATTATTATTTAGTTTAAGCTGTGACATAAAAATAAAACACTGATATATATATTTAAAGTTATTTTAATTCGTAAATAAAGATAATAACAGTCTCATGTATTTGTAGTGTCTAAGTCATCACCTTTGTCAGCTAGTGAGATTGTGTAGTTCCCAACAAGAGGACTATTTTCTGTTGCTATTTCACTTACTCTTATAACATTAGAAACGGAACAGCTCGCGATATCTGTTAAAATACTAGGTGCCGATATACTCATATCTTTGGTATCCGTTATTTTACTCGAATACTGAGCATCCATTATCGTTTTCAAAATATCGACTTGTACTTTAGAGAACGCGTCCGGCGATAATTTTTTTAGTAAACACCGAATATATTTAATAAATGTGTCTAATTCTGAGTCCTCTTCTTGTTTTTCTTCTCTTTCTTTTTGGGGGGGTTCGCTCTCTTTTCTCAGTTTGATGATTGGATGGTCACTGGAAGAGTTTATTCTTTTACGCTTTTTGGGACGGCTCTGGGTAATCGTGGATATGAGTTTGGGTTTTTCACTGGTCCGAGCGGTTTCTTCAGAAGCTGAATCTTGCTCAAGGTAGACTACTTCTGTGTATGTATTATCTTCTTCATCAGACACGTTGGATTTTGTCTCTTGATCCTGTGAAAATTAGAGATTAAATTAGGTTATCGATAATGTTATTAATATGGGGATTACATAGGCGCCTTCAAGATCTTATCATTTTCTATGGCTATCTTTAGTTTTACAACAACAGTACGTAACAATCCAAGACAATCTGATTCTAAGCTTAAATACCACGAAATGCCATGGTTTTCTTACATATGGTTCACGTATGGTGGTAACAACATAATGTCATATATGGTTCTAATTAGATTTCATCCTCAATAATGCTATTACAAATATTCATTAGCCATAGCATTATTGAGGATTAAATCCAAGCGAAATATTATTAATTTTTTATAAGACCGTTGTTCTTCTTGTCGAAGTCTATTAAAAAGTATCATTTTCTGGGATCGGAAACGCGATTGCCACAATAAATTTACAATTATTCTGTATATATTTACCTGAAAATGATCTATGTTTCACAATAACTACAATTAAAAGGATCGTGTGTTACGTGCCCTGCCTACAATTATTTAGCTGTATTCAGCTAGCGACTTGATAGCTAAAGACCTGCAATAGACGTTCTATCGATTATTTCAACATTCAAAATGCTAAGTCGTGTCGCGTCACCTCGTGTGTTTAATGTGCTGACGCCACATCCGATTTAACAATAAAATTAAATTTATTATAAGTTATTTCGGTACTGATATCGTCCGAACTTAGACATATAGTTAATTAAGTTAATACTGTATTTTTTTTACTTAATGAAATTCTTATTTTAATAATTTCGGTTTCTTTTCAAGTCTCTTGCTGCCATCTGTCGTATTTCATGTCAGGCATCAATTATTAAAAAACAAAGTTAATAACATACCTGATCTTGTACGAGTTGCAACAACAACTTTGGGTGCTGGTCGAATAGATGAGCCTTTAGATTGTCATATGAGGTGTCCACTAAAAGCTGTCTGCAGACCACGCAGCGCACCTTCGTGCCTTCCTGTTCAAAGTAGTTCCATACGTCGTTTAACTTCTGTGACCCTTCTTGAGTATCATCATCTGTTGAACAAAATTGAAATAGGTAAGTTTAAAATACACAAACTTTATTTGTAGTTACTGCGGTAGCTTGGGTTCTTCCATCATACAGTTTACGCTTTAATGATTACAAAGGGGTCGAAAATCATGAGGTAGTGTAATGCCAAATATTGGTACAAAAACTAAAGGTACCGTTTGGTAATTTACCGGCTGAAAAATTCGCCTTCCTGCTGCGCGTGGGAGTCGAGCTGCCTAGCTAACTACCAACTAATGAAACGGAGTCGGCAATACCCTACCATTAGGGTTTTAAAATATCATAAAATTAGAAAAAAAAAACATACATTTTAACAAAATTAACAACAATTTTAAACAATGTCCAGGAAAAAAGAGATCACAAATCTTCGACAGAATAATAGCACCCTTTTAAGAGAAACGCTTTTAATTTGGATTCGAATTTGCTGCTATAAATTAGACTTTTTAAATCTATGGGTAGTTTGTTAAACTTCCTTATAGACAGTTTGAAAACAATAAGTGTAAGAAACAGTCCCGAAACCACTGATATAAACTATGAAAATCACTAACTAACAGTAACTGCCAAGTTGTTCGTACCTCTGTTCGCACTCAAGTGAAGTTCTCATCTTATTTCTACCCTTTTATAATCCCACTATTCGTTAATATATATCAATCAACCAATAGTATTGCGTTACCGGCATAACCAGTCAAAATAATGTCTATTAAATTATTTTTAATAAATAGTGAACTGTGTTATCATCTTTTATAGTTTGTCCCTACTTTTAATAAAATAAATAAGAGTTTTTAATGTGGCGACAACATAAGTAATATTAGAAGAATATTCAGTAGCATAGGTAAAAGCGTCGAATTAGCTATTGAATGAAAACTTATTTTAAGTCACCCAGCCCAGTACATTACGACACACACCTAACAAAAGTTATTAAATGAAGGGATTAAGAGGCTTAATTATTTTACACTATAAATACAATTTACTAAAACTTATGAACTTGCTTTCAATGAAGACTTCTGTGTTTTAACCAACTCCAAAAAAGGAGGTTCCGTATAACTTAACTTAGCCATGTTAGACCCACATTACGAAATCTACTAATATATCTAAATACATATCAATTACATCTTATACGCGATAGTCATATGGGCGAAATTAATATACAATAAAATAAGGCCGGTCAGCTTAATAATGCTTTGAATAATTCATTATTCAAAGCATTATTAAGCTGACCGGCCTTATTTTGCGAGAAAATTATTGCATAAATATTCCTTTAAAATATTGTTTAGATTAACCTTTAATATAATTTGAAGATCCGAATGAAATTGGGCACAGAGGTAGATTACTGTCTGGATTAGCCTATAGGCTACTTTTTATCCCGATAAATGTACGGTTTCCGTGGGAGTTTTCATGAACACACACAGCTAGTTTATACATGTATAATGAATTGCTATTTTATCTATTTTACGACTGAACAGATTTTAATCATACTTTCACCATTAGAAAAGCTACTTTTTAGAGGTTACATTTTCTATATTTCATTTCTGTTATGTGTATGGCCAACGCGGGCCTAGCCGCGGGTATACCTTCATCACAACTTTCATATAAACTTGTATCAGAGTATATTTCACAGTCACTAATTCTGCATCGCGCAATGAGAGTTTTCACGGCAATTAAGATATGTAAAACATCCTTACATCAATATTCTATATCTAGGACATTTTCAAGTAATTGATGAACATGATCATTTGTTGTCTAGGTGTAATTTATCTATAATATTAATAGTATGTATTTAGAAATATGTAAGTATTTTTATCAGCAGGTTAGTTACCATAGTTTGGGATCAGACGGTCGTATGTGAGATGTGTCAAGTTATTGTTTTATTTTGGGTTTCCTTATTGTAGAAACATACGATTATTTTAGTTAAACATAAATGCATATATAATCATCACACCCTTTTTTGCCCTAATTGGTCTCTAAAGGAGTAAGATTCATGATTAACTATGTTTAGTTTAGTCTCATGTAATAGGTGGTAAGCCAGTTGCCATATATCGGGGGTTAAACTGAGGACCTCAGCATGTCACATACTGTAGCCACAAAATAGGACTTTCATACTGCAGCAGTTTATGACACACTAATAAAAAAAATCATGGGTAAGTAATCACTTTATTATCATTTTTCATTTCCTTTTTCTGTATTCTCTGTCATAATAACATCACTAGTATCATGCACTGTTATTTCTGGTATACTACTATTAGTACCGTTATTTATCGTAACGGTTATCGGTTTTTCGTTTAATGTTACCGAGTATGGCGTTTTAAGAGCAATTTTAGTTGTAAAAATTTGTTTAATAAAATCACTTTGCAATTGATCAGAAACATTTTCGGGCAGTTGTTTTAATAACGATATGACATACTCTCCAAATATTTTTAGACTGTCCTCTTTTGAAGTATTTTTCTTTGAGATATTGTCACAGGTATTTTCAACTACATCGATATTTGTGTTACTATATCGGAAGTGTTCCTTCGATACCTGTTTCTTTTTCACTGAGGTTTTATCCATAGTTTTTATTCTTTTTGGCGGCGTTGCATTTTGTACATGTTCCGTAACGTCATTCTCCATTATATCTTCTAAATATACTTCATCTGTGTGTATAGGGTCTTTCTGTAAAAAAAATAGAATTCACGAATGGTTCAAAATAACAGCTAGTGTTAACCATAAAAAATATGGATATTTTTGAAGTGAAACTTCTTTAGAATCATTGTGATGAGATAATTTGATGAAACGAAATAGTCATACTAAAAAGAGACAAACATTCATAAATAGGATTTAGCCTGCGAGAGAATGAGATAGAATACAAGTATACAGTGTTTCCTATAATTTTCGTATGCTAGCACGTGTCTTTGCACCTACTACGAAGTCTTCAGAAAATGCGTCATAGTAAATGATACCATCATTCACGTGTATGGTTTTTGTGCATTTGCGTATTAAAATTTCGTTGGTTAATTAATTCAAAAGTTTCACTTCTGCCTTGTGTGAATACCCCACACATAATGTGAGGCCTATTCCCAGCAGTAGGACAGATCCTAAACATTATTAATAATTTAGAATTTTAAATACCTCTCCATCGGATGTCGCAATTTCGTAAAGCTGTCCATCCGCTGATATTATTACTTTCTTCTCCTAAAAATAAAATAATATAATTCAAAACAATATTTCTAATAACGTGAACTTGGTAAATAGTATCTTTATTTAGTGGCCAATATTAATATTATGTTTACAAACCTCGATATATTATTTTCTACATCTTAAAACTATCATAAATGCGAATGTAAATTTGTTTGTTTGTTACACTTTAACACCTTAACTACTCAATCGTCCATCAAGAAATTTTATATACACGTTCTCAAAAAGGGACTGCTTACAAGGAATACCTGAATTGATTGACAAAGTCTATACTGAAGCGACTGATGCTGCGGGCAAAGTCTAGTTGTAATAAAAAATATCGAAATTTAAATATAGATATTTGGTACAAGTAACGTTCGTTTCGTATAATTAACTAATTAATTACGTACCCACGGCAACTACAACCATAAGAAACAAGGATACTAACACTACTTTCGATAAAATCTTCGTCTATCGTGATATGTGAATGAATTCTTTGTATATGCTTCCTCAAATTACTGGTCCCAGTCGTGAAGGACAGTTGTCTTCTGCATATCAAGCAAATTGCATTCTTAGCTTCATCGTCTATTACCTCCATGAACCGCCAAACCGCTGATGCATTGGCTCTTTTTCCTTGTCTGAGGGCAAAATATTAATTAAAAAAAAATACCCTTATTTACAAAATAAACATAACATCATTTCATCGTTAATTATTATTTACCTGGAGAGCGAGTAATCTTTTCACGATTGAAATAAAAGACAATTTTAAATGTTATTAATACATAATAAAGGAGAGAAACATGCATTAACTTCCACTTACTTTTTAGAACTCCTCTTTTCATTATTTTCGGACCACTCTTCATCATCAGAGACCAAATTATTATGCTCTTTAGCATGTTCCGTTAACTGAGCCACCGTGTCATAGGCGATATCTTTGTCACAGATCTTGCATCTCGCCACAAATTGGTCACTGTCTAAGATCTCGAAATACTGCCACGTGGATTTAGAGTCCGAATCCTTTTTGGTAATGTTTCTGTTGAAACTTTTCGAAAAATCGTTGCTGAAACGATATTTATAACGTTAATATGATATTTTTACTCTAGCAGGACGTTTCTGTCATACACCACGTAGCTCTATTTTAGATTATCTTGTTAAATTAAAAGTATGAAAAATATTTATATAAAAGTACTAACTAATAATTTGTATGCGACTAGCGTGCCCCAAGGTACTCTCTAAAACCTTTTTCTCCATCTATATAAATGACCTGTGTCAATTGCAATTAACGAACTGTAGGATCTTCACCTACGCTGACGATACGCACTTATTATATACGGCCACAATTGGGAGAATGCACGTACAAACGCCGAAAACGCTATAACCCAGGTCATGTCGTGGCTCTCGGAGAACCTATTGACAATTAACCTCGAAAAAACGGTTCTCGTTCCCTTTGGTCTGAAAACCACAAGCCTGCCACGCAATGACACATTTGTTGTCAAGGCGCACACGTGCCTGATGCCCTCCATTCACTGCACCTGCCTACAAACTGTAGGAGTCCCACATGTCAAATACTTAGGGATAATCATTGATCAGTTTCTCAGAAGGGACCAACACATAGATGTACTTTCCTCCAAAGTAAGAAAACTCATTTTCTCAGACTCAGATATAAAATACCTCTTAATGGTATATGCCGCCCTTTGTGAATCTCTTCTGACCTACTGCAACGGGGCATGGGGAGGAGCAGCAAAATGTCACCTAATAAAATTGGAAAGATCCCAGCGAGCAGTTCTTAAAGTTATGACGAGAAAACCATTCCGTTATACAACAACTCAGCTGTACAAGGACGTCCCCATTCTTACTGTAAGCCAACTATTTATATTACGAACCGTCCTAAAGACACACTCCACACTAAAATATGACCCTACACTCTGCAAACGGAAAAGAAGAAACGACCGAGTCTGCACAATCCTACGTTGTAGAACAGCCCTGGCAAAGCGACACTCCTATTTCCTATACAGCTACCTATATAATAAAGTAAACAGAGTACTGAGTATTCACCCAATGTCCAAGCATGACGCAAAAAATAAACTCCGTGAATGGCTTCAAAGTCAAGATTATGAGACAACAGAAACATTCATTAAATAAAACATTCGCAAAACAAACACCATTCCCCACTCTCCTCCCCTCACTTCCGAATATAATCCTACACTCTCCGACCACATAAAACACACAAGCAAGCAAGCATACACACACAATCAAACAAATACACATATTTACAACATTCAACGTGCCTTGCAAACAATTCTCATATTTTAATGAATATTGTCAAATAAATTGTCTTCTCTATGGGACCGAAACGGTTCGCCCTGACGACTCAAAACACAGGTATCAGCTTAGTTTGAGAGTCAGAGACAGACCGGTTTTGTACTCTTATAGCCGAAGACTGTACCCGTATAGAATATTCTACATGTATGATGAACTAGCTATAAGCAAATTACCCCATGTAAATGTAATTATTTTCACTTGGCTTAATAAACAATTATTAAATGAACTATTTAATTTAATTTTTATGAGACTGTCCTGAAAATGTAAACGTTTGCATAGATAACATCCATACAAAAAGAATCGAATTGAGAAGTGCCTGCCTTTTGAAAAATTACATTATTTTTAATTAACAATAATCTTAAGTAGTATGTAAGTAAGAATAGGTACCGATATTTTTTCATACCTGTTATTGCTCGCCTCGTCATCACTACAGTCTGTGGTATCGTCATTGGCCTTTTTCGAATGTTTCCTATACCGATGTTTGGTGAGATTACTGAGAGAAGCTCTATATGAGTAATCCTTTTTGCAGTCGTTGCAATTTGCGATATAGTTCGGTTTTCTTGTAAAATATTTCCATACCGCCGAATATCTTCTTGGTCGGGTGCTAAAAATATTTTAAAATATAAATACCACGAAAGTCTTACTCAAATATTAAGATAAAAGTAACCGAATCATTACCTTGTTGTTCAATACACCTCTGTCTACCCCTTCGGCAATACAGTCGTGAGTGTATGGTATGTATACCAGTATATTTGAAGGATATATCAAAGCAGAATGATTAAAATATGATTACCATTACTTATAAAGTCTATAAACATGCCCAACATCAGAGGTGTTGACACGCGTTGCCAAGCCTATTCCCCCAACCCCTACTCCCCCCATTTACCAGCACAAATGTAACACTACGCTAACCGTGCTAATTAACCACGTCGATTAAGTAGTGTGGAAGTTGCTATAGTTGGACAACTAATTTAAATTTAGTTGTGAGAAGGGTGACCAGAAGGTCATATCAGGGTTGGCAACGCACTAGTGAAACCAGCAATGACGTTGAACAATCATAGACACTGGTAAACGCTTCCCATCAGACGGATAGTAGGCTTATTTAACAACATAGTTTCAAAAAAAAAATTGCAACTTTATAATTAATTACGCATCATAAAAGATTATAAAGCACCCTCAAAATATCTAGTATATATACCACCATAAGTAAAGTAGGTAAGACTATCAATAATACTGCGTATACTATTACAAAGTATACTTGTATCAAAAAGGAATCCGTATAAAACCGCGTAGATATTTATACCGCGGAGTAATATTTCTCTAGTCAACCATGTACAAATACGTTTGATAAAAGAATTCATTTACAAAATACGTTATGAGAAGAAGAACATTATTGACACAACAAAGGAAATTCTGTGTTCTATTAATGGCATAAAACAAGAAAGTATATCATCAAACCGAACATATTTCATGGAATATTTCATATTTACGTCGAGTCAAATAGTTAGACTATCTTTTTCAATACCATAGTAACGAAAAATTACTATGTTTGACATCGATAATAACAAAAGCACAATGAATTACAATGGAAACAGAGTACAATACAAAATACAATAGATTTCTAAACTTAACCTCTAATTTGCCTGCAGTAATAGGCAGGTAAATTGCTCCATACAAATAAACAAAGTTATTTTTAAATCGTATGGTTAAAGTTTTCAATAAGTATAAAGTAAATACCAGATATTGGATATAATTACAACAAATACTTACATATTTTCCATTGCTATGCGTCACAAGGTCACAGCGTCTGTCGGTGATAGTGATGCCAGTGCTTGATTGAAATTTCTACCAAATGTTCACGGTGTTATTATTTTTGAGTAAATTACACGACTTTTACACGACCATTAATAAATTATAATTTATAAAACATGACATTTGACCATCAGTTAATATTTAAGCAATATTTAGTAATTAATCACGTGAAACGTTACTGAAGAAGTTAAGTTGTACATAATTGTAAACGATCTGGACTAGTAAAAACATAGCGCTTATAAATATTATATCAATAAAATGTATATAAATGTAGTCCTCCTTTTTTATTTCGGTTTGTAAATGTCTAAAACTTATCTGTACCTCATACTATTATCTAGGCTTAAGAAAGGGCCTAATTTTTCAAGACTCAATGTTGCCAAAATATCCAGATGACTGTGACATATGGATATAAATACCAAATACTGCCTACAAAATATGTAATATAATACTTTCTTATGTCAAAATGGCGTTTACATTGACGTCTGTTCTTGTATATAAACTGTAATTTGTGATCGACTTTTTGGTTACCTAAATCATTACGTTTGGGATATCCACACATTTTTTGTTGTTGTAAATTATTCGCTAAAATAATCGTCTTAAAAGTATTTTTGTACAGTAATGCATAGGTGTAATAATTAAATATACAGCATGATATATACGTCTACATAGACTATACTACTAAGAAAAACTACCAAAATTTAAAAACTACTACCTACAAGTCACACGGAAGGTTAGGTTACCAAATATCGAGTACGTAACGTACTATGTAAAATATCACATACTGAGTTTCAGATACCTTTTCCATTTACAAAACTATATCAGGAGAACGTAATGAAATACTATTTCATTCAATGTGAGGAAGCAATGAAAAGAAAGAGATAGAAAACTAATCGCACATGGGCATTAGTTTAAAAGAAAGAGACACGAAGGGTAAGTACTTTTCCCTATTATTATATTCCCCATTACGGATATGGTCTTTTGACAAGTAAGCGTCCAGCAGTGATAACTGACTGCATACCTTTCTTTTTTTTTTTTATCGTGTGGACGGGTCATCACACCATGCATATAATTTATCATCAATACATCATCATCATCAATACAAATAAATAAAATTGGAATGTGAAAATAATATTTTTTTAAGCTCATATATTTATTTGCACGATACCTACCTATGCCTAAAAGTCAGTTTTTAAATTTTTTGTCTGTTTGTTTGTTCTGGCTAATCGCCAAAATGAGTGGACCGATTTCCACGGGACTTTCACTGGCAGATAACTGGTGTTGTAAGGAGTAACTTAGGCTACTTTTATTTTGGAATAATAAATAGAGTTCCGCGAAAAATATGTATATATGTACACGCGAGCGAAGCCACGCGGGAACTGCTAGTATAATATACAAATAATATGTATATTTCGTGTTTCTCTGAAACAGCTTAAAGATTTCGATCAAATTTTGTATTCAGATAAGGTTTTGCTATTTTTGTCTTTCTAATTGTTGTCGCCACATCAAAAACTATTATTTATTTTATTAAAAATAGAGCCAAACTATAATAAATGATAATACAGTTCACTATTTAATAAAAATAAGTTATTAGACATTATTTTGACTGGTTATACCGGTAACGCAATGCTATTGGTCGATTGATAAATATAAACGAATAGTGGGATTATAAAAGGGTAGAAATAAGTGAAGATCGATTGACTTGAGTGCGAATAGAGGTACGAACAACTTGGCAGTTACTGTTAGTTAGTGATTTTCATAGTTTATATCAGTGGTTTCGGGACTGTTTCTTACACTTATTGTTTTCAAACTGTCTATAAGGATGTTTAACAAACTACCCATAGATTTAAAAAGTCTAATTTATAGCAGCAAATTCGAATCCAAATTAAAAGCGTTTCTCTTAAAAGGGTGCTACAAGGTTGCAAGGTGCAAGGTTACTGTTAGTTGATGATTTTCATAGTTTATATCAGTGGTTGTGAGACTGTTTCGTACATAATATAATAAAAATACTAAAAATAAATGAACATTTTTAAATTAAGTCATAATAATAATTTTCTTAGTGGGTAGGTACTTAGTTATTTGTAGTTAACTAAAAATATATTAATATAACAAAATTTACTTGCAGAAATATTTTTACGAGTAGGTATATTAGTTTCTTGTGAAAGTATTTGTTTGTTCCTTGTCTTTCTAAATAATAATTTAATTATATAATAAAATAAGCATGTCTTGTATCTATATACATATTAATATGTAAAGAATATTCTGTGTAAGTACGCATTTTTAAGAAAATTTTGCTGACGCAGGCACTTAATGTGTATGGAATACTTAATGCTGATGATTGTGTAGAAAGAAGTGCAGAAAGCTCTCATTTTCAAACAATATGTGTTACCATATTATGTGAAATCAGCTACACCAAGCTAATCGCGAGTATGTATGTTGACATGTCATGGTACGTAAATCTATACAACGACAGTTCAAGTTATACTGGCCAATATAATCAATACAAATAAATAAAATTGGAGTGTCTGTTTGTCATGTCAAAATAATAGTTTCCTTTTAAGCTTATACAGTTAAAAATGTGTATTTACTACTATTTATACAGTTAAAAATCAGTTTTAAACATTTTTGGTTGTCTGTTAGTTTCGGCTAATCTCCGTAACGGGTGGACCACAAGACTTTCACTGGCAGACAGCTGGTGTTATAAGGAGTAACTTAGGCTACTTTTATTTTAGAAAAAGAATTAGGGTTCCGCGCAAAATATAAAAATATGTACACGCGAGCGAAGCCGCGCGGGAACCGCTAGTAAATATATAAAAATATACCAAAAATTAACTATGGTCAAAATTCGACTACTAGGCGATCTCTAGTATACATAGGTTATCTCTAGTATACATAGGTCTCTAGTATACATACGTCTAGTATACAAAGATTGCCTGGAAGAAATCGCCGTGTGATAAGACCGCCGATTGTAATACCTTAACATTTGTAACTTGTTTTGCACTATTTAATACTTAAAGGTGTACAATAAAGAGAAATCAATAATTAAATATGTATATTTCGTGTATCTCGAAAAACGGCTATAACTGTTTTGATCAAATTTTTTTTCAGAAAAGGGTTTTGCTCTTTAAGTTAAAGAAGGTTCCTACTTATATAGGTTTCTCTTCTGAAAAAAACGCTATTGTTAACCGACTGCAAAAAAGAATGAGGGTCTCAATTAGTCGGCATTTCTATTTTTTATGTATGTTCACCGATTACTCGAAGGCGCCTGAACCAATTCGGAAAATTCTTTTTTGTTTCAAAGGGTATACTTTCCAGGTGGTCCCATTTAAATTCTATCGAAATCAGTCGAGCGGTTTTTGAAAAATCAACAAATATCTTAAAATTGTATACGTCGATGATATTTAAGTTTGCTCCGAAACATCGCTGTCTCATTGGAGAAGTGCGTGTTGGCCTACCCATATTTTATTTAAACAAAAAACATCTGATTACCACTAAAAAGCACATTGAAGTCGGTGATGCTTTTTTTAGAGATAATACAAAAAAAAAAGCTAAGCTCAGTTACCCAGGTACTTTACAAATAATTGACTGGCCTGTTGGCCTAGTGGTTAGTGACTCTGGTAGGTAGATAGGTCGTGGGTTCGATTCGCACCCGAGTCTGGATGTTCTTTGTGTCCGTTGTTTGTATGTTTATAAAGTCCCCCGCAACACAGGAGTAATTCCTAATGCGGGAATTGTCTTGTTATAAAAAAAAATCAAAATCATTTATTTCAATTAAACCAATAATAGGTATTTTTGAATTGTCAGGAGTAGAAGTCAGTCAGACTAAGTGAGTCGTGAAGCTAGTTGCCTGTTCCAATACGTAGTTCCTATGCAGAAGAACAGGCAAGAAACTCCAAGGACACTCTTTTTCAAAATGTTTTTTACAAATTTCTGGTTACATTGATTATAAGCGTAAATGAAATGTGAGGACAATGTAACATACCTATTATTCTAAAATATAAATAGACGCGCTAATTACTACTATACATATTTAAGTAATAACAGTCCGGAGATGACCAGCGCCGACCAAAAAAAAACCTATCACTTGTATGATTATTTAATATACAGGGATTAATATCTAGCAATGAAACACTTACTTAAAATCACTAAAAGGCCATGATTAGCATGCAGTTGCAGAAAATTAAAAAAAAAAAAAACTATCCGTTTAAAAGGGAAATGATCTTTTAATTAAACAGATAGGTGTTTTTTCAAAAAGGTTTGTAACTGCTTAATTTAAGTAAGTGTTCAATTGTCGGATAGTAGATACAACCTGTATATATTTTTGGTAGTCCACAGAACTTTTTGCCGAATTTATATGAGACCACCATAATTATAAAAAAATGAATATTGTTTATTATTCATAATCAATTTAAAATTAATTATGAAGTATACTTTTGATATTCCCCATTCCCAATATTATGTACCTAAATAAAATACGAAGGTAAATATGAACACATTTCTTTTTTCATCCTATGTTAAATCTAATGCTGTGGTAAAATATGTGTATTTATTGTATGCCAAAAATCCAAAAAGGTAACCAGGGTACCGAAGGACCTCAGTAAGATATACTACCATAGACATATAATAGGCCGCGGAAGAGGGCGCGATATGCCATAGATGAACAAAAATAGAACGCTCCCATATGTGGTCCCTTTGTCTCTTTTCAGCCGTGATAGCGCATGCATTAACATACACACTCACACTGACACACACGCCACGTACACGCCCTAGACAAGGACAGAGGGACCACGTATAGTAGCGTTCTTTTTTATCGAGCTATCGCATCCACTCACTTACACGATAGTCCCAATACTAGCGCGGTCTATTGTTATGTCTATGTACATTACATAGTGAGGCTATATAATAAATAAAATCACTTTCGTCTGTGATAGTTTATTACACAAATAAAAAAATAAAAAATCATAGATAATCACTAACTTTTTTTGTTTAATTTCCATTTTGTAAATCTGCGTCATTATTTTTATCTGTGTTCTCTGTCATAATAATATCACTAGTGTTATGCACTGTTATTTCTGGTATACGCTTATTGGAACTGTTATTTATTGTAACAGTTACCGGTTTTTCGTTTAATGTTACCGAGTACGGCGACTCCAGAGCAATTTTAGCTGTAAATATTTGTTTAATAATATCACTTTGTAATTGATCTGAAACATGTTTGGGTAGTTCTTTTAATAAGGACGTGACATATTGTCCAAATATATCTAAACTGTTTGTTTTCGAAGTATTTTCGGCGGGAGTGTCGTCACAGTTATCGTCAACCAGATCGATATTTATGTAACTATTGTTTAACTGTTTTCTTTTGAAGGTTTTTTTTTCGAGAATTTTTATTCTTTTTTGCGGCGTTGTATTTTCCATTGAATTGTCCATTGAATCTTCTAGATATACGCCATCGGTTTGTATTGGGTCCTTCTGTAAATAAAATTTAAAATAAACACAATGAGTTAGAAGCGTATAAAAAGCAGGCAGCAGGCAGGCAGAGTTGTATGACACACATTTCTACAGAACCAGAACCACATACATATTGCCCGGGCGTTTCGAAGCCCCGTTATTTTAAATGTACAAACAGAACAGTGATTGTCACCTCTATAAAGGATGAAGTGAAAACATTTCAAGGAAAAATTGCGAAATATGAACATCTATAACATTTTTGAAGTTGTGTCATCTACAAATCTACATCAGACCAGCGTTTGTGGACTATGGCTTACATCTCACGTAAAGGGAAAAGCAGCTGTAAGACATTGGACATATTTTTATTTAGTCAATCATCTTTATTTCATAAAATCGTTCGATACTTGTTTGAAATCGACAAATAATTTTGAAATTGACGATACCTCTCCATCTGACGTGGCAATTTCGTAAAGCTGTCCATCTGTTGATATTAATACCTTCTTGTCCTGAAAGTAAGGGAATTCAAATATATATTTTTTTATTTAAAGGGGAATATTTCTTTTTCTGACGTAGCAATGGTAAACTATAATTGATAAGGATAAATAACAATTAAATTTTGTATTTCTTTACACAACCTGCTCCAAAGACATACTATAAAAAATACTAACATTACTATCGTTAATATTATCATCGATGGTGACATGTGGGTGAGCTCTTTGTACATGCTTCCTCAAATTACTGATGCTGGTCATGAAGGACAGCTGTTTTTTACATATCACGCAGACTGCGTTCCTTGCCTCTTCATCTATCACGTCCATGAACTGCCAAACCGCTGATGCATTGGCTCTTTTTAATTGTCTGATGACAAAAATAAACTGTTATTAAAAGTTCTCTTTAAAATTGGTATTCTTTAAAAATAAAATATTCAAAGAGCAATTTAACTAAATAACTTGACTGCAGAAAGAAGTATTAGCAAAAATTTCGCAGTGGTTGAAGTTACAAATTTTTTTAAAGAAAAGTGTGTGATGGATGACCGAAAGACTTCGATGATTTTATTTATTTATTTCAAATAAAACAGTATAAGCTTACAGTTTACACCAAGTCGCTTTTATGTGAGTTGATTTAGCAACAAAAAGGGCACTGTGAAGAAACATTGGCAGAAGCTATCAAGGTATACTTACTTCTTTACCTTCCTCTTTTCCTTCTTATCCAACCACTCTTCATCATCTGAGACCATAGCATTATGCTCTCTAGCGTGTTCAGTTAAATCGGACACGGTGTCATAGGCCATATCTTTTTCACAGATCTTGCATCTCGCCACGAACTGATCGCTGTCCAACACATCGAAGTACTGCCACGTGGATTGGGAATCCGATTCATTTCTGCTGATATATTTGTTGAAACTTTTGAAAAAATCTTTGCTGAAATGATCCTTCCTTCGAACGTCAACATGATATTTTTAATCTTATGATGGCGTTTCTAAGTTTTCCAGTGTGGAACTGAGATAAATATTATTTTTCAATAGACAATAAGACAATGACATTATCTACAAATGTATATCTACTTATTGAAGTCAGTAAGCTATCTTTAAAATAAAAACGTATGCGTCTCGGGACGCCCGACAGAGGTGATAACTTAAACTAATCTAAGTTGAACTATTGAGAAAGGGATGCGAGATAGACGGGCGCCGTAACGCGCTACGTAACGAACCAGTTTACCCTCCCATAAGAAGTAATCACTTCAAAAAGTACAACAGACTCAATGCAAGAAAATTATGTCACTTGAAATTTCCATGAGCTATTTTGCTTTCCTTTTCAATTATAAGTAAGTTCTCTGGGGATAAACGAAAGAGAAAGGTGCAATAACAAAATAATAATTCAAATCTGTTCACAATTGTCGAGGATACTTTGTTACATACAGAAAAAAAAACTAATCGAGAATGATTTCAAATCAGTCATTACATAATTTGTCAATACATACCGATATACATCCGACATACATCTAGGTACCTACATGTATCTAAAATACTAATATTTTATTCCATACCTATTATTGATCGCCTCATCATCACTACTGTCAGTAGAATCACTGTCGGCTCTTTGCATATGTTTCTTCTTCCAATGCTTGGTTAAATTACTAACAGTTGATTTGTACGAGTAATCCTTTTTACAGACGTTGCAACATGCGATTAAGTTCGGTTTTCTTGTAAAGTGTTGCCATATCGCCGAAGTTCTTTTAGGATTGTCGCTGAAAATATTTTGAGTGATTAAAATGATGTAAAACGAGTTATTTAAGAATGTTACAAATATAATATGGCTTACTTACATATTTTTTAATTTTAATTTGGGACTTAATCGCGATAAAAATTATTACAAGGACAATAATTTTTTTTTTCCCGACCTGATCGTGGTCAACGGTGCACTCTAGAGTCCACCCGTGAATACGATCTGTGCAATTCGATTGAAACGTCGCGCTAAAACTGCTAGGGTTAGTTAATTGTAGCAACAGTAGTGCCACCTACAGTGATAATAGGCCTGGTAGTCGTGACTCACTCACACAAGCCTTCCTTCCTCTAAATCTAAGTCACGCGTCGGGTAACCAAAAAAAAAAACCTAACATAATGATAACTGAATACTTTACGGAATAAACTAACCATGAAATCCTAACGAACATTAGGGTGGTCAAAATCGCGCCCTGAGGAGTCGGTTACAAACAAACATACAAGTGAAGCTAATATAAAGCGTGTAAAAATACATTATCAGAGAGAGAACTGAATACCTACCTTATGCAATACACTAACCATGTACCTACGTACTACAAGTTAAACAATATGGGCCGTATGTTTGGTTTTTACCTTTGTTAGGCACTATATGTGAACGATTTGAACCAACTTTTTTATGTTCAGTAGGTATGTATTGACGAGCTTCAATGATTAAAAAAAAAAAGGTTTCAAAAACAGTTTCAGTAATGCAATCGAATTTCGACCACTAGTTAGGAGTAAAACACTTGTAAGTAATTTCAAGATTGTTATTTCAGTAATACTTTTACTTTAATTCCGTATAAGTATGCCATAACAAGTACATATTATATTTGCAACAAAAAAGAAATAACAGAAACCGAGTAGATATGAACACCGCGAAGAAACAACGTTCAAAGAAAAAAAATTACTACTTTGATAATAGAATTCATTCACAAATAATACGTCATTTGATAAGTCTCACAAAGTAGTTTTTGGGTTATATAAACTGCTTACAACAAGCTTTTTTTATATTACCACGAACGCATTTCATAGTATGGTGTATATATGTTAATAGAGAATCAAATGACTAGGTATCTTATTCGATACTATACTCCACGATAAAAATACCACGACAATATGAATACTGAAGTATGAAACTACAATATAAACAGATGATAATACAATTCGTTTGCAACTTAACCTCTAAATTGATTTTGTCTGCACAAATAAGTATGTAAAAATACATCAGATAAACAAAGAAAGGTATTCATTACTAATGTTTTACACTAAGTATAAAGTATTAGTGTTAAATAACAGATATTGAATATTATTACAACAAATACTTACATATCGTCCATTGTCAGGCGTCAGAACGTCACAGCGTCATACGATGCTAGTGCTGCCACTGCTTGATCAAAATTCCTACTAATTTTAATGCTTACGGCTGGCAGAACTATTTAAAAATGTTGTACTTTTAAATAAATTAACTTAAAACTGGACTTGATATACATTTGTGTTAAAACTTTTAATTAACATTAGTAAAATGCATTATCCTTGTGATTTCTGTTTATTATTTTTGTAATTATTTTAAAAAAGTATAACCGACAAAACTTTTTTTTACATTTTTGGCCATCTTTAAAGAATTTTAATTAATATTTATTTAACATAGGTACTTAAAATTTTTGAATTATTTATGTTAATTAATATATTCAAAAATAACGACGGAAAAATTTAAAAAGTGCGTAAGACATGAACACTTCATCGTTTGGTTAATTGTACTCCCTAAAATACACACTTAAACGTATATTATTGTCAAAATGTACTTATTTAGTGTAAGTTGATAGTAATTGGTCCAGCATTTATTAATTGGTCCAGCATTTATTAATTTCACACATTATCCTATATTTAAAAAGGGGTAACCATGGCCTAACAAAAATTCTTACTATCAATCTGGGGTCAATCTGGCATTTAGTCTGGTATTTTATATTGTGTTAGTTGTGATCAACCTTTTTTTAATAAATCAATCTAGGTACGTTTGAAAAACTAATACTGTGCCGCTAAGCCTCAAGCAATTATATTTCGCTGTGTATATCCTTAACTTGAGATTATCCCCTAATCATCTAAAAAATATTTTTGCAATGCCTTTCGATAATTATATGAACTTATCGTATAAAAAGAAAACAATTTTTGTTTATACAGAATATCCTTCCAAAAAAAGCTACCAAAACGGAAAATTTCTACCTACAAGCCACACGGAATGTCCTACGGTAAGTTATCGAATATCGAGTATTTACTAGGCAAAATAACTAATATTAAGCTTGTGATAGCTATGAATTTATGAAAATATATCAGAATAATATTAGTAATTTAGTACTTACTTTTCCATATTCTGTAAATGACGACATTAAAAGGACAACGTATTGGAGAGAAAGAGATAGAAGCAGTAATGGTAATGGCACATGCGTGTTACAGTTTGATAGAAAGAGACATAAAATGTTATCGGTTCTTTGTCATAGGTTGTAGTAGGTATATTTTTAACGATCGTAATATCAATTTAAGCGTGTAAATATAGTTCTCTTTAAGTATTCAAGTGTTTGTCGTCTATTTAATCTTATCGTAGAAATATTCACTTAAAGTAGGTTATGGAAATCTTTTCAGTAATGCGTAGTAGTGTAGTACCTACTCTCTTCATTGGTTTTTTCTATGCCAGTAAATATCTAGTTCCCGGAGGCTTCCTTCTTAGGGTCCCTTGCAATAGACCCACTTGTGACGGAACACAGTGTGGTTTTAGTCGGTTCGATTCCGATATACCACTTCACCGTTAGCTCCGGTGAGGTGATGACCTGTGGGGGTTTCCACACAGGAAAATATGCCAGTAAATATCTATTACACTTTTGTAAGAAAATATTAATGAAAGAATATTAATCTGAAACGAAACGCCTCTTTTGTAAGGGTTCGACATGTCTGTTTTCTCCTGTAGCGGTTGGAACAATTTTGCACCGACATTCCCATCCATTCATATCACAAACGGACAAAAGCTGGGCATGGTAGACGCTTAGTGCTGCTGGGTCTACGGCCTACCCACCCAGTCATACTGGCGATAAAAAAAACTATGTAAAAGAATTAGAGCTGCACCCCGCGGTTTCACCCGCGTAAGTCCCGATGCCGTGTGAATATCGACATAAAAAGTAGCCTATATGTTAATGAAGGTCTCCAGCTATCTACATACCAAGTTTCATCGCAATCGGTTAAGTAGTTTTTTGCGTGAAAGAGTAACAAACATCCATACATCCTCCCAAACTTTCACGTTTCTAATATTAGTAGGATATGTAGTCACTCCAGCCAGACAGACAGGCGTATGGGAAATAGTTAAAAAATCAGACCGTGGGGCAAAATCTCAAAATAACTCTGGATATTTTCGCTATAATAGACGTATGACGAATAGATCCGTTCATTGACGCCGAAATGTTACGTCAGTTTGACGTTGACTTACGTCATCACGTGTGTTGTAATGTTTTGTTAACTGGTTGCGGAAGGCATTGTTAAATGTTGAGACATACATTAAGGATGAATACTTTCGAAAAACCATCCAAAAACACGAGATCTTGTGAGTGCATGTTGACAGGGAATATTTTGGATCAAAGGTCCTTCGCTACACTTCTGACGCTCGGCGGATGTGGGCTGGGCGGAAAAGTCTTAACGCAACGAAAAAGGCTGACCGCGAGTTGTTTTTTTTTATTTTCGCTTTCTGTGGATTCTGCGCTAATCTAATTTGATATATTAGTTGTATACTATTAGTTTGGGCAACTATCACAGATGGCGCAATTTTAATTTCGAGTTTTAACAATATTTACTTACTATATTTTTATACAATTTATTTCATCCAAATCACTACATACCTATAATAAAACAAAATCCCCCCACGTCTGCCTGTTCACGATAAACTCAAAAACTAAAGAACGGATTTTCATGCAGTTTTCATCAATAGATAGAGCGATTCATGAGGAAGGTTTAGGTATATAATTTGTTAAGGTTTTGTGTAAATTGGTTGAAATATGATGATGATTGTTGAAGACGTCTCTGCTAACCGTGAGATAAAATAAATAATAGACGCGATTTGAGTCTGGTTACCTTAGTACAGGCTCTGCCTAGTTTGGGATTAGACGGCCGTGTATGAAATGTGTCAAGTTATTATTATTATCTTTGTCACACCAGACATCCATTTCGACATTCGCATTTCAGCGCAGGCGTCTCTCATCCGTTCTCTAGTGATAATGTTAATGGATTGATGATAGCTGTATTCAAGTTGTTGAAAATAGTACGTCATGTTCCTTATCCTACTAATATTATAAACGTGAAAGTTTGTGAGGATGTATGAATGTATGGATGTTTGTTACTCTTTCACGCCAAAACTATTGAACCGATTCCGATGAAACTTGGTATGTATATAGTTGGAGACCTGGATTAACATATAGGCTACTTTTTATCCCGATATTCCCACGGGATCGCGATCTACGCGGGTGAAACCGCAGGGCGCTGGTAGTTGAAAATAAAGAAAAAAATTTCATCTTTATTTTCATGCTATTTTTACAATTTTAATGTCATTTGTTGCCAACATAACTCACAAAAATCACGTAGGTAAGTTTTTAACGCAGATATTTGCCTTCTTTTATGAACCCCGGACGTAAAAACGAGTGGTGTCATAAGTGTAACATGTGTATTTGTGTGTCTGTCTGTCGCATCATAGCTCCTAAACATATGGACCGATTTTCATTTAGTTTCTTTAGGTTTGAAAGGTGACTTGATCGAGTGTCCTTAGATATAATTCAAGAAAATCTGTTCAGCCGTTCGAAGATCATCAGCTCTTTACTATTTGTTGAGTGGATTATTCAGTCGACTGTATTTTAATTTTTTTTATTTATTAATACAGAAGTTTACCTTTTTTTAATACTGTAATTGAGACCTTTTTCTTTTAGACTCAAAGATTCGTTATTTTTTTAACAACTGAGTGTGGACGACAACAACAGACATGGGTGGCATATATACAAAGATGCTATACTCAAATGTATCAACTGCAATACCAATCTCTATAATCCAAAATTTTAGTTTAGACGAAAAAGTCCCACTACCCACCTCCTGGCTCCGTCATCAGACTATCGATGCCTTCCGACTCATTTGAGCTTGAGCCCAATCTATTAACTCGTCAAAAGAAATCATATGACTCCAATTTCGAATAGTTTACCAACCACTAAAGAGTTCTACTATCCACTGACTCCTTCATCAGATCAGCTCCAAAATACCAAATTACAGTGTTGTCATCCGAACTTCATATGTATACAAAGTTTCATTAAGATATGACAATTAGATTTATCCAAGTTTTGTGCACAGAGTTCATTATTACAAGTGGAGCTAATAAGCGTGTTAATAATTATCTTTTATAAAAAAGAATCACCGACTCCAATGTGCTTTTTATTGGAAAGTAAATGTATTTTGTTTAAATATAATATGGGTAGGCCAACTAAACGCACTGCTCCAATGAGACAGCGAGGTTTCAGAGCAAACGGAAACATCATCGATGTATAAAATTTTTAGATATTTGTTGATTTTTAAGAAACCACTCGACTGATTTCGATAAAATTTAAATGGGAGAGTATACCCTTTGAAACAAAAAAATAATTTTCAAAATTGGTTCTGGCGTCTCCGAGTAATCCGTGAACATACATAAAACAAAGATTCCGACGAATTGAGAACCTCCTCCTTTTTGGAAGTCGGTTAAAAATAACAGCAGCATAAGGATGGTTTTTACATCAGTTGAGGACTTCCCACAGCGTGCTAAGATACGTTGATGTGACGCAAAAATTCGTCAGCGTCATACGTCATGCATGACTTCATGAGAGACTGATGAATGACTCATGTTGATGGAACGTGTATGTACGAATATACGTATATTTTTGCTTTAAAGAGTTAAACACGTCTGTGTGATGGTGAGATCTTTTCATATGAGATTAGGGTCGTGTTTCCCCTGTAGATTTATTCTTATACGTATGTCTTAAGTTTTTGCCTATATAAATGGAAGTTAATGGTAGGTAGGCGATCAAAAAAATATGTATACAGAATACAGACTTGCAGAAAGGTGTCGTCAATTATTAGCAGTGTTGTGTGTAGCCGACAAATAGTTAATTTTGCTTGAATAATAGTGGATTTTGAATGACAATCTTAAGAAAATGCTTTAATTAGTGTAGGAATACAACATATTCTAAGCAACATGTTATGTATAATCATTTTTTTTTGTCAATTTTTATGATTTGTTTTATATTTATTATTCATTTATGCTGACAATTTCATCAAACTCTGGACATTCCATCAACATCCTTGGCATTAAATATATCGGTCAATGTTCAAGATCAATTTGTCAGTTTGAAATTAAGATTGATAGATAGATATATTAACTCTTTATTGTACAAAACATACGAAATTATACAAGACTGCATATACATAATCTTACTAACTATAAACCTTGTACAATTGGCGGCCTTATCTCATTCTGCCATCTCTTCCAGGCAATCATTGGATGGAGAGATGATTGATGTAAAAATATATAATATTATTAATATTTTTTATGTTTGGCCTCGCTTAACTGTTTTTTATCATACAATACTATGCATGTAAACCATTTCAGCTAAGCCAAATGCTTGTGTTAGGAAAGGGTTACTGTTGACTTCTGTAGCTACACACACAAGTTTGTAAAAAACAATGAAATATATGCTTTTTTGTGTAGTGTCTAAGGGTTGACAGCCAATGGTGAAAGTAGCCCCATTATACAAAAGAAATTAATGCTTTGAGCAAAGGAATTTAGCGACCATAGCCTAGAAATATATTCTTTTTATTAACACACCACGAAATCCACACTCCACAATTAACATACTCCCATCACGGTGTTATTTTTATCGTGAATCACATTCACAGGGATTCGATTGCACAATATTATAAAATATCTAACTCTTTACAATGAGTAGCTACTTCATTATGATTACAAGTACCTAATTTAGTTTTGTTTCCTGTGCTTATGGGTTTTACCGTTATAATCAGTACTAATATAAATCTTTGGGCACGTTTGTGCACTTTTGCTACGGGGAAAAAGCACTGAACTCGTGAACGTCACGCTAATCCTACTAATATTATAAACGTGAAAGTTTGTGATGTATGTATGTATGTATGTTTGTATGTATGTTTGCATGTATGTATGTATGTTTGGGATGTATGGATGTGTGGATGTGTGGATGTATGGATGTGTGGATGTATGGATGTGTGGATGTATGGATGTGTGGATGCATGGATGTATGGATGTTTGTTACTCTTTCCCGCCAAAACTACTGAACCGATTGCGATGAAACTTGGTATGTAGATAGCTGGAGACCTGGATTAACATATAGGATACTTTTTATCCCGATATTTGCACGGGATCGGGACTTACGCGGGTGAAACCGCGAGGCGCTGCTAGTAATACATATATAGATCCACTAGAGGGCGCCTGTCAGCTCCTTATTAATGAATGTCACCAACCTGCTAATGTGACGTTTTAAGTTCGTCGTTTCGTTTAAGTTTTCACTTCTGTCAGCAGTCCCATGACTGCCTATAGTTTTATTTTTTAGTAGAAATTGGTAGATTTTAATTATCTCCCATTTAATCTTAACTCGCACCACGCCGGTATAAAAGCACCTTGAATAAATTTTCGCCCCGCGGCTTCACCCTCGTTAGTCCCGATCCTGTGATAACATCGGGATAAAAAGTAGCTTATGTGTTAATCCGGGTGTCCAGCTATCTACATACCAAGTTTCATTGCAATCGGTTCAGTAGTTTTTGCGTGAAAGAGCAACAAACATCCATACATCCTCATAAACTTTCACGTGTATATTATTAGTAGGATTTTCGACTGTTACGTTACCGAGTTCACAGGAAAACAGTTTATCAATAAAGATTAACATTGTTTTCATTTCCTCATCACACAGAGCTAGGAACCATTTGAAAACACCACAAAGGATCGTATGATTCTGCGGCATGTCACGCGTGACGTGACGTCAAACGCGTCACGGACAATCATTTCGTAATAAGAACACACCAGAACACTTATGTCAATTATTTAAAGAAAGTGTTTCAAACAATCGCGTGAGGCATTTGGCGTACAATGTAGAAACTATATGTATCATGGAGAAGTGCTAGAGTTAAGATTTTATAGAATGTAGTTAAATTTACTGCACGAATGGCGCAATGGTTTAAGTGGTCACCGCCTCACTACGCTGCCCTAGGGTTCAAATCCCACACGGCAAAAAACTGAAAATTTGTGTGATACACAAATAGTTGTCCCGAGTCTGGGTGTTCTTTTTGTCCGTTGTTTGAATGTTTGTGAAGCCATAAGAAGTTTGTGTCGCGACACAGGAATATACTTAGTACTAGCAGCGCCCCGCGATTTCACCCGCATAAGTCCCGATCCCGTGGGAATATCAGTATAAAAAGTAGCCTATAAGTTAATCCAGGTCCCCAACTATCTACATACCAAGTTTCATCTCAATCGGTTCAGTAGTTTTGGCGTGAAAGAATAACAAACATCCATACATCCACACATACAAACTTTCACGTTTATAATATTAGTAGGAAATATACCCGCAGTTTATAAGAATATATACTGGAGTTGTCTTTTTTAAATAAAGAAGAAAAAAGTTTTTGGAGTGTAAACTCCTTTGGGCACGTTGGGCACTTTTGGTATAGGGAAAAGCACTAAACTGGCATGACCATCACGATTAATCAAAGCAATTGTCATGTTCACAATAGTAATGTTTTAAGTCAACTTCGTAGCGGTTTTTAACATATTCGTATAAGTAGATATTCGATTAATCTATTAATTTTATTGCTGTTAACATTAAATATTGTACGATCAAACTAGGATAACGTGCTCATAATATTGTTTTATAAATATTTATTTAATTAGCCTAATTACCAGGCATTTATAACTCCATCTGTTTACTACGCAATAAAACTACTATAAGCAATAGGGAATATGCATGTTGTTTAAATTTACTTGATTAATTTTCCCTTGAATCTTTATTGTCCACATATTATGCCTAAACAATTATTTTCTTATTTAGTTCGTCTTTAATTGCAAAAAATATTAATTAAGATATGCAAAATAAGGGAGCGAAATTCAACTTTGCAAAACGCTTCACTATTGGTCGAAACAAAACATGACGTCAAATTCCTCGTCCTGTCATTTATCGGCGCCTATATTCGTAGTGTTACGCAGAAAGATAGGTGTTTCTGTGGTTTTTGCCCTTAGCTAGTGCATTTAAGCATTCTAGTGATATTAGAAATTATCTAGGACGATGACTGAATGTAGTTTTGTCAAAGAACAATCGGACAATCTACCGAAAATAGATGCATTCATGATGACTACATATTTTGCATCAAATCCAGATTTTACGTCTGCTGAGGTCAAAGGAGTGAAATCCGCAAGGTAATTATTATAATACTTGTTATATTATAATCTAAAGGATAGGTAAGATATGTATAGTTAGTTATATTCATGAAGTTTTATTGGACTTTTGTTACCTAGTTTAAGTAGACAATCAAGTTGCCTTCTGCTTGATATTTAAAACCAACATAAATGGCCTACTGCTGACTAATTCACACTATTCTAGCAATAAAATTGTAATATGCTTACATTAAAGTGATCTTCACAACAATATAAACACGATATTGAAGATACTTCATCTCTTCTCATTAATTTACACCATTGTTTTCGTATTTTACATTATTATTTTGTACAGGAAAAAATACTGTATTGGGTGTACTTCTTATAGTGTTTTTACACTTAGGGACAAGGCAATACTTTTAAAATGTTTTTTAAACTTTATCCATCGTCTATTAATTACAATACATAGTAATTACAACTGAAAATCGGTTTAATATTACTGTAACACTTCAAGTAAGTATACTAAGTTTATGAAACAAACACTGAGCGTGATATTTGACGTCATCCAAGGCCCGCGAAATATGGCGGCGTTTAAACAGATCAAATTTTATCGATGTTTTCAATGTTATTTTAAAAATTAATTTGAACATTACCGAGGTTATTTATATTTTTTATTAGAGTAGAATGATGGCAAGTCAATAAAAGATAAAAAAAAAATACATGCATATTCCCTATTACCAGGCATTTATAACGCCATCTATTAACTACGCAATAAAACTACTATAAGCAATTACAATGGTTTTCTTTTACGTTGGTTAGGACACTTCCCTGGCAAGAAAAGCTGTCATGGAGTCTAGATCACTATGCTTTTGTTTGTGCGTAGATTGTTTGCCATGTTTGATTAAAAATTATTCTGTAGGGGCACAATTTGTGTGCAAATCCTTTTTAGTAAGTACAAAACTCACTTCAATCAGTGATGCCCCCCGCTTGGTAACTATAACATAAATAGATAAATAGTCCGTGTGTGAGTGACCCTTTGCGTTTCACTTTCATGAAATAAATATAACAATTTTATATTTAGGTTTATTTCGTTTGCATTCTTGAATCCTTTCCATTCTAATATCTAACTAGCTTATATTTATGTTGATATAATTGAAATGCCATTAAGTTATACCCCAGAAATGCTGCAGAACTGATGACCTGATGCTGAATAGGAACAACGGGTTTGCTCTTCAATAAAAATAACCTATTCGTCAATGTGTTATATGTGTATGTTACTCACTACTATTGAAATGCAAAAGTTTGGATGGCTGGATGTTTGTTAATCAACCAGGCCAGAACAGCTGAATGGATCTGGATAAAATTTGTAAAATAGATTATAGTCTGGAATAGCACATAGGCTACTTTTTATCCCGCATAAAAAAAAACCCTTTTTTTGGATAGATTTGGATTTTCACGCGAATGTCGTGGACAACAGATAGTGTGAATATGTTTCATAACTATCTAAAGTCTACAAAGACTTGTATTGTAGCATAATTTCAACGTACTTTTGATAAATAATTAGGTAATAATTGCTTTTAGCCAGTAGCGTAACTATACCATACGATGAATTAACCACGGGCCTCAGATGGTTACCATCCGAGGCCCGTGGCTAATTCATCGGATGTGTGCAAGTCAGACTCCTACTTGGAGGTTATTTAACTCGTGTATTTCATTAGGTTTATTAAAGTAGGTTACTTATATTGATTTAACCCAAAATTTATATTTTTAATACAGTTTGTAGTTAGTGTCTCCTGTGTTCAGGGTCCTTGGTGCCCGGGAGCCCGTGGCATGTTGTCCTCTCTGCCACCCTATTGTTACGCCACTGCTTTTAGCGATAAGGCCGCCCTTCGTACATATCAATTTTAGTATACTCACGGTAAGCAGTATTTTATTGGAGTACAATTAAGTTTATTCTATTCTAATAAAATAACCGTAAAAACTCCTAATCAAAATTCGTGCATAGAAAATATAATAGATTAAATAATTTAATCTAGAGTAGATACCTACACGCAGAGGTTTCTTTCACGAGAACCTCCCAATTTAAGATTTTTTAAGCTTTCATTTAATCTGCGCAATTCGTTGCGTGCTATGGCAACACAGTGTATGGGATTGAGGTAGCATATCATTATATTTTGACAACACGAGCATTGATAAGTTTCACTCGTCGACAAGCGAGTATTTTTGAATAAAATAACCAACATAAGGCCTGTTTTGTCAATAAAAAATATACATCGCCTTGACGTGGCAAGAATCCAATATTAATGAAGCGTTATGTTACTAATTTAGTTTTATCGGAAGTAAAAGAAGTTTTTTGAGGAATTTTTTCATTAAATACCCTCCAGATATGTATGACCTGCCTTCTAAAATAATACACATGGCCTGACTCAATGTCTACTGCAGCATATGAAACCTGGCAACACCAGCGGTGCCGCTTATGTGGGTGCCGCTTATGTGGGTGCCCAAGTAAAGAAATCCACACGAAAGTTTATTTAAAAACGGTTAAAATTATCATTTTGATATTAAAACTAACGATAAATAAAATATAAAATATGTACATTAACACAAAAGAAACACTTCGACTTTTTTTTAAATCTTATTTAGAAAATCTTTGTAATGATAGTGCAACGGATTGTTTATGACTGATTTAAAATTGTTATGAGACACTTTAAGCTTAATAATATATAAGTTTTCTTTTTTTTATGGTATAGGGGACAAACGAGCAGACGGGTCACCTGATGGTAAATGACTACCGCCGCCCATGGGCAACTGTAACTCAAGCATCACAAGTGCGTTGCCGCCCTTTAAATTGAGAGAGGAAGAGCGGGAAGACGGGAGGTTATAAGCGTAGTACAAAAATAAGAACAGCTTAACGTAGCTTTTTTGTTAACGTCATTTATTGTCATGACAATAATACTTGAATACTTGATTCTAATCTTGACGCTTTCAACATGCGTCGTGGTAAAAAAATAAATCCGTACAACATGCACTGGCAGCTGAAAACATCTTCATTAAATTAAAAAAAAAAAGACACAGTTCATAAATATTGGCGGGATTCTTGATATTGAATTTTATTTTGTCATTTAATGCGAAATATAATTGTCATGTTTATGTAGACAAATGTTTCGACTATTTTAACACATTGAAGGCCAAAAGGGGTTCCCCAAAGTTAAATTTAGAGAAATACATTGTCGTTTAGAATTTCTAGATGTCAATGTCAATATAACTAAAGAAGATTGAACTGAATGAAACAATTGAAAATAAACTGCAGTTGTTTGTGGTTCAGATTCAATTTATGCGTTTCATTCGATTATCTCTCGTTAGTCGCGATGATTATTATTATTACGACCCGGGATAAAATGTATCCAACAATTTGTTACGAAATAGACACTATTTAATTAAATAATTCACAACACAATAATCACAGGTAACAATAACTGTCTCTAATATTTGCATGTACTTCTCGCTATTCTTCGCACTTGCTACTCGCTGATCGCATAACTAGAATTCACCTCAAACCGAATTCCAGGGCCTTTTTTATACCGCCGAACTTATCTCATAGATAGTTCCTAAACTTTTCCGAAAACTCAAAAATCCTCTGGAATCTTCTGAAACATTGTTGGGCATTATGTAGACGAAACGATGGCGCTGTACGTCTCAGTTTAGTTTCACTATTCGTGATGGCGCCACCGTCTTAAATAATTAATTGGTGAGATGCATCAGGTCAGATGAAATATCACCTATTTGCATTAGGAGCTAGTAAAAATCTAGGTTTAAATAGGACAGGTATAGACTATACTTTTTTTTTATTTAGTAGCAGTGATAAATAAGAAAATGGAAACAGTTTTTGTACCCATGGCGGTCCTATCGCCAGTTGCGATTTTTCACAGACCACCTTTAGATGGACAGACGCAATGGGTTTGTGTATGGCAGTTAATAAGTGTACAAGTTTAGCTTAGTAGCAACTTATATGAATACTCGTATATAGAAAAGGAATATATCAAACAGTTATATAAAATAATAAAGTGAACTTAAAGCAGATCCATGCTCTGTAACGAGAATCAAAGGTGCGACCTCGCGGCAGCTATTGTAGTACTCACTGATGATGATGACCATGGTTTGTCCTCATTCATCTTAAGTGAGCGCGTTCGTCACTCACAAGTTGCCTCATTTGAGGTACACGTGACGGAAGAATAAAGAGCTAATCAAGTTTCAACATTGAACCACCTCATTCGCTCTTCGTTATGACGACAGCGGATAGCCGAATGAGTGAGTCGTTCAATTTTAGTACACAAGTGAGTGAGGGCGTGAGTAACAATTTTGCGAGTTAACGAACCGATTGAATCGAATGAATGAATCGATTTCATACAATTTACTGTACGGCTGTATGTACATAAACAAATAATTTTGATATTTGCTTTAAATAGCTATTCCTCGTGGCATCTCCCGCGTATTGCTTGAAGTAAGTAATTACGCGATAATGTACGTGTGATGTTTCGTAATAAATATTATGTACTTTTCATTCTCGTTATCAATATTCAGATTTTTATAAATTAGTAATTAAGCATTTACTAAATAAGGTTGGTAATTAATTTTGTATGATATTTTGTTTAAATTTGGAGCCAAAACATTTTGAGTGACAGATAACGATGTGACAGAGATGAGTAAAAATGACTCCAATACTAAACGAATCGCACCGGACTCCCGGACCCCTCATCCGTCTTATTCTTTTGAGGCGCGATGAGTGTGAGGTAATAAAAACTAAAGTTCGCGTGCAAAGCAACATCTCACCTCAAATGAAGTGTGAAGTACTCCCTCTTCCTCTTGTAAAATTGACGAGTTACCCATTGCTCTGGCCGCTTTGGTTAGCCAAGGTATGATAAGGTAAAACAGGATTCGGAGGCGAAGGAAAGATCAAGCAGAAACAAGGTTGATCCCGCAACAAATTCCAAGGTCTGACCAAAATTCGACGGTCAAAAGTATGTGTCTGGAATTTTCTACCGTCATTAACACTAATATTATTTGAATGAATAATTCGTTTGTGTGATCGCCGAGTCAAGTCACCCACTGGCTTCTCACGCTGGCGAGCGGTTTGAGTTCGACCTCCGTTTGCGCACGTTTGACTTTTCGAGGTGAACGTACTAGATTTTGGATATCAAATATGGATGTAACATAAATAGTATAATATAATATCAATGAATTTGTGTAAAAAGATGACTACATATATTAATTATTGAAGTTATACTTATTTTGGCGCGTTGGGAAAAATGATAAGAGTACATTTTTATGATGCGCGCGCACACCGTCACGAAAAACCGACACCCTGAAGTTAGCTAATCAACATTTTAGTCTTTCAATAAAAGTTACCAACTTCACGATATTTATTCAAGTGTTTCTGAACCTACAACACGTGTTTTGTATCAGTCCAAATAAAATATATATAAATATACATATCTATATACATATTTCTTCTGTGCGTGTGTATGTTCCTGAACTCCTCCTAAACGGCTGGACTGATTTTAATGAAGTTTTTCAGGTGGATTCGAGAATGGTTTAGATTTACAGTTTAGGTTACAGGAATAATATTTTTTACCTTCCGGCAGGACAACGTCTGTTGGGTCCGCTAGTAAATATATATTCTTTCAAATAATATATCGTGGTGACTGATATTTATTAACAATTTATTGATTTAAAGATAATTTACTGTGATTATAAGTGATAAAAATGGTTTGTACATATTACTTTGAGTACGTTTGTAGAATTTGAGGTTAGTTGACGGTATGTATTATTTATTATGATATTTAAATAAACTTTTTTTAACTAGCGCCAAAGAAGTATAACATACGTACAAACATAAGTACACACAAACACTTTTTTTATTGTTCACTGTCATCAGATAGCTGGTGGAGCAGTGGAGGTTTTGTAAATTTTTGGTGGTGTTCAGATAAAATAAGAGTGTGCTGTAGTTAACGTAAAACCCGATTTATTTTCACCAAGACAATTATTACAAATTTGCCCAATCAGCGATTTTATACTACTACGCTACGTGTGTTTAGTCCAACGATCGATATTGCACACTGGTTACAAAATGTATTAGTTATCAATATACCTATATTATTATAAACTGTGGAGTCATCAAATCATGTACGTGCTCGTACAATTATCATATCATCTATAAAGCAAAATTCAAACAAAAGTCACCAAATATTCCAAATAAATACCTCTCTAACTTATAAACAAACAAAACTGACATTTTTAACTTTTAATGTTGTCAAACACCAAGGTAACAGTCCTTAGAGCCTATAACAAACCTCTTTCATTTAAGACATTGATAAAAGCAATCTTGGCTGGACGCCAGTTTGAATAATGCATACGTGCTGTGTCGAGGACAATTACTAGTTAAAGCTAAAGGCAACGAACTGAGCGAGGGCGTCCATCAATTTATATATAAGCCACGTAAACTTCAAATGAAAATAACCTTTATTTACCGAAATATATGGGAGTAATTACAACGAAGGTACTTGACAGTATTGCGTGTTGCAATTCCATTTTAATGAAGCCTTGGAAACATGTGATGTTGAACAATTATATTATGTTTGTGTTTGTCTTATTAGTACAGAGATGTATAGCGAGGTTAAGCACTACTGTAGTACTGTCGTAATTTTAAGGGTTGAGCAAGTATTTGAGCTCATATCTTATTGAGTCATGGAGTTATTATTACTTATTGCATATAGAGTAGACGACACAAAGAAAGATTTTGCGATAAGTCGAACAACTCGTGTGGTATGTATGTGCGAAGCACTAGACACGACGTGACACATTTATGAATAATAAATTCGTGAAATACATATTTTTAATTGAAAATTTTATCCGAAAACGAAGAAAAATACTGAAATTATTGTAAAAATAAAATACTTTAGTTTTTTTATTATAATTAAGTTGCACAAATTAATTAAAAAACGCTATATATTGCAACTTTTCCAATAGGACCACAAAGATGACGCCTTTTTAGCCAAAGAGAATACACACTAGAATTATATTTTAAAGCGGCGGTAGCGCAATGGCTAAGGCGTCGGACTTGCGATCGAGTGGTTGCGGATTCGAACCCCACCCACTGCACTACCGACGTGAACCCACTCCTAACACAAGCATTTAGCTTAGCTGGAGGGGTTAACAAGAATACTAGTAATGTGTGACCCACGTTACTAGTAGTCTTTATTTAAAAAATAAATTAAAAAAAAATATTGCTAAAGCTTAATGACTGTATCTCTTGATTATGACTTTGAAGCTTGATTTTTTTACTTAGCTTAAAAATATATTTTTCAAAACAATAAAAATTATTTATGGTCGTATTTCGACAAGTGGGTCAACACTAATAAATTGAGATTATGGCAGTCAAATATCAACACAAACTAAAAGCTTACTAACGCAAAATAACGTTTGACTTACACAGAATGGCTAGGTGCTTCGTAATTAATCAGTTCTAACATTCGTAAAAAGAGTCCATATATAAAAAAAAAAATAACATTCGTAATTCGAATGCCAACTAAACAAAATCGAAAGCTCATTCCCAAAAAAATGCGACAATGGTGCCGATTCTATTGTACACTCGACTAAACTAAAACCTGACTTAATTTCTTCATATGAAATCAACCTAGTGTTCTTCGTAATAAGGTCTATTTGTTACTAGCATCTATTTCTCAGCTCCGCTAAATTACAATAAAACCTGTCAACGTATACTCAACTTTATTTCCACGCAGCGAGAGTCTTCATTTATTCAAACGCTGTATAATTGCCGTATAAAAACTTGTTCAAAACGAGCAAGGATGACGTGTTTTTAATCTACACCTACGAAGACGCTTACTAAAAACACAGAGCAAAAGAGATGGCATTCAACGGATAGCGGCTCTCGCTACGTGGTATTAAAGTTTATTTAAGCATATCAGACTTTAGTCGACAAATAAATTGCTTATTTCGATAGCGACATATGTTACCTACTTGTTTCAATTTGAAATAAGACCTTGTTTCTAAGGGTGCAAGGTTTACTTCTTATATGAAGAAAATTTAGTGGTTTTTAATTTAGATAGATAGATAGATAGATAGATAACACTTTATTTGTACATTAGCAATACAGTAGAAGATACATTTTCATAATTACAGTAAACAGATAATGTACAAAGGGCGGCCTTATTGCTAGATGCAATCTCTTCCAGGCAACCTTAGGATGGATCAAAATGATTCGGAGAGATAGTGGCAGTTGGTGTTATATTTGAAATTTTAATTATTAGTAATTTCTAATAAATATGAAAAATAAAAATATACAGATATTAAATATTAACGTACTTTAAATACCAATAGGCACTTATACATACATAAACCAAACTATAGTGTATACAATACATACACATATACGCATATATACATATATATATATATATATATATATATATATATATATATATATAATTAATATACCTTACAATATATAATATACCTTAATACAGTATACGTTAAGCGATCAGTAGTAACTACATACATACATATTAATGAATCCTAAGGTGAAAGATAGTGTTCATGAACCATTTTTTTAAAAATGGTTACTGATTGTGCTCGCCTAATATTTAATGGTAACGCATTCCATAAGCGTACAGCTTGAACAGCGAAAGATTGGTCAAAATATTTAGTGGAATGCTGTGGCATCTCCAGTCTCAAATCCTCAGACGACCTTAGACATTTTTCATGTGTGTCATGAAGGAACTTAAACCGTTCTTTGAGGTAAAAAGGGGCTTTAGGGTTGAATAAGATGTTATAAAGCAAGAAGAGGATATGAGTACTCCGGCGAGAGCGAATTGGAAGCCACTTGAGCTTTTGACGGAATTCTGAGATGTGATCATATTTTCGTAACCCATATATGAATCTTATACAAACATTTTGAAGTCGCTCAAGTTTATCAAGTTGTGCTTCAGTGAGATTCAGATAGCTGACATCGGCATAGTCTAGAATTGGAAGAAGAAGTGATTGTGCAAGCGCAGACTTAGTGGCAGTTGGAAGAAAGTTACGTAACCGTCGCAAGGATCCCGCTGCCGCGAAAACTTTACGACTGACTTCTTGCAACTGTGGACCCCAAGACAAGGTACTGTCCATTCTAATTCCCAGGTTTTTCACACTAGTGCTGATATTCAGTGAAGTGCCGCAAAATTGAATTTGGGGCAGTTGAGACCATTCAATTCTAGAAACTAATCCAGGACTGCCAATAATACATACCTGCGTTTTTAAGGGGTTAACCTTAAGCCCATAATTATTACTCCAAGCGCAAATGCGCGATAGGTCTACATTGGTTGTATTAATAGCTTCGGATAACATGTTAAGTGGAGCTTGTGTATATATTTGTAAATCATCTGCATAAAGATGGTAGGACGAACGTAATTGATTAGAGATGGAGTTTATAAAAACAGCGAAGAGTAAGGGGGATAAAACGCCACCCTGCGGTACACCAGCAGTGATACTGCACCAAGAAGACACTGAGTCTTCAACGCGTACACGCTGTCGGCGACCAGACAGGTAACTGTGAAACCAATCAATTGTCCTTGGAGATATATTAAGAGACTGCAGTATACTAAGCAGAATGTGAAAATCTACAGTATTGAAAGCGTTGCTAAAATCAAGTAAGGTAAGTACTGTAATATTCCCACTATCCATGCCTAGCCTGATATCATCCGTAACGTGAACGAGTGCAGATGTCGTGCTGTGTCCAGGACGAAAACCAGATTGAAAGGGGTTTAGTAAATAATTCTTAGAGAGAAAGTTGCTTAGCTGAGAATGGATAAGGCGTTCAAGGACTTTGGATAGGAAAGGCAAAATAGATATTGGACGATAGTCAGAAAAAGAAGAGGGTTTAAGTTTTTTAGGTAGTGGAATAATTTGTGCATCTTTCCATGCAGATGGAAAGACACCACTGGTCAAGGAGTGATTTAGGATATTACATAGGATAGGTAGGATTTCGTCAAGGATAGGGACAATCATATTTCGACTGATACAGTCACTTCCTATTGCATTAGATGAAATTGCTAGTATAGTCTTCTTAACATCACAAACGGACAGTTGATCAAAGAAGAAAGGTGGATAATCGGGAGGTGGGGTAGAACAGATATGTCTAATAGTATTAGCTTTAATTGAATCATTAAAGTCGGACGAAGTAGAGAAATGCTTATTAAGAGAATCGATATCGACATTTATTGGAATAGAGTCTTGGCGCGACTTCCCAACTCCCAATGTTTTCAGAAATTTCCAGACTTTAGCTGGATCTCCGTTCTCTACGGATGAATGGATATGTTGGCGTTGTGCATTTCTACACATCTTATTGCAGAGATTTCTCCGGGATACATATTTTTCCAAGTTTGTGTCCGTAGGTCGATGCTTGTATTTATTTTTAGCAGCAGCTTTTTTTGACATAATCTGCCGTATCTCGTCAGTGAGCCATGGAGCCGGTAAATGTTTTATTTTAATAGTTCGCAAAGGAGCGTGCAAGTTATAAAGCTGTAATAATGTTTCACAGAAAATATGGACTTTCTCGTTAACACATTGCGCGTTGAACAGATCAGACCAGTCAGTCTTGCCAGCATCTTCTCTTAATTTATCAGTATCTATCCCACCAAAACTGCGCTGCACAATAATTCTAGACTTTGCCTTGGGTGGGCGGATAGCATAAGATAAGAAAACTAAATCATGATAGGAGAAAGCATCAGCTGGATATTGACCATGTTTGATGACATGATCAGTAGATGAGACAAGAATAAGGTCAAGTAGAGAAGAAGTGCAGTTTGGAAAATGATGCGTTGCATCTAGTGCTAAAAGAGATAGATTAGCGAGTGAAGTAACAGAATTGGGGCCAATAATAAATAACATCTAGAACGTTCTGACGGCAAAGATTCCTCGCATTATTTTCGTCTGCCCACACTGGTTATTTTTGGCGCCAAATCTAACGCCAAAAATATATCCAAAAAGTTGTTTATGTCTTGTTGAGTCACGTAATACTGTTTCATATAATAAAGATTAAACTGAGACTAAAAATATATCTCTTACGAGCTGTGTATTTCTGTATTCCCAAACATGGTACGGATTTCAGAACTTTTCTTAAAATATACTAGCTGCGGTTTCACCCGCATAAGTACCGGTGCCGTAAGAACATCGGCATTGGTATGAAAAGTATTTTATGTGTTAATCCAGGTCTCCAGCTACCCTGTAGGTTTTGATTCCCTTGCGAGTGTCGAAAATTTGCGGCATAAACGGCTGTATCTTTTGATTGCGTTCGCTTAAAATTTAGATTTCACAGCTCTTAGAAACAGTAGACCTGAGTATTTATATAAATTTCAGTTTGATACCTCCACGCGTTTCTGAGAAAAAGTGTCTTGACAGACAGACAGACCTTCGGACGGACGGACAACGAAGTGATCCTATAAGAGTTTCGTTTTTTCCTTTCAAGGTACGGAACCCTAATAAATGCATATGCCCCAAGCTTTACCCGTTACACGTGGTTTACACGTGGTGGAAGCGTTACAATACCAAGTTTAATCGCAATCCGTTTAGTAGTTTTTGCGTGAAAGAGTAACAAACATCCATACATCCTCACAAACTTTCACGTTTATAATATTACAGCTACGCCCCGCGGTTTCACCCGCTTTAGTCCCGATGCCGTGGGAATATCGGAATAAATAGTAGCCTATGTGTTAATCCAGATCTCCAGCTATCTACATACCAAGTTTTATGGCAATCGGTTTAGTAGTTTTTGCGTGAAAGAGTAACAAAGAATTTGTCTTTTATATGCAATAAGAACTTTTACTTTACTTTTCTTTTGGAGCGTTAAACCATAAAACGAGCTCGTTAGCTTAAGTTCATAGATAATTACAACTGAAATGTCGTAACTACGTCATATCCGGAACGCCAGCGCCACCTGTCGGCGCTTGACGGCGTCGATGTTTAAAGGCCGAGCGGCGCGCCCGACACTTCTTGTGCAGCAGTCGGACAGTGCGGTCTAATATTGAAACCGTCACGCGTTCCTAGCGATAATATACGTATTTAGCTATAGTCGTGTGTCTATTTGTAATAATCTAATTAGAAAGTGAAGAATTATGGGCTCTATTGAGGTTGGTAATCATACTCCTCCGTCATATAGATTATTTAGGTGTAGACAGAGGCTAAGGTGCTTGGTCAGTAAAAGTCAAATAAGTATCCCTTTAATTTTAGCAAAATTAATAACAACTTGTGACGTCATACGTTGCTATAGTCGAATAGTTTACTTTTAATGTTTGGTTTTACAAGTTAATATTTATAAAAATACCTAAGCAATCTAATTTTTGAAAGTCCTATGTAACACTTATTTTTCTAGAGCCTAATGTTTTGTTACATCAGGAGATATCTATGTCTCAAATGATAATTGTATCCGAAGTTGTTAAGCAGAAGAGGTAATTAAGAAATTGCGATGGTTTAGCTAGTAATTGCTGTATAATAGTTGCTTGCTAATTTTGGCAGGTTCAGAATCGGTCGACATCCTTTCCAAACCTAACCATTACCTAAAGAGTCATCCATTAATAACGCGATGTATTTTAGCAACTTTTTAACCCCCCCACCCCTGGTGATACGTGATGAGGTGTTAGACCCCCCCCCCCCCATAGCCCAAATCACGTATAGTTTTTTAAGTTCAAAATACAATTAAAATTTTAAAAATATTATCTTTAAATACAGATATAATCGAGCGATCTACGAAAAAATAAATAACGGTGTTATTTCACTATACCCCACTATTCCCCCTTGTGATATTTTGTGATTTTTTCCGAACCCCTCCCACCTTTCGAGGCTCACGTGATTAATGAACAATCCCTAACTATGACAACGGGCGTTCTCTGGAAAGTGAAGAGCACCTGTTCATAATGTTACTAACGGACATGAATTTTCGACGAAGAAAAGCTTTCGACCTGGTTGTATTCAAATTAAACTCAAAAACAAAGATTGTAAGGACAATGTGCATAAGAAGTATAATGTAAGAGAAGATAAAGGTTATCTTTATGGGTACATATCCCGCTTATCGACACCGACTTCTCTCCCATTCTATTATCAGTTCTAACATTCGTAAATAGAGTCCATATATATATATATAAAAAAAAATAACATTCGTAATTCGAATGCCAACTAAACAAAATCCAAAGCTCATTCCCAAAAAAGTGCGACAATAATAAAAAAATAACATCTAGAAAGTTCTGACGGCAAAGATTCCTCGCATTATTTTCGTCTGCCCACACTGGTTATTTTTGGCGCCAAATCTAACGCCAAAAATATATCCAAAAAGTTGTTTATGTCTAAAAAACCTAAACTCTATCATGTTTATAAATTATTATTTAAATGAATTCATTATGTAGTCAATTGACCTGACTATAACCATTTATCTAGTGAGTGACGGAAAATTCTGTTTTAAAATAATTATAAAAAAAGTTGTTTAGACAAACTGCCCGTACGTTTCGAAACAAACGACTCATAGAGTCGCAATTTATTACCAAACCTGCACGAACGAAACCACCAGAAAATTCTAGTTTATCAACACAAGTGTCATAAACGATGTCGAATTTCGTCATAGATAACACGAAGTATTTAATGCGACTCATTTCTGAACGGCACAAAAAAAGAATAGTTTCGTTGTATTGCGCAGTCATTTTTTACGAAACCAATATGGTGTTTTTAATTATCTATGCTTTTATACTTAATCGATGCCAATTTTTATTTTAAGGAAAGATTTGTTTATTCGTAGTGGATGAACTATGAAACTACTGAACCGATTTAATAATCCTTTTACAATAAGAGTTATTTTATCATATAGTAAAATAGGCTATATTTTGTACCGGTAATATGTATAAGTAAATTTACTTGGAGCTGATCTGATGATGGACCCAGGAGGTCGATAATGGAACTTTTTCAGTAGCTTTGAGATTGGGCTCATGTGATTCGATTTAACTAGTCCAACAATTTTTGCTTAGTAACGATGATCTGTAATTATATATTCAGTTCGTCATGAACGCGCGTTTTATTAGTTATACTAAACTATAATTATTATTTAGGAAATTAAGTTCTGAAATGTAGAGTTTCTATTAGTTAATAAGTCTTCATGAAGTCTTATATTCAAGATGTATTCAAATGCAGCGGTGGACGACGTTTATTTACGGGGTCTACTATAGGGGCCGTCCATTAATCACGGGATGTTTTTAGCAACTTTTAACCCCCCCTGTTGATACGTGGTGAGGTTTTAGACTAACCTGGGGGTAGGTTAGTCTAGCTAGCCATTATTTTTTTTATTTCCAAATATATTAAACAATTTCAGAATATTATCGTTAAATACAGATATAATTGTAAGAAACAGTATCAAAACCACTGATATAAACTATAAAAATGACTAACTAACACCAACTGCCAAGTTGTTCGTAATTCTGCTCTGTTCGCACTCAAGACACCCAATCTAAACATATTCCTACCCTTTTATAATCCCACAATTTGTTAATATTTATCAATCGACCAATAGTATGGCGTTACCGGTATAACCAGTCAAAATAATATCTATTAACTTATTTTTATTAAATAGTGAACTGTGTTATCATCTGTTACAGTTTGGCCCTATTTTTAATAAAATAAATAAGAGTTTTTGATGTGGCAACAACATAATAGTGCATTTTACAAAAAACTAAATACACGTGATAACTCCCTACACCCTTGTGATATTTCGTGATTTTTTCTGAACAACCTCCCCCCACCCCTTTCGAGCCTCACGTGATTAACGGACAATCCCATACGGCCGTAGACCTCGTAATACATCACTTTCTGTACCACGTTGTAGACGCGTAAATAAAACGCGTTATAAGAAGGAAATGGGTCACCACTTCCTGCATCTATGCATTTGATGCTGGTGAAGGCGTACGATTGCAGTCAATTTAGTAGTTGGCATCACGCCCATCCACCGGCACCCTGTCAGTTTGATTGTCAGGTCATCGCTTCACTTTCTAGTTTGTGACCAACACTTACGAAACTGTAGAAGTCAGTTATCGGTTCTAAAGGCGTATAGGGTTTTTTAATTTTGCTAATGAGACAAGACAAAAGCTAAGTCGCTTAATTATTTCAAAACTAGATGAACTCCGGCTTCGCTCGGGTGAAATGTGACTCATTCCATAATGCACAATCTTTTACAAAATGATTAGAACTAATTGTACATAATTAAAGACGAATTAATTTACATTGGCAGAATTGTCGACATCGGTATAGTTTGCCATATATAAAAAAAAAAAAAAAATGTAATTATATAAAATTCCTTTTTTTGTAATTTAAAAAATATAACTAAATACTTATACTTTTAATAAACTCCAAGTAAAACCATATTTCTCCGAGTATTGAAGTGTCACGAATTAATTTTTATGTAAATAATATAGTAAATCAATAAGGAAAAACCGTAACACCGTACCAGGAAGCTGGGTACTTCCTTGTTCGTGAGCACCTACTTCCTATGTGTACACACTATGACGGTTTTAATAAAAGCTCATTCAAATACATTTCCAGAGTTCCTAGACTAGTAACTCTCCTCATTCAGTTTTTCCTCGACATTTTGCGCAGATCGTCGCTCCACTTGGCCGCACTACGTTTATCTCATCAAGCAGCTCTTATTCAGGCAGTATAATTTTTTTTTAACTTTGTCTTAGATGGTTTCCAAAATCACATATACAAAACTGCATCGTTACCATAGTAACTCAACAAAGCCGTGTCTCAAGTCACGTCCAATGTTCGACATACATACATATATAGTAGGCCCTTCGGCCGCTGTAGGTACCTGCACAACGTGTAAATATTGGATCTCACAACAGCGCAGTAGCCGAGCCTGACTCAATTAATTGTTTAAATTGATATTTTATTGCTAAGATAAGCTCGGCCTAATTTTAGACTGCATTACGTAAATATGATTTTTGAAGTGAAAATTTCTTTAGGCACGTTGGACACTTGGTATGGGGAAAAAGCACCGAACTCGCGTGACCGTCACGCTCAGATATATACAGATGTGTGTGTGTGTGTGTGTATATATGTAAGCCATGTTTTCCCTTCTGGCGTGAAGTCCTACTTTTTTTTTACAATTGAGTTGGCAAACAAGCATGCGGTCATGATACTACTACTAATCGTATTGAAAGGAAACTTTGTATGTACCTACCTATATGTAGTACGGATGACAATAGTATAGTTTAGCATCTCGGAGGTAATCTGATGATCTGGCCCGAAGATGGATAGTGGAACTCTTCAGTGGCCTACTAGCCCCATAAGGTTGGGCTCATATGATTCCAATGATAAATAATAATTCGAAAATATATTTATCCATATTCCAGAACTCATAGCCATAGGCCAAGCTGTGCTTAGTTTGTGTCTAGAAAGCAATGCGTCGTAATGTCCCAGAATATCTTGCTAAAAGCCAAATTAATTCGAAGTTCCGTCTTAATCACTGCGCCTTTAGTGCAGCCATTTATACAAGGAATAATGTATGTTGTAATGCTAATTTAGTTTGGGTTACTGCAATAAGACATGACTGGCTTTTAAAGGCGAGGAGTAATTAATTCTTCCCAATCCTTATTCAGTTCCTTTCTTACCTGCGTGCCTGTTCCATACAGATTTTGTATAGGCCGCAAGGCACAGACAACAATAGATATATATTAGAGATATAATAAAAAAAAGAAAAACCGGTTATTTAAACACAGAATATACATAACCGATTTAAGACCGTATAACAAATTCTAAAGGTCGTCAATAGCTAATAAATAAAATATAAAACGGCCAAGTGCGAGTCGGTCTTGCGCACGAAGGATTCCGTACCATTATTTATACAACATTAGACACTATATTTTAACCTTCTTTTATTATTTGTTGTTATAGCGGTAACAGAAATACATCATCTGTGAAAATTTCAACTGTCTAGCTATCACGGTTCATGAGATACAGCCTGGTGACAGACAGACAGACGGACAGTGGAGTCTTAGTAATAGGGTCGCGTTTTTACCCTTTGGATACGGCACCCTAAAACGAAAATCGGGTGACGGCCATAAGGAGACAAAGGTATCGTACTATTTTTAACCGACTTCAAAAAAGAGGAGGAGGTTCTATGTTCGGCTGTATGTATTTTTTTCTGTTTATAAATATATTTAAAAAAGATAATTGTTTAAAAAAAAATGAGACAATAATTTTATACTACAGGAAAGCCCGCAATTGATATTCCTATACAATATTATCTACGTATGAACGGGAATTAACGCGATCACGAAAAGGTATTACATACCTCTGAATTGCCTGACGTTTCGACCAGTCAGCCTGTGACCACGGCCAGTGCAACCTGGTCGAAACGTCAGGCAATTCAGAGGTATGTAATACCTTTTCGTGATCGCGTTAATTCCCGTTCATACGTAGATAATATTATATCATGGAACGCGAAAGTTTAAAAGTTAGTATTCCTATACAATTTCCACAGATAAGCAAAACTTATGTTATTAAAGTTCTGGTACTTAGCTACTTTTAGGAAACAAAGGATAATCAGGTCAGTGGGAATCTTGGTTCTTGTTAGGAAAGTCAGTAGAAATCTTGTAATTTTAGACCCGTCGGGTAATAATTGACATTTGGTTACTTGTGAACTGTAAAAATTAAATTTTCATTTATTTTGTTACCGTTGACATTATTTCCGAAATTGAAACCTTTCAAATAACATATAATAATAATAATAATAATGTTTATTTTCTCACCATAAAATAAACATTATATATCTAGGTCGTCGTTGTAACTAGTAAGTGCTCTACAAAATCACAAGTTAACATAAACATTCAAACCAATATTTTATCGGAACTTATTAATAAAATCAGTTTCAAAGAGAAAGGCGACGTTGCCACTCTGTGCATCGCCTGGTCAAATAGGACACCGGCTGTAGTGATGTACGTTCGAGAATAATTTGTTTTATTTTCGGTAAATTATCGGTTTATTGGCTCGTTAATTGGTTTCAATTTGCTTTTAGTGAAAACATGTATTTACGATGACATCGAAACATTTAAAAGAGTTTATTTCAATTTTGTGTTATCAAGTGTTTTATACGAATTTAATTGACTCAAACTGGTCGATTTTTTGTTACTACGTAGGTATATTTCAATGAAAAAAAAATAAAACTAAGAATGTGGTTTAAAAATAAAACACAATAAGAATTACTATCTTAATAATTTGCCTTTTCTATATCTATATATACAAAAATGAATCCCTATTTCCTTTGGTCTTTGGTCACGGCATCATGCGAGAACGGCTGGCCCGATTTCGCTAATTCTTTTTTTTTTTGTGTTTATTGTCAGGAAAATAAAAAGTTGCGTGGGAAATTAGAAAATTTTCAAAGGACTAAGGTCTCTTTCTGTCTCAATTTTCATAAGTACGTAAGAGACAGAGCTTTTTTATGCATTTATAATATTAAGTATAGATTTGCGCTCAGGTAGAATAAATCTATGGTATGATCTCCTTAATGTATGTTTGGAAATTAAAAAAAAACATATAAATTTTTTTTTCATACACCTTAGAATAAAAACTTTTGAGAGTGGTATCCAGATTTATAGACGACAGTTCCTGGAGTCAGCCGCCGGATGATGTCGCAGCAGTTCGCTTGGTCCTTTCATAAACGGCCTATCTTTAATAAATAGTTATAGACCTAATTGGTAGATTAAAAAGTAACACATATTCGTAACTGTAAAGAGAGACTCCACTGCATTTAATCTCAATCTCAGCTTGCCTTTTATAGTCAATTAACTTACATAAATGAGTACTTTTAACATTTAAATATCTCGCAGAATAAATCCAGCCCAGGGTAAACAATGAGATAACGTTAGCGATGGCTTAACATCAGCACAAGTCTATTATGTCTGTGCGGCCAGTGTTCGTGTCTTTATTTCCCAACATACAAAAGTTCTCATCACGAATCGCTTGGCTGCAGAGGTACCTTAACTATAGAGGGGTTAAAACGTTATATTAAAAGTAACGTAAAAGTGTATATGATGTTCTTATACTGCGGGTTTAAACTGCTGCCTTATATTTTAGTAAAATGAAAAAGACGCTTAGATCTCGAGACATATACAATAATGTCACAAGTAGCATTTGGCGCGTGGTTATAATCGGAACTATGGCGGCCAGAATGTAAAATGTCACTTAGGCGTTGCCTAATACATAGGTTTCCCGTCTTCAATCTATATTTAGAAAAAAATAATTGTGAAATTATTTGAAAAGGATGGTGATAAATTGAAAAATAGTCATTCCTATGCTATTCGAAAAAAATCAGACGGGTTTTGTGCTCTGTAAATTTCATGTAAAAATTATGATTGTGTCTTGATGAATGAGCGTGGGAGAGCCATGCTTTACGTGGGAGAGCCATGCTTCTGCACGTATGGGCCGGCTCGACTCCGCTCGATACCACGGCCTCACAGAAAACCGGTAGTGAAGCAATGCTTGCTATGCATTTCGGAGCGTGAGTGAGGTAACCGGAGGCCCTAACCCTTTCCTCTCCCCTATTTCCGTCCATCCCCTCTTCCCCCCTCCCCCTCTTCTCCTAATCCCACCTTAAAGGGCGCCAACGCACTTATGACTCTTGAGTTACAGGTGCCAATGGGCGGCGGTAGTCATTTACCATCAGGTGACCCGCCTGCTCGTTTGCCCCCTATACCATAAAAAAAAAAAATTAGGTTTTGATTATATTATATAGAATGAGGTATAGTTGTATACCATCAAAGTACGGAGACTTTTTTGCGACAAATTTTATGTAGATACAGTGATTTGTGTTGATTTTTCTTCTTAAACTTACAACAAAAGCAGTACTTGATGATAAAGTTATTTATTTGCACAGCGAATGCACATTATCCTACGAATTGACAAAATGTAAATATTGAGAAGATACTGCCTTGCTATTTAACCGACGGACAAAAGGAGGTTCTCAATTCGACCCTATATATATATATATATATATATATTTTATATATGTTCAGCCCTGTTTAATACTCTGACAACTTAAAGATGTACTATCTTTAAATACATTTAATACTAAATACTATAAAACGCTATTCAATGACTTTTTTATTCATTTTATAATCGTTTAGTTTTTTGTTAAAAAGTTTTTTTTAATATTTAAGTCGGTGTTGTCAACATGCTGCCGTAGTAACGATAAAGTCAGTTTAAGTGTTTTGTATGAACTAATCTGCATTCGTATCTCTGGTAATTAGTAAAGGTGAAATTGTAGTTATAAACTCGCCTATTTTACCCTACACAATACCGTTTAAAGAGGGGTTGCGTGATCTGATAACTTTTACCAGCTGCAACTATCCCCAAATATATGTTTCCTAAGTTCTGATCGAAGCGTGTGCATAACGGCATACTTCCTCTAGAATTTAGATCAATTGATCTAGGATTTTTGGCTTTAACAACGGTTTTTTTTATCGATCTGAAAAATCGATTTTTAACCGACGAAAAAAAAAGGAGGTTTTCAATTCGACCGTATATTATTATTATTTTTTTTTTCTGTTTATCCCTCACTCCGTTATTTATGAACCGATTTTGATTATTCTTTTTTTTTTAGATAGGGTATACTTCAAGGGTAGTCCCATGTCAAGGAAGTCAGGATCTGATGATGGGATCCTGAAAAAATTGAGAGAAACCCTCGAAAATTGTAGGAACGAATAGTGTTTCTGTTTACTTTTCATTACTTTATCAGGTATTGCGTTTAGAAATCATCATCATTTTTCATCATCATCATCATCATGATGATGAAAAAAACCATAAAATAAAATCTTTTTAACAAAAAATTAAACCGACGAAAAGAACTAAAAAGCAAAAAATAAATAAACCTTAGGTCTTAAGTATTGAGCTTATTTACATAAACTATCTCTAAAGCTCTCTAAAGCTCTCCGCAGTTTTACGTTTATAGTCACTGCTCCGCTTCTAAAGGTCGTAGCGTGATGTTAATTAAATAGCCCATTATCTTCCTCGAGAATTGGGCTGTTAAATGCTGAAAGCTTTTTATTATTTTAAATTAGTGCGTTCTACAAAAATAACAAACTCTTATGACGCATTATAGTAGTAGCTAGCAGTTCCCGCGGCTTCGCTCGTGTGTACATATTTTCACATGTATATTTTGCGCGAAACCCTAACTATTTTTTCCAAAATAAAAGTAGCCTAAATTATTCCTTATAACACCAGCTATCCGGAGATTTCCCGGAAAAAACAGACAGACAGGCCGCCAGACAGACAAAATTTTTGAAATAGATTTTTTGGTATAAGTACCCAGTAAACACTCAGATGCATTTGGTAAAACGCCGTTATTATGACATTACAATGTATAATTTTATCGTGGGAGAGCCATGCTTCGGCACGTATGGGCTGGCTCGACCGGAGTGATCCACGGCCTCACAGAAAACCGGCAGTGAAGTAATGTTTTCATTGCTTTTAGCCGAGTGAGTGAGGTTACCGGAGGCCCTAACTCCCCCCCCCCCCCCCTCTCAAGTTGCCGGCCTTTAAGGTAGGAAGAGGGGGGCTCTTCCTACCTTAAAGGCCGGCAACGCACTTGTGACTCTTTGAGTTGCAGGTGCCCATGGGCGACGGTAGTCATTTACCATCAGGTGACGCGTCTGCTCTTTTGCCCACTATAACATAAAAAAGACACTGCCTTCAGTTCTTCTAAAGTACATAAAGTATAACGTATTTAGCACCAACAACGCCATGTGCTCTAAACAACGTGTTCTTCGAGTACATTCTACAATGTACTCTTCAAACATATTTATGTACAATTAACATGTAATTACAGTTTTTTATAGCACATATATGTATATCTCATTTAATTCAAGGTCTCGGTACTTGTTTACCCTTTTAAAGTAACGCGCAAATTCCGCAGGAAGTCCGTCTCTGATACTATGTCATTGTATATGGTGGCAAATTTTGGTGCAGCTGCTGAGCAGTTTTTATTCTAAAGAATTGTGCGTGATGATGGTATATTATCTCCAGACACATTAAACAGACAAGAGATTCTGATTCCTGTATCGCCTGCTCAGCAGTTTTTGTTCTGAAGATTTTTTCGTGGTGATAGCTAGGTATGGCTGTTTTTAAATATAAGATCCCCTGAGCTGGTAGAAGAAAAGTTCTTTGGAACCCAAGAGGTTGCGTTACTGAGTGGTTTTTGTACAATCTACAGATGCTCAAATTTTGGAATGAGTTGCCATGCTTTTTCCAAGTGAAGTGAAGACGTGTGTGGTATTCAAAAATACATTTTTTTTTAAATAATAATTATATTCGCTTTCACTAACATCGCCCTTCGGTTCCCTTCAATATGGTTGATCTGTACGATGGCTGGCGTGTGAACGGGTGCCGTTGGTCGGGGCTGGTCATCTCCGGACTGCTATTACTTAAATATGTATAGTAGTAATTAGCGCGTCTATTTATATTTTAGAATGATAGGTATGTTACACTGTCCTCACATTTCATTTGCGCTTACAAGAAATGTAACCAGAAATTTGTAAAAAACATTTTGAAAAAGAGTGTCCTTGGAGTTTCTTGCCAGTTCTTCTCCATAGGATCTACGTATTGGAACAGGCAACTAGCTTCACGACTGACTTAGTCTGACTGACTCCTACTCCTGACAATTCAAAAATACCTATTATTGGTTTAATTGAAATAAATGGTTTTGATTTGATTTGATTTGATTTGCCCTTTCTAGGCACAAACCTAGCTTGTGAACATACACGCATGTTTTTTGGACTAAAGGACTCTCGAACAGTTTAATTAGGGACCCCACTTGATTCCGATTCAGTCTAAGGGTTCCGTGTTTTTTTGTGTTATTTTTAGCTACCGGACCGTAACAAACATGACGATCCGTGCTTAATCAAAAAGTCAACTCAATTTATAATAGTTCTCTTTGTAATATAAATGTCAAGGTACTGTGTAATGTATTATGCATTATAGGTAGAATAAGAGTTTGGCCTTGTAAGAGGCCTCTGAGCAGTTGTATTCAAACCGTTTGAGTGTTTTTACACGACTGCCTCATCAAAAAAGAGTTTTGTTTTCAGGGTTTATGTATGTATATGAGTTTCTTTATTCCACCATAACTTCTAAATGCCTGAACAAATTTGGACGTTTGGGGATATCGTTAAAATCCTTACGTCTTCCCAAGTGAAACTGGCTATAATTAATAATAAAAAAATTTATTCTTCCGTTCCACTCGATCGCTCGTCATTTCACTGCTTACTCCCATGCCATTCTAGCTATGCTCTCATTCACGCAGTCCATCCATCTTTTCTTTGGTCATCCTCTTCTCTTGTACCCGTCAACATCCACACATAAAACTCTTTTCACCACATTTTGCTCATCCCTCCGCATCACATGTCCATACCACGATAACCAAGCTCCTCAACTTTTCATCCATTAGCATTACTTTCAAGCTCCCTCTTAAAGAATTGACATATATATTTGTGCATTGACAGAATTTTAAAGACTGACGCTTCAGTGTTTGTCATGATCAGGAACTACATTCTTCTTAATATGGTATAATATAATATTATTGGGTACTACATTGATATATTGGGTTTAGCCTGTAAGAGCAATGTATGTTGAGTATATAAATAAATATTCATTTCTCACCTTGTTCATCCTAGTCACTCCAAACATCCATCTCAACATTCGCAAAAAAGCAATACGCTATGTCGACAGTCAAAAACGAATCAATATGGCGGCTGTAGGGCGCGTAATTAGTTAACCGGTCGGACAGTTGTTTTTGATTTTTTTTTAATTACCTATTAGCAAGCAATCGGCCGTTAACCAACGTTCAAAACGGTTATCAACGACTTTAAAGGCTTACAATGAGGGTTTACAACTTTTCTATAATAATACTAATAATAAAAATACATATAGTATTGTACTATATGTGTAAGAGGGGAGATAGTGTCATTGCAAATGGAATATCGCACAGTTCGAGGACTGCCATACAGGGGCAGATCCAGACGGCAAACTCGGGGGGCGATTCGGACAAAGTTCATAAATTATTTGGTCACAAGATTGTTGGGTTATAAATTCTTAGGTTCAACATTTTGGATTTTTACTTTGGGGTGGTGATCGGCCCTATCGCTCCCCCCGCCCCCTTGATCCGCGCCTGCTGTCATATTTGGAATACTTAATGTTTATATGCATAAAGCTAAAATTTAAAAAAGCGACAGGGCTAACAAATGCTGACCTGTCGTGGTAAGAAATATCAATACAATGATGGTTCAAGTTTAACTGGTCATGATATAAAACAAAATATGCATAACTCAATTATATTTGGCTGAAATACGAGCACCAGGCGATCTGTAGTCTTCTTTAAACCACAAACAGGAGTCCTCATACAACAAGACAAGGTTACTTCGTATGTCCGGAGCAATAAAACAAACAAGACAGTAATTGATTCACCAGACACTGCACTTGAGACAATGCTATACAAAACACGATAAACATCTGTATCTATTTAGTCAAAGATTTTGTATTTAAATAAAAGATAATAAACATAAATAAAATGTATCACTGACTTCAATGCGCCTAAATTATGTTAAATTGTAATAAATTGTGTTCTTCATCCCTTAATTTCCCACCCTTAGAGGTGAAATATTTTCTTCAAATTTAAATTTGACCAAGTTAAGTAGGTACAAATCAAAATAAGTAAATACAATCGTGGGAGAGCTATGCTTCGGCACGCATGGGTCGGCTCGACCGGAGTGATATTACTGCAGTGAACCAATGCTTTCATTGTATTTCACCGAGCGAGTAAAGATACCGGAGGCCGTAACCCTTCGCTCTCCCCATTTTCCCATTCTCCCCCTCTTCCCTCCTTTCCCCTACCCTCCTTAAAGGCCGGCAACGCACTTGTCTCGAGTTGCAGGTGCCCATGGGCGGCGGTAGTCACTTACCATCAGGTGACTCGTTTGCCCACTATCGCATAAATAGAAATAATAATATCACTCCGGTCGAGCCCGCGCATACGTGCCGAAGCATGGCTCTCCCGTGGTCTGGGTACAGCCCTTGAATATCCTTGTGTTCCATTGTTTACTTGTGTAAGTAGGTAGGCATTAGGTATGAACGAACGAACATCATCTGTGTGAACAAACATCAAAGCTATCCGCGGAAATTCAAATGTTATCAAGAAATGATAGAAACGATGCACAATAGGTAGGTATATTATAATAAAATCTATACGGTCAGTGGATCTATTCGTGAATTTTAGCTGTTTGACATTCGCAGTGCAGCATTTCATACTAAATTGTCTACTGCGCATCGAAACTGCTAACTTTACGAATGATTAGCATTAGATCCGTTGACCATATTGTACCTACTGATATTAGGTAGATACTCTAGCTAGGATACTGCAGGTACTTTTACGTCAAAATGATCTTCGCAACAGTACCTATAAAGGAGTTTTGTCATCTCTCCGCATTGCTGTACCTACACCATTTTTTTTAGTCCAAAAAAGCTTATTAGGTGCATTAACGCTTGTATTTTTGCATTTTGGCACAATGCAATACTTATTTGACGGCATTATCACTTTAAAAAGTAATCTAAAAAATCAGCAATCGTCAGGTCGTTGCCCTAACTGCGCTGGACTAGAAGCTTACCAAGCTGACAACACGACGGCGACCCGCCACTTTTACCGATACGCGATGAATGACGTCACAGCCTATACGGTCTTTCTCGCGCGCGTTTTTTAAGTTGGGACACTAAAATCTCTGTATCTTGGTCATTTTTGATCCGATTAAAATAATTTAAACACGGTATTTATTGTTTTCTTTATAGCTAAAAATCTGCATACTTAACAAATAACGTGACTGATCCTCACTACGTAGAAATGGACATGGCTCTACGTAGATAATTAATCATTTTATTATTTGGTGACCTGCTGGAGCTATTGTTTCCCAATGCATCCGTATGAGTAATATCCCTCTCCTTCTTTCTTACGTATCCATCCCTTTCAATATACTCAAATTAAAAGTGCCCAGTTGGCGGCAATACGCTTGCGTATACGTGAGTGAAACCAAATTATGATTGGCCAAATGTGGGGCTGTTATCACCGCTGCCTATCCCATTTGGTGTTCAGGCGTGAGTGTATGTATGTACAGATGGCAAATACTGCAACATCAATTATACTTCTATATAAATATTTTGAAGTGGAATAGAATAAAAGAAACTGACATAATTTGAGACTAGGGTTTGTAACTGTACGGAAAAACCTAATCATATACTCCGTCTCAGGTATATCTATATATAAAATCACGTATTAATACTGGGAATAACCAGTTTACTTCATCATCATTAATTTGTATTATTTAAACACTTATCTATAATAATCATCATATATCGTATGATTAAACAATTACATGTACCATGTACCTATATCTTAAGCACGTCACAGTGGAAAAAACATTTTTATCTTTCAAATAAAAGTTAACGTCACAACCATGTTATTGTTCGATAATAATATATTTGGTTATTTTTATCTTAAACACAATTTACACAATACACGCAAATGTAAGTTGACCGATTGGCCAAGGCTTCAGGTAAAAAGGTAGGCCTTTTTCGCCTCGATCCAGTTTCTCTGCAGAAATAGGTTAATTGAAACGCATTATAACATCCCAAGTCTGCTAAAAAAATTCAGTCTACTTTAATTTTTAAAACAACAAAGAAATTGTTTTGTTTTTCGTAATATTTCCTCTTAGTTTTTGGTTCTGGTTCCTTTTTAGATAATTCAATTCTCTACAAAAAAATTATGACGTACGTGTACCGATTTATGCAACTGGGGAACACAATTTTTTCATGTAATTGTTGATTTAAAAATTGAAACAGACTGATTTTTTTCCAGCAAAGTTAGGATCTTATAATGTGCATATCAATGAACCTATTTCTGCAGAGGAACTCGATCGAAAAAGCTGCTTTACCTAATGTTTCTTCCCTGACGCCTAGGCTAGATGTGAAGTTGGATAATTAATGGCGCAAGTCGCTAATTGACAGAGAGAGAGCGAGAGAGAGAGAGAGAGCATGCTTTACCCCGCTTCCTATTCCTACATTCACTAGAGTCGGTGTATGCCACCACCGACCAAGTGACTACCAACTTTTAGAAGCAAAAGCGTTCAATGCGAAACCACTCAAACCACTCGCTGCTAACTTCAGCCTGGTAAACTTTGTGCGTATTGTACATATACGTATCTATTGTAGTATTTTTAGTAGTTTTTATTTATTTATTTTCAACGCACATTTTAAAACATGTACAACAATAATCCGTCCAAATATTAAGAACAATATTATTCGGAGACGTGCTAATCAAATTCGAGCTATTTTTGGGAAGGTAAATTAGACGCACCGATGGCCGTTGGAGCAGACAAGTCTCAGAGTGGAGACCGCGAATCGGTAAACGGAAGGTAGGATGCACAGCTAGATGGACCGACGACATGAAGAAGGCAGCAGGGATGGACCGGGTGCTGAGGCGTGGGTTGGGAGAGGCCTATGTCCAGCAGTGGAAATTAGACGTGAGAACAAAAATTAAGCAGTAAAAAAAATAGGCAGTCATGGGACTGCCAACAAAAATGAAAACCTAAACAAAACGACGAACTTAAAACGTCACGCCAGAGCTGACAGAACTCAATGTTTAGATTAGCGCCCTCTAGTGGATCTATATATGTATTATTAGCGTGACGGTCACGAGTTCAGTGCTTTTTTTCGTATAGCAAAAGTGCACAAACGTGCCTAAAGAAGTTTTCATTTCAAAAATAGCAAAGACCTCGCCTTTTGCGCAATGAGTGACCTTAACTTTAACAATATGTACTATTTTATAAGCACTACCTACGCTATAAATAACGCTTCTGATTTTCATAGACAAGTAACATTGTTTTTGTCTATGGAAATGCCTGGTCCAACAAAGTAAAAATTTTATATAAAAACATATCGAAAAGTATCTTGATATGTACTATATTATAAAAAAGTAGCTTTGAATATCCCTCGTTAGCAGCAAATATGAGTAGCTGACATAGCATAAATCATTTGGTATATCCATCTCACCTTGAATGTTTAGGTAAAGCAAGGGCTGAGTTTATGTTTGGAGGCACAAAACCTTGACAAGCGAAGGGAGGAAAACTCCTTACAGTGTTCGAAGGACGAATATTAAAATACCGTGTACACTTTTAAAAAGCGTTTGATTGTTTTGCACAAATACTAACTAATCGGACTAGTATTATGAGGGATCGTCCATTAATCACGTGATGTTTTAGCAACTTTTTAACCCCCCCTCCCCCTGGTGACGCGTGGTGAGGTTTTAGACTAGCCCCACCCCCCTAGCCAAAATCAGGTGTACTGTTTCATTTTAAAATAATATTTTGAAAAATCTGAATATTATCGTTAAATACAGATAAAATAGATTATTTTACGAAAAAATAAATACACGTGATATCTCAATACACCCCCTTGTAATATTTCGTGATTTTTTCCGAACCTCCTCCCCATTAATCACGTGAGGCTCGATAGGGGATCGAGCCTCGCGTGATTAATGGACAATCCCTAAACGTGAAAGTTTGTGAGGATGTATGGATGTTTATTACTCTTTCACGCAAAAACTACTGAACCGATTGATGAAACTTCGTATATAAATAGCTGGACACCTGGATTAACACATCGGCCACTTTTTATCCCGATATTCCCACGGGAGTCGGGACTTACGCGGGTGAAACCGCGGGGCGCAGCTAGTAATATTATAAATGCAAATGTGAGTTTGTGTGTTTGTTTATTACTACACGTTGTCAAGGGTACGTAGTATAAGTAAATAAAAATTGAAGTGTCTGTTTGTAGTGACAAAGTAATAGTTTTTTTTTTAAGCTCATGCAGTTTTTTGCACGATACCTGTGCCTAAAAATCAGTTTTTATTAAAGTGAAAACTTCTTTAGGCACACGTTGGGCACTTTTGATATGAGGAAAAAGCACTGAACTCGCGTGACTGCCACGCTCAGATACATATAAACAAATGTGTGCGTGTGTGTTTGTGTGTTTTCACTTCTAACGTGCAGTTCTTTTTTTGTCTGTCTGTCTGTTTGTTCCGGCTAATCTCCTCTCATATTATATTTTGCGTTTAATTGTTTTTCCAAAATAAAAGTAGCCTTAGTTACTCCTCATAACATCAGCTGTCTGCCAGTGAAAGACCCGTGGAAACAGGTCCATCCGTTCCGGAGACTAACCGGAACAAACAGACAGATAAAAAATTATTATATTATTACAAACAGACACTCCAATTTTTTTATATGTAATGATGTTTAAATGTCTAAATTATTACTTCGTGATATGAGCTCTTGTTTACATCCCTTATTAGTTTTTATTATCTTATTGTAGATAAATTTATTATATTAACGTCAAACACACCTTTGTTTGATAACGGCTGTGCCGTGACGTGAATACTATTTCAGTATTATTGATATTGTTATCATTACATAGCTGTTTTACTTCAAAAACATGTACCATCTGTTCAAATCGGGAGTTCAATGAGGAGCAAATAATAATATTTAGTACGTATGACGTTAGTTACTGAAGGGGTAGCAGATGTGTATGAATGTAGACAAAATCGAATGGTATTACAAGGCGCCATTTTGATTATTATTTTTTCCGGATTTCAATTCCTAAGTCCTGTCCTGAGTTCCGAACAACTAAGATGTGACGTCACATAATCTTATCTTACTAATATTATAAAGTCGACAGTTTGGGAGGATGGATGCATGTTTGTTACTCTTTCATGCAAAAACGGCTGAACGGATCTGGATGAAGTTTGGCACAGAGATAGATTAACTATAATAAATGTTTATTTCATCTCCACAAATTACATCATGTTTACAGCATTCAGTTGACAATATTTTCTATTTCGAATTATAGTCTGGAATAGCACATGGGCTACTTTTTACCCCAGAAAAATGTACGGTGTTACGGTAATAGAACGAAGTTGCGGGCAACAGCTAGTCCATTATAAATAGGCAAAGACAAAATAAAAACCATTTTCTTCTATGTTTGATAACCGATTTTTTGTTTGATATCACAAAAAATGGAAAATAAAAAAGATATAAAATATTTCTATATTATAGTACTTAATATATCAACTAAGTTTGGGGTCAGCTTTCAGTCTAACTACGATACGGCCGAACTTAGATATTTTACGTGAAGCGACTGCCATCAGACCTCCACAACCCAAGTACTAGGCGACATCGAAGTTCTCTAGCTCCCAACTACCGGTAACGAAAGCCACAGATGTGCGTATGGCCACCGGGACCGACGGCTTAACGTGCTCTCTGAGGCCTCCGTGCCTTAATGTGTTAAAAATTGTCACCCAACCTGGCTAGTATTACTTAACCTTGCAACGTGTTAACCGACTCGGTTACAGCTTAATGATTATGACGTTAAATTTCGACCATAGTTATTATAAATAGTTTTGACCCAGAGGTTAGACTCAACAAGCAGAGACAAAGGAACTAAACTCATTTGTCTATGCCTCTTTTTATTTTTAGTCTTTTTTTTCGTAATAACTAGAGATTGGACTGCACCAATAACCAAGGTGACTTTATACCACTGATACAGAATACATAATAGTACTAGCCACTGCGCAATTTCTGACCAATTGCGCAGTGTTTTAAAAGTCACCTTGCCAATTACCACTACATTGAGTATTTCTTCGATCCCTACAAATGACAATTTACTTGTTTCGTTATTCTGGGTGTATTTCTTTTAATTGTATGTTTTAAACCCCACGACAACATGCATATTTTGCTAATAGGGAATTATGGTGCTGCCGGGGACTAAGTACTAGATTATGTCAAAAAAACATTGAATGTTTAAATATGGGTCAGGCAATGTTACATCTTAAAATGCCAAGTCTATCGTGCGTTATTTTTTCATATAAAAATGTAGCGATCTCAATAAGAAATTGCATACAAATATACACTCACTCCTATCCCCGAAAAGGTAGAAGCATATTATTATCCATGAGCACTAGCCTGGGAGCGACAGGGTTATCCGGCGCCCTAGCAGAAGCAGGCCCGAGACGGCAGCGCCGTGTTCCGAGCGTGCCTCTCTCATTGACAAGGGTAAAATCCCGGCACAAACAGCGGGATCGCCTGTTGTTTAACAGGCCACCAAATCTGCCAGGGTTCACAGGGGTTTCCTTTCGGGGTACACCTGAGGCCCTGGCAATAAGGACTGTGTCGGAACACCGTGTCGTTTTAGTCAGTTCGAGAACGTAGAAACAACGTTGCATTGCTTTTCGCCGCGTGAGTGAGGTTACCGGAGGCCCTAACCCTTCCCTCTCCCCTATTCCCGTCCTTTCCTCCCCTGTAATCCCCTATTCCCACTCTCCGCCCCCTCCCCCTCTTCCTCTACTCCCACCTTAAAGGGCGCAATGCACTTGTGACTCTTGAGTTACAGGTGCCCATGGTCAGCGGTAGTCATTTACCATCAGGTGACCTGTCTGTTCGTTTGCCCCCTATAACATAAAAAAAAAAAACACTTTTTACTATTATACTGTTATATGGAAAATTGGGAGATATAAAGGGATATTGACTTATACGGATGGATTGGGGAATGTAAGCTACAGCTCCAACTGAATATCTCTTTGAAGTGAGTGGCATTAAGGCATTAAAATTGTAATAATTTCTTTACCTATTTCATTACTATTTAATGCAACAAGGTTCTTATGACGTGTAGATGACATTGAAAGAAGGCCGCAAGTGTGACTTTCTGGTTACCAGTTAATAAAATCTGCATCGCGTAAGTTTAGAGATGTGACGAGAACGAAAAACCGGTATTTAAGTTTGGCGATTTATATGTACATTTATTAGTATTTAAGGATTAGTATTAAATTAGCATTACAAAATACTAGGGAGTACCGTAAAGGTATTACATAACAAGTCCTATCGTGTTCTAAACCTGTAATAAAACTATTTTAAACGAGATAAACTAGAAACATATTTTAAAAAATCTTTTATATTTAATATTTTAAATATAGCTGAGAATTATGTCAATAATAATTTATTTGATATTTAAATGAGTACCCTTACCTCCGACTCGAGCGCGAGTCAAAACTGTGTTGCAGGAGACAGCTGACACTGTCAATAAAGTACTTTGTGAAGGCTCTGTTCTTAAGTTTGGAACTTAACAGTGATTATCTTAACATAGATTAAACCATTTCTTATTTTAGTTGCTGGTAAAAAGCTGTTTCAGTTCCAAGCCTGTTGCATTGCGTTGAGGGTTATTCTTTGCTGTTAGTTTTTAACCCCCGACGCAAAAAGGGGTCTTATAAGTTTGACATGTCGGTATGTCTGTCTGTGGCATCGTACCTCTATCGTTTTTTTTTTTCTAATTGTTGAAGGGATTTTCGAGTCCGTTGATAAAGAGACAGTAAGCATAGTAGTATATAACTACATACACTCCTTATGTATCTATAATTATGTAATTTGATTTTATGAGCTGAACTGATGATGGAGCCAGGAGGTGGATAGTGGTACTCATCAGTAGCTACTAGTAAACCTCTCAAGTTTGAACTCATATCATTCGTTTCATGAGTCTAACAGATTGGACTTGGTACTAAAAACTCTATTTTTAGTTCGATTCGCCATTGAAGCTAACTTGTATTTTAATTTTACTAAAATATAATTATTTTTTAACCGCCTACTCAAATTATGCAGATCATAAAACCTACGCACAGTTAGTGGCGGAAGTGAGAGCTTAGATTAGTCGCAGCGCTATCAACGTAAATGCGGTTATGATTCTCATATGCATAACGGGACGATGCAGCTTTGCCCCGGTCAAACTAGTTTTACCCACCTAATATTCAAGTGGGCGTCAATCATTTAACACAACTTCTACACGTCCCTCACTTCTCTATGCCTGCGCATAGATATGAGTAAATTCAAAATCATTTATTCAATTAAGACACTAAGTGACATTTATGACCGTTAAATTGAAGCTAGAGTTAAAATCATAGATCGGCGCAAACAGACGCCACAGCATGTACTGGATTGTCGAGGTAAATTAGGTGAAAACACCAAAATCTACTTACTGCCTGCTTGTGTCGATCTATAACTTCCAGTTTCCAAAATGCGTAGAGCCCTAAGAGAAGAATACTGGCAAAGAAACTCATGGCCACTCTTTTTAAAAGTCAGATCTTCAGCTACAATTGTGTTAGTGTTACACGAAAGGTAAACAGGATGCAAGCTGTTGCCACCTGAATTTCATTTTATTGAAATGCTCTAAAAAGCTAACGTACTAAAAAATAAAAATCACTCAGTGATACCGTTGAAGGTTTGAACCTATTAAACATCATAAATAAGAAATCATTCAAGGTGCACATCTACCTTCATTCTGTTACAAAATCTACTGTTAAAAAAAATTTCGTGACTGGATTAAGAGGCTAGAGTTGCAGTTGATCAAACCAAAATAATAGTATAGGCTAAAGCATCGCTGACTAGGCCGACTAGTCACCCCAAGCAGCACCCGTTCACGAGTATGACGCATGGACCAGCCATCATCTCCTTTGCCATATCAGAGGGAAAGAAATGACCCCATTGACGTAAAGTAAATCGAATAGGCCAGCTGTTATGGCAATTACAGAAGACTAGTATGTTCTCAATTCAAAAATATTTTTAGGCGATTCGAAAAAACAACGTTCTCGATTCCGTTTTGACATCTTCCTCGTTTTTGAACAAATTTTCATGATTCTGTTTCTGTTGAATAAGACCTTTTTAACCCCTGACGCAAAAGGAGGGGTGTTATAAGTAATAAGTTTGATGTGTCTGTGTGTCTGTGTGAAAGAACAGATTTAAGTGCGTTTTTGTTTGTTGGAAAGGTGACTTGATCGAGAGTGTTCTTAGATATAATTAAAGGAAATCTGTTCAGCTTTGAAGATCATCAGCTCTTTTCTTATCGTTGAGGGATTTTCGAATCGGGAGTGTTTTAAATTTTTAAAGACTTTAATTACTCAGTATAACAAAGCAGTCTGCTTAATATTTGCAAATAAAGTTCTCAAACAGAATTACCTACGTCACTTGTAATAACAATAACAAATTACGCCAATCTGTGCAAGCATAACATTTTTTTCATAAATTAAACATATTTGTTTAGTATGTAGTTACTGTAAACAATGTGATTTATTTTAAACTAGAAGTTACAGTCAAAGAGAGATCGCCTGGTGGTAGAATTTCGACCCATGGCCAGTTTAACTTATACTTACAAGTCAACACCTATACTGGACGCGTGTAACTTGAAGTAAGTAGAATTAAATTGAATTTGTACTTATAAAATAGCTGTCTGCCCTACTGTACAGGGTGTAAGTGGCACCGTACCGAATCCTGAAATAGTAAACGGGGCAAATTTACAAACGCGAAATTGCGCGGGCCAGCCAGTTGACTAATACACATAACCTTAAAAAATATGGACTACAAATCAAAACTACATTATTGTAATTTGATTGTATTCTCATAAGGAAAACGGAGATCAAACAAAAGATGCCATGTCCTTCTAATACAGCCATGACTATTACCACTTTGTTTACTAATCAATAGCGTATATGCCTTTCGAAGGTTTAGATTTAGAGGTCGGTCAATAATTTGATATAAATAAAGAAAATATGCAAATTTTTGAACGCACCGTCACAACGGCGCCCCTGATTGGTTTCTTGTTTCTGGTGCCATGGCAACCTTTCAAATAAACAGCTGTCCCACTATCTTATTTGTTTTTATTTGAGACTAGCAGTTCCCGCGCGACTTCGCTCGCGTGTACAAATTTATATATTTTGTGCGAACCCTAATTATTTTTTCAAAATAAAGGTAGCCCAAGTTACTCTTTATAACACCAGCTATCTGCCAGTGAAATCCCGTGGAAATCAGACCACCCGTTTCGGAGATTAGACGGAATAAACAGATAGATAGGTAAAAATTTTAAAAACCGATTTTTCGGCAAATAAATTAATGACCTTAAAAAAAACTACTATTTGGCATTACAAACAAACCTTTCAATTTTATTTATTTGTACTGATGGCAGGAAAGTGTTTTGGTTTACTACCAATTGCACTGTACAATTTTAAACGAAACAAAGTATAGTAGTACCAAGTAATCTAAGGATGCTCACTTTTATTGTATGCAGTAAAAAACGTTAACTTTTAAAAATTATTTTTTACGGTTTTTAAAGAGCTTAAAATTTTTTTAACACTTGTATAGACCTGGGTTCGAAGGACAAAAACTAGAATTATGTAGTTTATTTTTGTAGGTATTCTTTATATTAGACAGATAATTATATATTACTAAGTATATTATTATGTCGCTAACATAAGATACTAACAAAATACAGGATAAATTTAATCATAGCGTTACTCAAAAACCAATTATTAATTAAAGCTACAACATAAAAATATTAATTATTATTGGTAGAAAATTAATATCCTACTGATATTGTAAACTTAAAAGTTTGTGAGGATATATGGATGTTTGTTACTCTTTCACGCAAAAACTACTGAACCGATTGCAATAAAACTTAGTATGTAGGTAGCTGGAGACCTGGATTAACACATATGCTACTTTTTATTTCGATATTCCCACGGCATCGATCGGGTGAAACCGCGGGGCGCAGCTACTGTTATATAAAGAAACTTTTGAAGTGTTGCTAAATATGCGGCATAGATATTTTAAAGAAACACAACTGTGATAATTAGCGATATTTTTTAAAACATCGTTGTAGGTAAGTAGTAAGTACTTACAAAAATATAATAAACTAGCGACCCGCCCCGGCTTCGCACGGGTTTAATTTATTTTTTACTCTGTAACTTGATATATTTTCCTTAGTTTACACAAAATAAATTGCTGAACGCACGCATAAATATTTGACAACCAATATATATGTCAATCCTCTTACATTACTGACATTATTCTACATTTTTAAAATCTAATATACGATACTAACGTCACTCAATTGTTTTGCCTTCCCGGAACCTCTCCACTAACACTTGAACTTTATAATATGGTATTAAAGTTCAAATTGACTTTTAAGTATTATTACGAATCGTTTGTATGGGAGTATAGAAAAGTGTTTTTTTCAGACTTTTGAGGCTATTTTTTAAATTTTCCTCGCCGTAAAAACCATCTTTGAACTTCAACGAACATTAAAAAAAAAGAATTGGCCAAATTGGTCCAGGCGTTGTTGAGTTATGCGCTTACCAACACATTTTGCGATTCATTTTTATATTATAGATACATTTCTAAACATGCGCAAGATGGAGTCTATCACTAGAATATCTTCAGAGGGCGTAATATTGATTTCCCGACTGTCGTTAGGGACCGAAAACCTTTGTGTGCTTGATGTCTTTATTTTTTTTCGCTGACACGTGTATAAAGGATCTCATTATCAAGAGGTTTGTCGTTCTTTCAAAGCCTAAAAATCTTTGACAGGTTTGTAGACAAAAACAACTTTATATGTCTCTCTGAATATTTCATTAAAAAAAAGACTGGTACCGACTTTTATCAGTTTAATTACGGCTGTGGGTTTTTTCAGTCTTTTATCTTTTAATTATAATTATCATTGTTAGTGTTTCATAACATGTAATAACATTATCTGTCACGGGATTTAAAGGTTACAACCTTTAAGCGCCGTAAGCCCAAACCTCAAAACCTTACCCAGAAATTGTCTGTTTTTTTTATATTTTCTAGAAATTGTGATATGACTGTTCCTTTGTTAATACTTACATATTCGATCATTAAGTCCTCAAGATCAACTATACGTGAAATATAAGATTAAACTTTTATTATATATGGAGTAAATATATGATACTAGCTGCGCCCCGCGGTTTCCCCCGCGTAAGTCCCGATCCCGTGGGAATATCGGGATAAAAAGTAGCCTATATGTTAATCCAGGTCTCCAGCTATCTACATACAAAGTTTCATTGCAATCAGTTCAGTAGTTTTGGCGTGAAAGAGTAACAAACGTCCATATATCCATACTCACAAACTTTCACGTTTATAATATTAGTAGGATAGAACCTCTTAGCGCTTTTCCTGAGTTCGATGGTCAAGCTAGTTTCACTATAATAGCTCTAAGCTCTTCCCTGTATAACATCAACTCAAGAATTTCTTTAATAATGTTAAAACAGGTCTTCAAATTTCATATAAATTTAACCCAAAAACAAGTTAAAACCTTTCATATCAAGCTTGACAAGTAGATGAAAGGAAAGCATGACTTCTACTGTTAGAGAGAGACATTTTTTGAGACGTTGCTGAGCTGGCAACAGGGTCGACAGAACTGGACTAGCAAGTTCTCATTAGGTGCACCTTATTTCTAATAAGTAAGTAGTACTTCCTTTAAGTATTAATATTAAAAATAGTAAGAGTATAATTGATAATTGAATGAGGACTATAAGTTACTATAGGTAGTGGTCATTACAATAGATGCATAAAAAAAAGAATAATTTAAACTAACACCTTTTTATTAAAAAATTGTAAGTTAATAAAATAGTTTATTACTTAATTGAGTGTAATCATGCAAAATAAACAGTCATAAAATAAATCTGCAAACGTCTGAAAGACTGTGAGTATGAATATTATTTAAATTACCGTGACAAAAGTTCGATTCACCTGAAGTAAATTTGTTATTGTAAGTATTAGCTAATATAGGTACCTACCTACCAAAACAAGTCACTTTGGCAGACATCCAAACTGGTAGCACTCCTAAAGTGTTAAAATTGCAATGGAAAACACGCCTATTTAGGATTGACATACTTGCTGTAACCATAGAAACAATAACAAAACTAGAAATATCTGTTGTCTTATCAGTGCTCAATGGAAATAAGATCCGAGATATAACAGTATGTAGCCAAATTTCAAAATGATATTTAAATGCAATACATAATCTGCAATCAGTAAAATCCGTTTCGTTTATAAAGTAAGCATGTGACACGACTATATATATTGTATGTCCCTTTGTATTGACAAAAAAGGACTTAAGTAACACAAATTTCTCTTTATATTACACCATTTCATAAACAACGTTTTATACTAAAAAACCGGCATTTCATATTAACCATAAACTCCTATTTACGTAACATCTCTCCAGCGTCCAGGTACAGCTCGCTTCCATTTATAGAATGATCAATAACAAACAACATAGCAACGCGACGTTGCCGTTCTTACGTCGAAAACAAGCCGTCTCACTACATTCGTATACGTAGAAGTTCAAACGCAAACCACAACATTGAATAACCGGTATTATACCTTAACGTAACGGTATAAGGATGTCGCTTCACTAGCAGAACCGCGGGAGTTCTCTCACTGAGTCAAATATGGCGGGCGATGTAAACAAAAAACTGGTGGCAAATAAATATCAACTTTACTAGTTAAAAATATAGTATATATTCGTTTGCTGCGATAAATATCGTTTGATGGTGTGACGAGTAACCGTGTTGAAAATCACGTAGCATTTTTATTTGTAATCTGACCAAAAAACAGGACAACATTGAGTGGGAGTGCTTCTGGTTTAATTAAGTAATTTTCAATCTCGTACCTACTTTTAAACGGACGCCTCGTTTTCCCAGAAGTAGGGAACTTTGGTAAACAAGCGTAGGTACAGCCGACTTATTAGCAGCTAATAAGAAGTTTCGTAATGGTTTTTACATAACAGTTGATCATGTATTGGAAAAACCTTTTTATCCCAAACTTACAACAGCAACAATTCGAAGAATCGTAATCTGTTCCTGAACACAGTCCTAACATAACTGTCTGCAAGTTACGTATTAATGAGATAGCAGATAATCCAGGTCTACTTTGTTCTTGCAATCTGCAGCAGAAGATCGCTATTATAATGGTTATGGTGATCTTGCAGTAAGTAGTCGAGTACGAGGTTGAGGATAGGACGGCATGAATATGGTTACTGAACATATTGACGACCTTATTTGCCATTTTTTCTTTAATTCAGTAATGGTCGACAATGGTCGAAGTATCATCACTAGGCACCTAAAACCAATACTGACGATTTTTAACGCCCGATGCGAAAAAGGGGTCTTTAAGTTTAACGTGTCTGTGTAAGTGTGTGACATCGTAGCTCCCAAGCCAATGGACCGATTTAAGTGCACTTTTTTTTGTTTGAAAGGTGATTATAGAAAGCAAAAGATTTCTACTTGCTCCTCGTTTCACTAGCTGATATTAACAATGAGTACACTGGTTTGCTATCAATGTCCGGGAATAATATAAAAACCTTTAGGTATTTCCGTTACCTGACTCCAAACTTCACAGCTCACAACATAGTATTTAAAGCCATAAGGGTTTTAACTCCTACACCGTCTCGCCTACCTTCGTAATGAAGTACAGGAACTCTCACCGAACCCTGAAAGACCTAGTCTTGTTTGCCGATTGCCAATTAAGGTGATTGGTACTGGTAGATTAGTCAGTAGTGCGCATCAGACCATGTCAGTCCTTAATACATACCAAATCGCAAACACCAGAACTAACCCCAATAAAGGAATTACAAGTAATAGATAAATAGTTAAGATCAAATTTGTTCTATTATTATTTGAGTAATACGCATCCGCATCAAAAGTCATTTATAATAATATATTATCTCAGTGAATATAATCCCATATGGAAAAAGAGTTACTTTCTAACTTGGATTAAATGGCAGAACAGCGACTAGTAACGCCATCTAGTTGTACAGCGTGGAACTTGTTTTCCTTCTTAATCATTCCATAAAAAAAATATTTATTTTATTTGTATGCTATTTGCTTATCTCTAATGATCTGCATAAATTATTTGATAATAATGAGATACTTTTGAGAATAAAAGAAATTATGGCGAAAAAACCCGAACCGAATAAATACGTAATATTATAATAAATCATTGCTTTCTTCTATACCTAGGAGAAATTTAGTTTCCAATATAGGTACTTACAGAGAGGCTAGGTGGTACCTGAGTAGGTTACCACATTACAAGGTTAAGTAATACTAGCCAGGTCAGTCTTAGGATGGGTGACCATTCGTAACACATTGAGAACCCTACGTGCCTCGGAGAGCACGTTAAGCTATCGGTCCCGGTTGCCATACAAACATCTGTGGCATTCGTTACGGGTAGTTGGAGCCCTAAAAAGTCCGACAACCTGGTCTAACTACAGAGCTTCTCGTCGCTTCAATATCCCCTAGTACTTTTTGTGGAGGTCTGATGGCAGTCGCGTAAAAATTAGAGTCTCAATGTGTTAAGAATGCTCACCCATCCTAAGACTGACCTGGCTAGTATTACTTAACCTTGTAATATGCTAACCTACTCGACTACCACTTAGCCACAATTAAATTTTAACGAATAATACTTGCATAACCAATCTATCACTTACTGTTGTCAATATCTTCCAATTGTAGTTCACTGCTAAAATCTTCTCTAATCGGTGGTTTGTTGTTTAAAAATCTCTCGTACGCGTCTGGGTGTTTAAGTCGTAAATGGCAACTCAAATGGGCTACCGTAGACTTGAAAGAGATTTCTTTAAGACATATATTGCACTTCGCGTATTTGTCCCTTTCAATTTTGGTGAAATAACCCCATATTTTATGTTTGTACGTAACAATCTGTTTTCTATGTGTATGTTGTGTATGTTGACTATGTCGAGTATGTTCTCTAGATGTAGGTTTGAACTCTAGAGTAACAACATCAGAATGTTTTCTGTTTAAATGGGTTTTGAGGTTATAACTTGTAGCAGTGTAGCTGTAGGTTTCATTACACAATTTGCACATAGCTCTTTTTTCGTCATTTTCAGAAGGTATTTTAACATAATAATCCCAAAACGACGCGTTACTCATCTCGTTAATAACTAAATTCGACGAAAAACACGATTGTACGGTCACAAAGATGGCGCGGCGCGTAACTGACTTGTAACGAAAGGTGAACAGTATAGTTAATTCGATCGTCAATGTCTAATAAACGAAACCGAGACACGATTCATTAACTTTCAATGGACTAGTCGAATCCGTAGACGATTAAACTAAGAGTCCAGTACATTTGGTACGTTGATCAACGATCAATACGTTCACGACGACAACGCCTTAGGCTTGGACTAAAAATATCGATATATAACGCCGATATTTTTTAATTTGATATTTCGATGTTTAAATATTTTTCGAGTATCGTATCAATTACGATATATTGTATTGCAACTCTAGTTAGGAACAGTTTTAATTTCCTAGATACTCCTCACGCCTTATTTTTCTTAAAATACCCCGCTCTAAACTTCATGGTATTAAATATATTCATTATCCAATAAATTATTTCGTATTTTGTATCGTCGCAAGTAGTCGAAAATAGTGTGTGTATTGTAAGAGTGGATTGTGTAATATCGCTTTAAACAGTTACGCACCAAATCTAGATATTACCTTTCAATATCTGATTTTAAAATTACATATTGCACCCGAATACCTTCAAAAGCATGCTAATAATGAAATCCTTGACTTCAAATACTTAGAACTTACTTTTTTTTTAGTGAAAGCTTCTTTAGGGACGTTTGGCACTTTTGGTATGGGGAAAAAGCACTGAACTCGCGTGACCGTGTTAACATGTCATGACTGTTTATTGTTATGTATGTGTTAAATTGCCAAAAGCAAAAAAATAATAGTGACAGAAAAGTGGTTAGCAATGCAATTTAGTATTTGTTGGAATTAAATATCTAAATAACATGTAGAGATTTAGTTGCCAACATGATTGATAAGTATTTCATATATTATGCACAATGAAAATTGGCTATGATTGACATCATTGTCACAGCAATTTAAACGCAATCGAAGTGGTGTGAAGGTAAAAGAAAAATATGCTTCAAAGTATGTTGTACTGGATAAATTACCTTCCTACCACTTGCATAAGACCATTTTGAGGCAAATACCACTTTCTTTAAAAACAACAATATAGATACATAGTTTTCGTAAAAAAATTCCAGAAATATGGAATAGCTGCTGCGAACACATAAGAAAATTACAAAAGCAGAGGGAGTTCATAAAAAAAAATAGTCAAATATCGATATTTTTTACTTTAATATCGATATCCACCAATTTCGATAAATATCGCTCATCCCTATACCGTATAACTTTCAGGTTATAAACAAAACAACACTACAATAATAATAATAAAATTGTAATTAACGCACAAAAATGTATTCTTTTATAGGTGTAGCTGCTTTTAAGGTAGAATTAAAGAGAAGAAATACTGCCCTAACCGGGGAGAGCAGATATTGTATAAAGGTAAGTACTAACGAGCAAATTTCCTATTTATTATCAATGCCTTTTTTTTGTTGACAACAAACAAATTTGGTTTTTATCTTATTACAGATTAGAAGCATACGAATTCACAACCCATCGAATTCATAATGAAGGGCCCAATGCTTAGAAAGTGAAGACACGATGATTATGCCGGCTAACAGTAGGTATTTTAAAAGTTATAAATTAAAGCACGAAATTGCCACCATGTACAAGATATACTAATACCATATAATATAATCAAAGACTAATACAATAATTTCCTGAACGGTAGGCGATAAACCACAAATAGGGCAAGATGTTTTTGATTCTGGGACCCGTATGTTAAGATTGCATTATTAAATTCATATTTCGTATATATTTAATACTAGCAGCGCCTCGCGGTTTCACCCGCGTAAGTCCCGATCCCGTGGGACTATCGGTCAGCAGGTCTCCAGCTATCTACATACCAAGTTTCATCGCAATCGGTTCAGTGACTTTTGTGTGAAAGAGTAACAAACAACCATCCATCCATCCAAACTTTCACATTTATAATATTAGTGGGATGCAATCTTAAATATATATGAGAAATATGAATTTTATCATAATTTATAGTTACGGAAAACTTATACCTAGTAATGAGAGGACAGCTGATCGTTTAAAGGACAAGGCCAGTTACAAGGTTTAGCTAATAAAGAAAAAATGTTAACAAAATTACTAACAGTAAACATTAATAGACATATCTATGAGTGAATGTTGTAAATAGGAACAATGCGTACAAGTTTACAGCAATACTATCTTTTAAACTTATTGTGTTCCATGAAATTATAATTATTGAAATGGTAATTAATGTGAACAATCAGTATTAAATACTTTCGAATTGTCTGACGTTTTGACCAGGTTGCACTAGCCGTGGTCACGGGCCGACTGATTCAACGGTGCACACCCTCCATCATCGAGACGCCCGTGACCAAAACCTTTGAAACCTGGTTGAAACGTCAGGCAATTCCAACGTATTTAATCCCTATTGATCACTAAATTTGGTTTAGATAATAATATTAATTTGATAGCTAGTCTTGAAAACACAAATTGCAAGAGCACTTTTTCAGTGAAGGTACACTAGCACTAAAAATGTTGATTATAACACCCTGGCATGCTTCATTATATATACAACTCACTCTAGTAATGTATGAGTTCTGCTAATATGTAGTCCTCACTACTAACAGGAGTGAACAGTAAAACCGATGTACATAAACATGCAGATGGAACCCCTAAACCAATTGAGCGCATCAACTCTGGCATATCGACAGATATTTTCAAGATTTTGATCAATAATGATAAGTCTGCAATTTTTTATTTGTCATAATGGGGATTATCTACTACTATTGGATGTATCTAAGGAACTTTCTTCGTGTTCTAAGTATATAGATGTTGTAGATAATTACTGAAATATTATTACGTTTTTCGCAAATATAACAAGAGTAAAAAAATGCATTTGAAATGTATGATAAGTAGATGAATCTGGCTCATGAATATACTTTCTTTCTTTCAGGAACAATGCAAAGCTTCAATGAAGAAATTATTATAAATCATTAACCTGAAAATCGGCTTTGCAGAAGATGCATATACTGTAGAAGTCACACGAGTGTTTGTTGGCAATGGACTTGAAGCTCATTCCAAACATGTACTGGTTCTGATGTTTTATTTTATTTGAATTTGGTGCTCATTACTTTTGGCCAAGGCTGTATGTATAGTGTTGGAACTGGTAAGAGCATGGGACCCCTAATGTTAAATGCATATTCGGCATTCATTCAGCAATTATTGCATGCCAAGCTATCATAAAAATTATGTAATGGAAAAGATTTTAACTACTCATAGTCTATTGTGTCTCAGTGTAGTTTATCTATAATATGTATGTATGTTAGTAAAATATAAGTATATTTATCAGCAGTCTGGTTACTATAGTACAGGCTATGATTAGTTTGGGATCAGACGGCTGTGTAAGAATTATAACGTATACACTTCACAAGTACCGAGTTTTATTTTGTAATATATTTAAGTAATTATGTGGATTAAAAATTTGCATTCATCAATAAAATGGTGGATAAACTTACCAACTTTTATAATACTTGTACTTACAAAAATTACTATTATGAATAAAAAATAGTGTTATCTCAGTCTATTGTTTTATTAATTATTAATTGCTGAAATAACAACACATAAAACAAATATAAATATTTAAATACTGGCCTGTTGCCAGTTGCCAGCCACCCCTGTGACCCTGACTGCTGAGCCATATGTTGTAGGTTTGATTACCACCCAGGACAAATAATTGTGTGATGAGCATGATCATTTGTTCTGGGTCTGGGTGTAATTTATCTATAATATGTATGTATTTACAAATATATAAGTATGTTTATCAGCAGTCTGGTTAAAATAGTACAGGCTCTGCCTAGTTTGGGATCAGACAGCCGTGTGTGAGATGTGTGAAAAAAAAAAATTTTTTTTGCTAAATTACTTCCAGGTTTTTGTACAAGACATTCAGCTCCATCAGATTGATCATTATGACGAAATGATTCTGGCATATATATAAAATTCAAACTACTGGGCCATATTTATTAAGTATTCCACATTTGGTTTCTTTTATAAATGTATGGAATTGTTTAACTACAACAAATTGAAAAAAATCTAGAAAGTTCAAGAACAGTTTCATTAAAGTACCTAAAAGGTAACTTTAATATATGATTGTACAGTTTGCAGTGGAAAACGAATTACTTTCTAACTTGATTTAAATTGCAGAACAGCTACTAGTAACGGCGTCTAGTTGTAGAACGTGGAACTAGGTTGCTTTTCATTATTTTTTCTATGACTTGGCTTCGCACATCTAGAGCTTTTGCCATCTTTTTCATTATTGTTCCTGAAATTATAAATTTTTGCCCAAAAAGGTAAGAGTAAGTATTTATGTGCGCTTCGTTATTCTACCATAACTGCTAAACACCTGAACAGATTTGGATGTATGGCTATCGCTAGAATCAGTCTTTATCTTCATCATCCCGATCCTGAGTGACACTGGTTATAAAGTTTTTATAAAAAAAACATTGTGATGCCATTTTTAAATGAAAAAAAGCTTCAATTTGGTTTTCGGCAGGGCAGTCGTGTTTTAATATTTTCTTATCAGCCACTTGTTAAAATTGTACTTGTTGTACTAATCTTTATGATCTGCTTTTTTTTTGAGAATTCTCATAATATTAATACATTAAATAAAGTAGTCGGGCATCCCGGAATATACACGTGAGTAAAACTGTTAATCCTTAATTAATAATTATTATGTTCATGATGCTTAAGGTAACTAAAGTATTTAATTTGATAAGGTCTAAATATCGTATCCGTCTAAATACCTTTCCAAACTCCACATAATTTGTATATTTTTTTAAACATTAAAATGGTCTTATAACTAGTACTCGCCAGGTCAGTCTAGGATGGGTGACCATTCTCAACACATTGAGACCCCTCCGTGTCTCGGAGAGCACGTTAAACCGTCGGTCCCGAGTGCCATACAAACATCTGTGGCATTCGTTATGGGTAGTTGGAGCCCTAAAAAGTCCGACAACCTGGTCTCCCTACAGAACTTCGATATCGCCTTGGGTTGTGGAGGTCTGATAGCAGTCGCTTTACGTAAAATATCAAAGTTCGGCCGTATTGTAGTCAGATTGAAAGCCGACCCCAAGTTAGTTGGGAAAAGGCGCGGCAGATGACGATGATTAAAATTAATAATAATGATGATTAAAATGGTCTTATAAAGCTCATATATGGCATCGCTGACTTTTTTGTAGTACCTAGTCCTAATAAAGAGGATCAACACCATCACACATTATTTTGTTATATTTCAAAAGAATAAGACAGCTATTTTCGATGTCAGCTCTCACTCGGTTTGATTTCTTCCGACATCTTAAACTATTAGCATCTTATTTCAACAAATTAATATAAAATAATACGTTTTAACTTTTTTCTGGAATCACTATCTATTGACGAAAACTGCATTAACATTCGTGAGATCTAAGCTAACAGGGGCGGCAGTCGGCGGGAAGCGACTTTATTTTAAAGTATGTAGAAATTAATAAAATTGTTTCTAATAAGAATCAAACCTCAAAATAACGAGGTAAAATTTACCCCGTTGTATATGTACCATACACATTGTTACGTAATATGTAAATGATATTTTGTTATTATGAACTAAAACCAATAACAAAGGCATAAAGTCAACATTAAAAAAACAAACAATGTTATTTATGTAGAGAGTACGTAGATATAACCGCACAAGAACAACGATTAACGACATTTCGTACGTGATTATTAACGGTATAACGGTACTTTTATTTCAACGAACAATAGCATAATCAACCAAGTTTCACTTACTGTTGTCAATAACTTCCAATTGTAGTTCACTGCTAAAATCTTCCTTAATCGGTGGTTTGTTATTTAAAAATCTTTCGTGAGCGTCAGGATGTTTAATTTGTAAATGGCAACTCAAGTTGGCTACCGTAGACTTGTACGATAAATCTTTGAGACATATATTACACTTTGCGTACTTGTTTCCTTTAATTTTAGTAAAATAACCCCATATTTTGTGTTTGAATGTTAGAACACGTTTTCTACGTGCAGGTTTTAATTCCACAGTAACAACATCAGAATGTTTTCTGTTTAAATGGGTTTTGAGGTTATGACTTGTTGCAGTGTAGTTATAAGTTTCATCACACAATTTACACATAGCTTTTTTTTCGTGTTTGTCACAAGGTATTTTAACATAATAATCCCAAATCGAGGCGTTACTCATCTCGTTAATAACTAAATCCAACGAATAACGTGATTGTGCGATCACTATCACAAAGATGGCGCGGCGCGTAACTGTCTAACTGACAGTAACTGACTTCTATATAGCCACCTGCCACAGAACACTAACATCGCTAGCGATGTGCGAATTGTGGTCGTTAGTTGTAGGAGTATTATGCTATACTTTTATTCAAAATAATACAAATATAAATGAATCAGTCTTATATTTATTTGGACTTACGCGGGTGAAACCGCGGGGCGCTGCTAGTTTAAAATATTAGTGGGATTATGCTTATATTATTTTTAATTATACTTTCTTAATAAAATGAGTTCACGTTTAAATACAGTACCTAATCGATTTTAATGCATTAGCTAATCATTGTAAAATCAAATAAATAAATAGGTCCTTATTTCATAAAAAGAGAGCGGTCGGTAACTGCATAATCACGATAGTAGTTAGTAACGTATAATTTTAAACCTACTTGATGGCTCTATATCAAAATAACATAGATTCTGTCAGGTGTTATGATTTATTAATATTATTATGATTTATAATTTTGAACAAAAATAAACAATGAAAAGCAACGCATGATTATTGAATTCTCATAACCTTTTATAAGCACCGATTCGGCTGTCGATCAATTACTTAAATTGCATTCGACTAGAATCGACATCGCCGGAGTCATTGAACTTTGACCAGGACTCGGAATAATAGATAAACATTTCGATTGTTCAATGGCTGGCCGAGACAATCGTCGATTCGATTGAAAATGTTATCGACTGCGATTGCGTTCAAACATCTCGACATCGTCCATCGCTAACTAACACCCTGCTTGTAGCGATTAATGAAAAGTGAATGACTAAAGTTGTTATTCTATTTTACAACGCGGCTAGCAAGAATGTCAGTGTAACAACCTTTTCAGTTATTGGTTATCTGATTAGAATGTACGCGAATTGTGGACGTAATGTGTTAAAAAATAATCAAAGTTCGTGTTGTTGTTATAGCACCACTTCGCTAAAATTTCACTTTATTTTACTAATATAAATATTTTGAAAGCTGGCTATGTCGAAATTCATTTCCTTTGCGTATTTTAATACATACTGTCTGTAGTCTGACAAATATTTATATTGTAGAAAAATGTATCCTAAAAATAAAGAGCAGTGTTCATTTATGTTACCTTTTTGTCTATAGTACACGAAATTCACACTTCACTTCACTACAAAATATTCACTCAAAATATTTATTCATAATAAAAAATATATTTGAAAGCATACCTGTTTGCTCCCGTAAATAAAACATTTGCAACATTTATTATATTTGTAAAGAAAACAAATCGATAATCGATATCACCGCTGTTTGCATTGACTAGTATTTATTGTTTTTTTTTTTATATATGTACTCTATCTTGTTGTTATCTGTGGTTTGCATACTGACTGTGACATACAATACGTGTTATATTATAATTATTATAACGTAATAAAATATTTGTTTGTATATTATGTTATGCAAAAAACTTACCGTTACTACTGCCTTCCGAAGTACTTTCAGCATCTTCATTAGCGGGTAAAGGCTTCAAACTTTGCGTATATTTTGTATAAGCATCACGATGTGAGGACAAATGGCTTTTTAAATTCGTAATGGAAGTCTTATAGGACTTTTCTTCCAGACATATGTTACACCTTGAAATTTTTCTCTGATCACAAAGTATTGTGAAGTGTTCCCACAATTTAGTTGCGTTAAAACTACGCGGTGTTTTATTTATATTTACTTGTTTTTTCTTAAATTGGGGTAAAACATCGCTATGTTTTTGTCCTAAATGTGATTTAAGGTTACTAACTGTAGTTGCATAACTATATGTTTCATAACACAGTTTACATATTGCTTTTTTGTCTACTCGATTACCAGTTTTTACGAAATACTCCCACATGCTACTAGCAACCATGATAATATATATTATAATAAAACGCACGTCAAATAACAATTATCACAACACAACACGTTACGTCCGCGTCAGTAGTGTTGCCTGCGTCCATTTATTAATATAATAGCTGTCACTGTTACCTATTGCTTTTTTGTTGTTGTTTGATGTATATATGGCTGTCGGTCAGGGCTGTCAGATTGTATAATTGGATACAGAATTCGTATTATTCGGTTATCTTTTGCATCCTGTTTGAATAGTAGATTGCGTTGTATAATTGGATACAATGTCGAAGTTAAAACACCTTTTATTGAAAACCTTAAAGAGTGACATACTATAGTTGTACAACACTGATTTTGGATAATAGTATCTGATTTTGTATAATATCTGAGACTCAGCGCTATAAAATAAGTTGTCCTTACTGGCAGCCCTGCTGTCGGTGGCCTCGATAACCTTGCACGGGCTTTCGGTGACCACCGCTGTCTCTCAGTTACACTGTTATTTATATCTAACAAAGCGGGGAACTTTGATTTATTAGCTATGGTGTTCTTTATACAAAATCTTGCGTATTGATTTCTAAGTCACAAACACTGTCTCTCAAGACAAAAAATGTGTATTTATGTCGACCGTGCAATTTCGTTATACGGTCATATTGTTAGTGTATTTAATTGGTTAAGACTTAAAGGCTTATGAACTGCGACAAATTGATAAACATATCAAGTAGCATAGTTCATAATAATTAGTCATGTGATTAAAACGATAAATAGCAGAATAACTTACCGTTATTATCGCTGCTTTTGGAATCAGCTGTTCCAGCAGATTTGTTTATGCTGTCAAATTTAGGCGGCAAACCTCGCAAGAATCTTTTGTAATCGCCAGGATGTTTCCATTTGAGATGAATCTTTAAATTTGTGATAGTAGTCCTATACGACTTTGTCGTTCTACAAATATTGCAAATCGCAGCTTTGTATTCCCCGTAAACTTTAGTAAAGTATCCCCATAGTGCATGTGTCTTGCGGCGATGTCCTCCTGATACCCTTCTCTCTTGACTTCTTTCATATGTAGAAGGACAAATATTTTTATGTTTTATACGCAAATGAGTTTTGAGGTTAGTTATCGATGTAGCATAACTATAACTATCTAGACATAATTTGCATGTTGCTCGTTTTTCATCATTGTTAGCACTTTTTTCATCATTGTTAGCACTTTTTTCAAAATAAACCCATAGTCCTGTATTTTCCATGGTAAATGCGATGAAAATAACGAGGAAGCATAATACTTCGCGACGCTACTGCTATTGTCAAAACTTTGACAACGAGAGATGCTATAAATGCTATTTTCTACTTCGTCTAGAAACGCAGACTCCTTTTTAATTACTTAAGTCATCGCTCTGTTTACTAAATAGTTCAGATTAAACATGCAGAAATCATGAAGTAGACGTTTCTACGGATGTCAGAGGGTTCAGAGAGACGAGCGTGACACAACTAAAATCGTCTAGCATAGTACATAGATACAGAATTTGTACGGTGGCGGTGTATTGATTATGCAGATAGCAATGCGTTTCGAACTGCTATTCAGCTATTCCGCTTAGCATAAATTTATGAGTCGCTGACCAGTATATAAATGATGTAACTGTGATTTTATTTATAAACTAGTCAGCGATATTCAGGCCCGGACTTAGAGGGCCAGGGCCCCTAGGCACTTGGCATTCGGGGCCCCTCCCCATCTTGAGATCATTCCATTTTGGTTTAGCAAATTAAATGCGCTAGTACAGAACAAATAATTTTTAATCGACTTTAATTACTTTAAGAACATCAGAACTACGCAGTCTATGGTACGTAATCGTCACGCAAATAGTAAATAGTTACGTAAATCTATTTTATAGAATCATACGGACAGGGTCCATATTGATCATAATTGCTTTTTTATATACCACCTTCGTAACGTATGGAATGCAATAAAGAATAAATGAATACATGAGCTTTCTTCTGAGCAAAAGAACGAATGACGTCATCATAATCAAATCAAATCAAAATGAGTTCGCAAGTGCAGACACTCGTTTTCTATAGTCCTATCCAAATCTTCTGGATAAACAGCTATCAGGTTTCTGACTCCTTCACTTTTTTTTTAGATTGAAACAAGTTTAGATTCCAACCGATTGAGTAACGTAAGAAAGTCAAACTTTTTACTTAACTCCTCCGCAGATCCGCGTCTCTGTAGTTCTGCAATCAGTCTATCTATGATGACATTATAAATGGTAACTCTGAATCTGTCCTTACCAGAGAGTTCGGTCTCGTTTCGATTGACTTCGTGGAACTGGACTTTACGCTTACGTTTCCTCTGCATATCACATGCATAATTATTTTCAACTGATTTTTAATAACTTTCGACTTAAAGGTACTGGGTTTCCTTAAGTCTTCTAGATACGTTACCAAATATTGATACAGTTCAGCGACAGTACCCAGGTCAATGTTGATTTGATTGAAGCGACTTGTTCACTTTGTTGAACCTTTCCAAGATGGCATTCCAGAGAAGAGCCAAAAAGCAAGTTTCCATCTAGTCGAATGCATTCAGAAGACCTGAAGCTTCAGTCAATATCTTGAGTTTAAATATCAGGAATAGCCTACCTTTCAGCACGAATATCATACAGCATTTTACAATGAAAAAAATCTGCCTGTATGAACTCCTTGGCCTAATTGGCTAATTAAAAAGTTACATTTTCGCATGCGTGCGGATATGTACCTACTAAGCTAAGCCAGGTAAGAGCACGCGCGTGCGAGTAAGATGAACGACCGTAATTCAACGCTTTCTCAGGTGACGTTTATTTGTTTGACAAGTGCGAAAGTAAGACCACAATAAGATCACCAACTTATAAATATCTCGAATCAGTAATATTGTTTCAACGCTTTTAAGATTTTTTTCGATAAAGTTTATTAATAAGGCAAGCCGCCTGGCTTTTGAGCTTGTGTGTAGGTGGTCCCGCCACTAGGTCTGGGGCCCCTAGACTGGCTGGGCCCCTAGGCTTGGGCCTTGTAGGCCTAGGCGGAAATTCGGCACTGGCGATATTATCATCAGTATATTAAAATATAATTGTTACAAAGTTAGCAGAGTAGCGTTTTAATTAATAGCGCGTTATAGCCGTTGTGTGTATTTCATCAATCATCATCCAATTTTATTTAACGGCGCAAAGTATAAGTAATATATTTATAATACCAATCTCGTCGCCTGCGGTTTTTCCGGACCGATACAACCTTCAAACCTTCAAGAAAAGAGCGTACTCCTTTCTTAAAGGCGGCAACGCACTTGTGACTCTTTGAGTTACAGGTGCCCATGTGCCGCGGTAGTCATTTACCACCAGGTGCCCTGTCTGCTCGTTTGCCCCCTATAATATAAAAAAAAATATGATAGTATTTGTCTTCTCCATTATAATAATATGAAATTAGTATACTATACAATTATTGAATTTAGCCGTCAGTAAATCTAACAATTATTTAACTATTGTTTCACGTACATTAAATGGTAAATTCTAACTTTATATAGGTAATTCTGTTTGCTTCAGTTAGTAGTTTTTTGCAAAGGGTTTTGCTTGTTTTTTAAATATGGCCGGCCGTCTGCCTGACGCCAAATCTCCTTGGGGATGTAGTCGTTTTCAGACGGGACAAAGGAAGAAGGTAAATCGAAGTAAGGAAAACGGGTAAGACGAGGGAGCTAGGGTAAGGGATACCGCAAGTCTCGGTTGGGGAACGGGACTGAGACTGCAGTAGCTCGCAGAGGCCGGGGTCATCTACCCGTATGTCTGTCAAATGATTGGAGAGGCCACTAGAACAGAACTATCAAGTTTTTTTTATTAATTTTTTTTTATGGTATAGGGGGCAAACGAGCAGACCGGTCACCTGATGGTAAATGACTACCGCCGCCCATGGGCACCTGTAACTCAAGAGTTACAAGTGCGTTGCCGCCCTTTAAGGTGAGAATAGTGGAAGAGGAGGAGAGGGGGGAAGAGCGGGAATAGGGGAGAGGGAAGGATTAGGGCCTCCAGTAACGTCACTCACGCGGCGAAAAGCAATGCAAGCGTTGATTCACCGCCGGTTTTCTGTGAGGCCGTGGTATCGAGCGGAGTCGAGCCGGCCCTACGTGCCGAAGCATGGCTCTCCCACTTAAATCTAAGTTACATATATTGAAGTATATGAATAAATAAAGATGAAGGTGGCGCTAGATATGTCTTTAGGAGAGTTCAGCAGTTTACATCTTGTTGCTGTGGTGATGATTAAGACGATATCAGTGTTGCCCGTAGACAGGAGAAATAAATGTTGCTGCAAAGGTTTTTTTTTTGTTAAAATCCATATAATAAACCGGTGTCACTCGGGTTGATGTAAAGATCCTAACGACAACCCATACATCCAAATCTGTTGAGGCATTTAGAAGTTATGGCTTAATAAAGAAACTCACATACATATATACATGGACCCTGTAAACTTTACACTCCTTTTTTGGACAGTTGTGTAAAAAGGTGTTTAGGGTTATTCAATGGTTTAGATGAATTTTTAATAAGAAAGTTATGCATTTGATTATGTCCTCGTCTCTTGAGGCTCCAAGCTGATACTAAAAACAATATTTTTAAACTATGTGTGTTCATTACATTTTAAAATAACAGATTTTATTACTTACCACCCATTAAACACCTTTATTTCAATGGGACAAAGTTTATATTTTATTGACATTCTAAATTATCTCGACAAGTGCAGGACAGTCTGAGATAACTCTATTTCACTTCCTCGCTCATAAGCAAACCTTCCTTTTATCAATGTGTGTATTACTTTTTAAAAAATATATTTAGGAACATGTAGAAATTTATACTAATAAATAAAATTGCGGTGTCAGTGTTGTACAAATTTTTACTAGGTACTCATACGTCAATCGTTATTTTTATGACCGTGTTGTTCCGGCTAATCTCCGGAACGGGCCAACCGATTTTCACGGGTCTTTCACTGACAGATAGCTGATGTTTTATGGAGTAACTTAGGCTACTTTTATTTTGGAAAAAGAATTGGGGTTCTGTGCAAAATACATAAGAGCGGCGGGCATGGGTTAAATAAAATTGTGACTAATTATGTAATTCTTTTTTAATAATATATGTAACATTTATCAATATTTACAAATATGAGTACCATTATAATTTTATTCTGACTACATTTCATTGCGAAGAGTAAAGCATATACAAAATAAGATAAAGAGGACATCTCGACTCCTGTCCGCCATGACCAACCGTGTGTTGGCTCAACTTAGAATGATTAAAAAAAACTTGAGAGTTGTAACAGATAACAAGTTAGAATTCCATCTGGAAATTGCCCATAAAGGATCTGGGTTCAAAGTTGCTTCTCCATAAATAGTCGGTCCTACAACCAGGTCTTGAAATCTTAGTGTGACATTTTTTTATAGCGCGATGTAAGATCAGTAATCGACGTAGTTTTTTCGATTTTCGCTAGATGGCGCTAGGTGTACAACTATGGGTATGTTCCGATATATACTCTGAGAGCACTGTTCAGTGCTCTTACTGGGGAGATTTGTTCCGTTATGGACATACTGCCGCAGTATCCTAGAGAAATGTATGACGTCATAAATCCTCGCCATTTTTGTACTGTGAGCACTGGCGTTTTGGAGGTAAGGTGTTCTCAGTGCCTTGATCACGTGATCAACTATAAAAAAAAATCCAGTTAACTAATAAACAATTATTTCTCGGAATATGTTTATCACTTTTACCGTATATTTAACCTCATTCAAATAATCCGGTTATAAAGTTATTATGCATTAGGTTACTTGAGAAACAATATTTTCTTTTAATTAAAAGTACACTTACTTTTATTATGCGATTAATTCAATTGATAGTTGACTTGAATATTCAATTTTCAATTATAACTACATTCAAACAATAATTTTCTTGTTGAACAGATAACTTGTATATTTATATTATAACTAGCTGACTTGGCACACGTTGTTTTGCCATATTAATTATTTCTAATGAATATTTTGGTAGTCAAGTAAAAAATAACTAACTTATTGTAGGGATGGGGTCTATGACTGAAAGAAGAATGGAGCGCTGTGGCCTATTGACGGCCTATAACAATAACAAAACACCAACCATTCATTTTCTTAATTCAAATACTTCATTAACTTAACTGACATATTTAAAGTTTAACAGTGGGAGAGCCATGCTTCGGCACGTATGGGCCGGCTCGAAAGGAGTGATATCATGGCCTCACAGAAAACCTGTAGTGAAGCAATGCTTGTATTTCGCCAAGCGAGTGAGGTTACCGGTGGCCCTAACCCTTCCCTCTCTCTATCTCCCCTCCTCTCCTACTCCCACCTTAAAGGCCGGCAAGGCACTTGTGACTCTCGTGTTGCAGGTGCCCATGGGCGGCGGTAGTCACTTACCATCAGGTGACCCGTCTGCTCGTTAACCCCCTATTAGATAAAAAAAAAGTTTAACATCGACTTGACGGCAATCGATTATTACATCGATTATAACAATCGCACTTTCTATACTCACTGGGTTAAATACTTTAAAAAAATTGTACCAATGAAAGTAAAAATACTAATATCGTTATTAAAAAACAGGGGTTGATCGTAGAGGGTTGAAAATTCAGGGTTGTATGTATTTTCTAATGCTGTATCGTAAAAAAATAGCTAAAAAAAATTAGGGGTGGACTACCCTTAATATTTAGGGGTATGAAAAATAGATGTCCTATTCTCATACCTACCCAATATGCACACAAAATTTCATGAGAATCGGTCAAGCCGTTTCGGAGGAGTTTAATTACAAACACCGCGACACGAGAATTTTATATATTAGATTATTTTCAGGTCGAAACAGAGCCAAAAAACATAGATACTGGACTGCATTCCGTTTTATACAGTAACCAGTATAGCTAACTATAAAGGATCGGCTACGCAGTATACTAAATTGACGTCACACCTTACAGTGCTCGCAGTGCATATCGGAACACACTATGATATTATATGGTTAACTCTCGCGTAATAAGACTTAATTTAATATTGATTTTCGCTAGATGGCGATAGGTGTACAAAATCATTGTACAACGGTTGACTATTTCGTAGTAAGACTTAACCAAATAATGTATTAAAAATTGTACTTTTTTATAAGAACTCGCTATCGTTAAGCACAGTAATCTTCAGTCTATGTTTCGGCCATGTGAAGGTGGTAGGCAAAGTTGGGGGCTCTTTGTGTTCAGTTTCCTCTTCGCTGTCCGGTTCGGAATCTGTGTCGGCGAGGCGCGCTAAGGACGCTACTTTTGCCGACATGTCGGTTGCTAAGTCTTTTGGAATTATAACCTGTAAGATACCGTTAAAGTCAGGTTATTAAAGAGAAGTTGGTTGCGGTAAGAGATAAAAAAATAAAATATTATATTTATGTGCTATGTATAGAAGTCACTTTCTGATATTTTGCTAAGGAGTTATGTGGATGATTTAAGACGATAGATATTATGTAGTCTGACAGTTGCCTTGGACTGCGTAGAATCACGAGGCATTGACACCATCACTCTCACACATTGCTAAGGGGTGAAGTGAATTACGCGACTACCAGTAGCCAGTTGCTCTATACTGTGTAGGATCGTAAGGGGTTGACAGGGTCTCCGAGTGTAACTAGACTACTCTCGCACTTTGCTAAGGAGTCAAGTGGATTATAAAAGTACCTGTAGCCAGCTGCCCTGCGCTGCGTAGGGTCGGTCTGGCGTAGCGGCGGCGCCGGCCACTGCGGGCGGCAGCAGCGTCACGGCGCGAGCGCAGTCCCGCCACGTGAAGTGACTGCCGTGGGACACTCGACCACTAGGGATGTAAAGAATCCAAAATTATTCACATCCTGTGGCATACTACACAGCGCTAACTACTAGCATAGTTTGTACTGTGGGCTAGAAGACTAATATATACCGGGTGTTAGTGAAACGCTCCCGAAAACGAAGAAAAACGATAGTGCTAATGATACCTTTGATGACGGGTCAGAAAAAAAAACGATCCTAATGAAAAACAAACTTTTTTTGCAATTTTTTATTAAAATATCACCAAAACACCCAAATAGCTGACACTCGGATCATCGGATAGGCGTTCTTTGACCCGAGCGTCATCTGTTTTGGTTTATTTTTTATGAAATTATTGTTTCATTTAGGTGTACTAACACGATGGAGCGTGAAAAATGCTAATAAAAAACAGTAAAAGATTTTTTCGAATCTAAGAATCGTTTTCTTTTCTGACCCATGATCAAAGGTACCATTAGTACTATCGTCGGTCTTCGTTGTCGGGAGCGTTTCACTAGCACCCTGTATATTTAGATATTTTTTTGTAAATACATACATCTATGTACATAATATATATAAACTCTTATCTATTCTGACGACGCAACGATGTTAAACTTGTTACTTGTAAGTTATACACCTATTACTTTTTGTGTGAACTAATAAACCTAGGCTAGGTACTCGATAGTCTAGATATGAACGGATGACGCGGCGCCTCTGAATGTTGTCACGAGGAGTGGAGCCCGCTGTACTTGTAGCTTTGTACCTACACTGCAGAGTGGAACTGGCCTGGTACAGCTAAATATAATAATAGTACTTACTCAATGGCAAGAGGTAATAGGCTGGCTCCTTCCGCATTCAGCACAATGTGGACACCGTCTAAGTATTCCACCGTCATCTCTCCTCGCCACGAGCCCTGAAATTGCAACACCAAGGTTCAATCATGTCATCATCACGCATTTATCTTCTGTATCTGTGTATTTTTTGCATTGTAAAATTGTGACAAAATAAATAAATTGATTATTTATTAAAGACTAGCAGCGCCTCGCGGTTTCACCCGCGTAAGTCCCGATGCCGTGGGAATGTCGAGATAAAAAGTAGCCTATGCGTTAATCCAGGTCTCCAGCTATCTACATACCAAGTTTCATCGCAATCGGTCCAGTAGTTTTTGTGTGAAAACATTACAAACATACACACAAATGTTTACTCTTTATAATATTAGTTTAGAAAACAATTTTAAATAAACACATTATTTAAATTATTATTTTAAAGCACTTAAAATATTAACATATACTTAGACTAACAATAACTAAATAAAAAAAGTGTGTGTGTTAGCTTCGACCCCCGACTGGAGTTTACAATCTTGCGTCACTCTCTTTCCTTCTCTCTCCATCTCCCTCTCTATCTTTTATTCTACGCATGACTAGTTTACAATACAATATAATTAAATGTACACACACACACACACACGCTCTGATACACATATATAACTTCATACTGACAGAAAACTTAATGCTTTTATTAATATTAAAATCAGTTAGATTACCTGCATTAATTCAGGTATCTGTGGCAGGGCTCGCTCCATACTTGACATCTCGAAGCTGTCCGTTGACATGTGACCTGAAACGGCGTCATCTTTCATTTAGAATTGTCTAGTTTTCCCGCCAATTATTTGAAGGTTCAGCAATAATTAGAAAGAAAGAAATAAGATTAATAGTTTTTTTTATTATATCGCCAAGTGATCAATGAAATTTATCACAAATTCTCAAGATGAACAAAAAAAAAATGTGTGTGTCAGCTCCGACGCACGACTGGAGTTTAGTTTCTCTCTCTCTCTCTCTCTCTCTCTCTCTCTCTCTTTCTCTCTCTCGTTGGGGAAAAGCTAATCTATATTTAAAGCTGAAGAGTTTGTTTTTTTGGTTGAACGCACTAATCTCAGGAAGCACCGATTCGAATTTAAAAATTCTTTTAGTGTTTGATAATGCAGACGTGGTTCAGTAAATAATATGGCAAATTTAAGTGTGTGTTTGTTTATTATACTTTTCGTACTAGGTAGTGTACTGTAGTGAGCATAGGTAATCATACTAGTACCTTCAGGGCCGCTTCTGTCAGCTGTCATGGTGCTCAGACCTCGTTGTAAGGTGTCCTTGATCTGTTGTTCCACACTGGGAGGAAGGTTTGAGGGGGAGACTGGCTGCTCATCTGATGGCTGTAGTAAAAGATGGAACTACTATATGTTGTAAACACATGAACACCCTAATCTTGGAGGAAGGGTTTTTAGGCTTAAACTGTAACAACCAAATTGTATTGCTCAGATTTTGACTGGCTAGTTGGTCTAGTGGTTAGTGACCCTGACTGCTGAGCCAGAGGTAGTAAATTCGATTTTTACCTAGGACAAATATTTGTGTGATGAGCATGATCATGTGTTCTGTGTCTGGGTGTAAATTATATATAGTATGTATTTAGAAATGTTTTTTTTATAATATAGGGGCAAACGGGTCACCTGATGGTAAGTGACTACCGTAACCATGGACACCTGCAACTCAAGAGTCACAAGTGTGTTGCCGGCCTTTGAGATGGGAGAAAGATTTTTTTGTTCGAAGGTATCGAAATATATAAGTATGATTATTTGCAGTCTGGTTACCATAGTACAGGCTGCGCCTAATTTGGGACAGACGGCCGTGTGTGAGGTTATTATTATTATTATTTGGCCGACTGAAATTAGGTCCCACTGACGTCATAGGGGGCAAGCCTATTGATATCCACTGGGCTCTTGGGGTATTGAATATGGAAAAATTGGAAATATATTAAAAGGGAAATTTAGGTAAGATGTGAAGGATGGAAGGAAGACGATAATACACGAGCCTTCTAACATATTATAAAATTGATATTTCTTTATAATAAATAAATGAAGGTTAATGAGTACCTAGCTGATGCGGTCTAACCTGTGTCCAGGCCTGCCACCGCAGGCGGGCGGAGACGCCGGCGAGCGGCGCGGGCGCAGCGCCGCGGCGGCGCGCGCGCACGCCGCGCGCCGACGTGCGCCGGCTCACTCGCGTCACCAGCCACGACCCGCCGCAGCTGGACAGTCACGTACCATTAACACTGACACATCTTCGATCAGACCATTGCAGACCACTATCACAATTATAGTAGAATGTTGGTGACGCGAACCCATAAGTTTTGGTCTCTACCAAAACATAACTTATTTTTCACTTCAGAAGACTTGGAATTTTTCCTTCACAAAATACAAACGATTTTAAACTCGAAACGATGATCTCGAATCATCTATTTCGATCTTCGGTATGCTGTGCTTTTATACCTGTATGAACTTAAAATGTTTGTTGCCAAATATTTCCATCATTTGAAAATTTTAAATAACATACATAATATTTCATTTTAACCATACGTGTTCTAGGCTTAATCCATATAAGATTACCGTTTCTCATATAATCAACACAAGAACTTTTAATGCGCGATGCAGGATAAGCAATTACTAAGTAGTACGTCTCATCTTCGCTAGATGGCACTGATGTATATTTAGGCTAATAAAAATATCATAAATTGATAATGGAATTACAGTACACCGCAGTCGTATTTTCGATAAAATTTATTGGTAGCTTAAAACACTGTCTCCAATCAGAAATACAGAAATTCAACTCACTTTGGGTCCTCGCTGATGAGCTTCAACACTTCAAACCCTGACCCTCTCTGAGCTGCCTTCAGTTCTCTCCCAGTACATCCCACCATCTAAAGCAACACACAAAGTTACCACTTCGAATGCCATTTGAGTGAAACGAACTCAAAGAATCACAATGTCTTAACACCAGCACTAATATTATGTCAGTTAAATATAGACTTTAAATCATGAATTATACAAACCATATTACTAAGTGCAGTTGTCCACTAATATATATTTTTAAGTAATCAGTTAAGTAAAACTAATTAATACTACTACCTACTGTTGAAGAGGTGACTAAGGGATTGTCCATTAATCACGTGAGGCCCGAAAAGGGGGGGGGAGGGGTTCGGAAAAATCATGAAATATCACAAGGGGGAAGGTGTAGTGAAATATCACGTGTATTTAATTTTCCGTAGAACGCACGATTATGTTTTAAAAGATAATATTTTGAAAATTTTAAATATAAATTGAACTAAAAAAATACGTGATTTTGGCTAGGGGGGGGGGGGGGTAAAAAACATCACGGGATTAATGGACGACCCCTAAGGTCTGAAAAGTTACTTGGGGACTTCTTCTTTGGGTATAACGGAGTCTACTTGTGAAGGAATTGTGTAGTCTTAGTCGGTTCGATTCCGTCATCACTTTAGCGGTAGTTAGCATGAAGTTTCCACACACCACAGGTTGTTTTTTTTTTTAACATAGACAACTACCCTATTATTGATGACCTTAAGGCTCTTTAAGTTACCTGCAGAAAGTTGACAGACCCATGGGCTGTGTTGGTGTCTCTGAGCTGAGGATCAGCAGCTACCAGAAGATGCCTCAATCTTCCCGCGCCCCCGTCCAGGGCGCGGTGCCATGAAATGTGATCACCCGCGCATAACTTGTTACCTAAACATAATATTGTAAATTTGTTAAAAAAAAAGATTTTGTCAAAAGAAATATTGTTGTGACTCTTGAGTTGCAGGTGCTCATGGGCGGCGGTAGTCATTTACCATCAGGTTGACCCGTCTGCTCGTCTCGCTCGAGCAAGTCAGGGTCTCATACCTCGAACTCATATTCCACTCACCAGTAGTGAACACGTATCTAGCCAAAGCTTGGAGTAACGCTGCTGGCCACAGAGGAGGTTGGCTCACTCCTTCCGCAGACAGTCGAAGCGTTAGCTCGAAGCCGTACCCAGAGGGAGCTCCAGGGCTTGGATCGGGGGGAGGGTGGACTCGACCGTCGCCGTGTAGGTCTGATAGACCAAAACTAGAAAAGACAATAAAAAAAAAATTTCAACTGTCATGTTTTTCAAGAAAACTTTATTATTATATTAAATCTGGTAATGTCCCATTTTCAACTTACATAAAAAGATATATATGTATATTTTTGGCAGTGTCGTTTGAATTTTCGTTTTACACAAGAGGACAATATATGAGGAAGTACTTGACTTCAATCTAAACTTTTTATAGTTTCCTAGTAAAATTATTTATACTAATTTGTGTTGATGTTTTGGCTGCCTTTGTATTTTTATTTTTTAATATTTATAATAAACATACCGCGCTCCAGGTCAGTGCGTTATTAATTTATTTACTTTTTTTTTTTTATTATATGTTTATCTACGATAACATAAATTTTAAGACAATTTTCTGTATTAACGCCATCTGTTGTCCGTGAGCGTCATTACATCAGGTCTTAGCAGAATATCAGCGCCACCTCATAACTAAGAAGTGGCCCAATGCTGAGCAAAGAACCATTTTTGTTTCCTATTAGTTTTAAGTCACATTGTAATATTTATAATTTCCTGTTGAAACATTTACTATGCTCACTTAGGTTACATAGGAATACAAAGTAAATTCATTTCTTTCTTTCTTTCTAACTTAGTAGACAAGTTTCAGAAAAACTTGCTAGTTGCTGAAGACCAGGCCAAGAGGAGAAGTATAAAAAGAAAAGTGGACTCTACCACCTGCCTTCTTCTCTATTTTCTCAGCAGATGAAGAAACATACAAACCTGACATAATGCCAGTGAGGCAGTATATGCTCTTCCGGTTTCCCTGGGTTCCAGTACATGCTGATGTAGTCTAGAGGGTCATGCCCTCCTAACCTGACACAAAAATAGAAATTGTGTTAAAATACAGGATCGTTATGGATATGAAATTACGGATATGGATATATGAAAATTATACCAGTCAGATACGGATATGAAATTATTCGGATTATTCGAAAGTTTCCGATTATCCGAAAATTTCGGATAGAATCAATTAAGGATTTTTAAGCAATTGTAATAGAAAAACACAGATAGGTAATGATTTGGCTTTATTTCTAGGTTATCATTTGGTTGTAAAATCAGAAAAAAAATCAATTTGCCTTACAAGTAATTATCATAGTTACTTATTTTTATGTTATCTACTTAAAAATTATAATTAAAAAAAGGGACATTAAAATACAATAATTTCCGCTCAGCCCCTATCAGAAATAGTTACGGTTGCGGATTTCGGATAAATTTGTATTTCGGATATCCAATAGTTTAATTACAGTTACAGAGTAATTATTCGTAATCACGGATATAAATTTTTTTATGTACCACAACACCGCTTTATCAGCTCAGCTCAGTCAGCTGTAGTTCTCTTGCAACACCTCCGAGGGTTTTTTGTTGGTGTTGTAGTAGTTGCACATTTGATGTTTAACGACTGGATGTTAGCTATGTAGTTGTATTTTAAAATTGCTACTAACATCGCAGCAGTGATATTTCTATAGAATGTAGACATATTTTCTTACCAATATTTAAGCCGTGTGGTAACCTGCAGAGGGTTAGGTTGATCAGGATATAGTCTCAAACAAGTCTCACAGAGAGCTTTAAGACCAGCTGGCACCAGTCGATCTGCAAATTTAGTCAATGTTAATAGATTTTAAATATAAATTCTTTAAAAGATCTCCTCTATACCAATAAATAAAATTGAAGTGTCTGTTTGTAATGTCATAATAATAGCATTTCACTAAATTCATCCGAATAGTTACACGGTACATATACCATAAATCATTTTTTAACAGTTTTGGCTGTCTCTGTGTTCCGGCTAATCTTTGGAACGAACCTATTTCCACAGGACTTTCACCTCATTAACAGTCAAACCCCTATGTGCTGGCTGAAGAAGGTAAAGATTTTATAAGGGCAGTTCTATGTTACTCTAGCGATACATTTTAGAAATAAATATCTTCCATAAGTATTATTTACCAACAAAATTTAAAACTTCGCATTCAACACCAACTTGTATTAAATTTTCAGAAAGTTGGCTGCCTTACCTAAAAATAAATTGCAACTAACAATGAAACACTAGAAGTTATGTCTCAACTCTTTCAGTGTAAGTACAGCTTTTTTTTATATTACATTTGAAAGTCTATGGTGTAGTCTGATCATTCACGATAGTCACCACAAGTGGCATTTATGCACGGGCATGATCATACCTATAACAAGTGAGCTGTTAAACCAGTATTCCACCATCGTAACATTTCAGTTATTATCATATAATTATGGAATCAAACGAAATTGATATTCCGTATGCACATTGGAAGTGAAAATAAAACATTTATAACAAAAGTTGTGCATGATTTACATTCAATAGTTATCCGGCGATCTTACCAGCCTGAGCCATTTGTTCCCTATCCATATCCTGGGAGTTTCCTGGAACACCGTCAGCTGTTGTCGGGAGCTGCGCAGGCGCCACAAACGACAGCGCGCTACTTCTCACCACGCCGCTAAGAGGCGGAGCACCAGTACCGCTGCCGTTCGACATTTTAGGCACTTCGTCGATGGCAATAAGTCTGAACAATGAAGTTTTGGCCTTATGTTATTACGGGACTAATGAATGAAACCACCGTGGAATTATGAAGCAAGTTAATTATATTTTATGTGTAATCTGTGGTCTGGGGAACCCTTTTTAAAAGCGTTTCGCGTAATCACTTTTCATACTTTAAGCATACGTGCTTTGAACACTTTAGATAGCAGATTCCCGTGTGGAAAAAGATAGGAATGTGTATGTATGTATATGTATTAGCCATAGCCTTCTAAAACAGTATATAAACTATTGCGTTAATTTAATCTGAATTTCTTCGAGTCCTTCGAGATAGTATTTTTATTCAGAATATTTACGTGCCACAGGAAATCCGGTGCTTATTAACCAATCACCTCACCAGTCAGTCGAGTACAACAAATTGACAAATTATAAATCCCAGTGTCAATGTCAATCGTACGTCATTGTATTTCGGAACGATATCCGTTCCGCACGGTTCTGTTTATTTGTTTGTTATTTTGATTATTTCAGTCGTTTAACTCTATTTATAAACACAAAAACTCACTTAGAAACTATAAATAACTTTCTCGCATCCTGTGTTACGTTATTCGTAACATATAACCCGTAAAACGTACTTTTTCACAAAAATGCGCTACTTATTTCTCATTAGTATATTTAGTGTAGTTTTCGCCTACGAAAAAGATATGACGATAATGGTTCAGGCTGGAAAAGTGGACTGTTTCTTTCATAAAGTGCTTCTCAATGAAGTCATCGACATAGAGTATCAGGTATGGAATAATATTTTTTTTATCTGAGAAGGTAGATAACTCGATGAAAGTTGTATAATTGCCGGTATATGGAGAGTGCGGCTGCATTTAAAAAGTTGTGGGGCCCGAATTGCTTTAGGAAAGTTGGACGCATTGACCAAACTGTGCATAAATGTGCATGTACATAAATTTTGTTTTTTTATTAAATCATCTTTAAACACATAGTGCCATTGTGGAGTATCTTAACTCTGTATAATAAAGTTGAATGATATTTACAGTGTAACTGAACTAGGCTCTTGTGATAGTTTAGTGCTTAACCCTTCTTTTTTCAAGGACGAGAGTCATTTCAATTACAAAATAGAGCTGTTACGGTATCATTATAAAATAGTCTCTCTTGTTATACGCTGCAACCATGGGTGTACCCAGTTGGGGGGGGGGGGATTTCATAATTGGTGGTAATTTCAAACACCTAAATCTTCCTCATGAATCACTCCGTCTATGGGTGAAAACCATATGAAAATCCATTTGGTAGTTATTAATTTTATTATGAACAAACAGACGTGGAGAGGGACTTTATTTTATATGTAGTTGTGGAGGGACGGGTGTCATGTTCCTCCAACACAAAGGGAGGATCCTCCGACCAGGCGAGGTGATCACGCCTGGCGGGCCGCGGCCCAATGGTTGATGTTGGGAAGTTGTATATATACTAATCGGCGCGAGAACTCTCATAGCGCGATGCAGGATTGTAGATGATGTTCGAGTATGTTTCTTTTTGCTGTATGTGGAAGTCGCCACATAGTGATTTATATCTTTGCTAATGTGAACCGATTACAATTAATCTTGTTATTTATTTTTTTTAATTTTTTTTTTGTCTCTTTCTGCATCATGGCAATCTGTTTTGACTAAACAATAAGCCTTGCTTTTGTGTGAATTAATTTCCGGAGTGAGTTTAGTCACCGTGAGCCTTGCCAATTTGCTTGGAGGCTTTCACTTCCTGTGGCAGAATCTATCCAAGAGTGTAGGGACACTATGTCTTTTCAGTCGTTTATGCTGTAATGATCCACATCCACTTAGTTTCAAAGCCAGTGCATTCTTATATCCAGATAGCCTCTCTTGGTATTTAATACTGTAGTTAGTGATCTCTTCCTTGATGGTGTCTCTTGTTATTGAAATCAGTTGAATTGCTTAAAATTAATTGAATTGTAATTGTTGCAAAAATAGATAGTATTTTTTTTTTATGGCATAGGGGCAAACAAGCAGACGGGTCACCTGATGATAAATGACTGCCGCCGCCCATGGGCACCCGTAACCCAAGAGTCACAAGTGCGTTGCCACCCTTTAAGGTGGGAGTAGGATAAGAGGGGGAGGGGGGAAGAGGAGAGAGCTGGATAGGGGAAGGATGGAAATAGATTGGGTATTATATCACTCTAGCCATATTTTAGATCACATAATTTTTTTCAACTCTTTCTAGTAATTTGATCGAAATGTATTTATTTTTCTTTTTACACCTCTAATGAAGCATTTGGTTAGTGCTCTTTAAATTTGTAACAAATTTTGCTAAATTTAAATTCCTGAAATCTAATAAATAACATGAAAAGAACATGTAATATCTACTTAAGTAGTATACCATACTTATTATAACTTTTAAATTAAAAACAAACACTATTATGATCACATCATGAAAGTAATTTAAACATTGTGAGTGAGTTTATAGTGAAAATTAAAATCCTAACTATAATTGTAAATATAAATGTAACTAACATTATTTGTTACACTTTCACACCCGAACTACTCAACCAATCGTCAGAAAATATTGTATATACGTTATCAGGGGTACTGAAAAAGAAATAGGGTACCCCAAAAAAAGTTCTGTCCCCAAGGGATAGAAAAGTAACTTTAACTCGAGCGAGTATCCCATAAGCTAGTAAATTATAAAAATCAGACAAATTTTGTATTTATTCGTATATTGAGGATTTCTAGTATCCCACAAATCAAAGAGTCTCAAATGTTTATGTTCGCGCGCTTAGTACCGAAACCGGTATAGGCGCGTGAGTGACGCGCGGACGCTGGCGGGGCCTGCGGTGCACCGGACGGGGGCTAGCGACGTAAGGGCATCGACCCCGAAGCACACCACTGCGCGTTCAGCTTATATACAGATCGGACACACAGTTTGACGCTCGGCTACCATAGCGCGACATAAGAAGAAATAAATGTATTATATATAATACAACTATTTATAAAGTCCACTTATTTTAATTCCTACCACCAAACAGTAGTTTAAAGGAAACACACAAACAGTTAATATAAATTCTTTCTCCAAGCGTCTACAGCGTGATCCATGTCCGACTCGATCGCTGTCCGTGTGCTGACTGACGGATGATTGACGAAATGCCATTACAGGCTCACTCAACAGTCATGATTGATGGTTGCGCGATGAAAATCCAGATTTTGGGCAACCGTGAATCACTGCATTAGACGACAGGTTGAGTAGGCTGAGTAGGCCTAGGGCGGCAGATTTTAGGGGTGGCAAATTTGGCCCACACATTATTTTTTATGTGTTGTCCTGGGGTATCGAATTATATAGATCGACCGGTAGGGGCGGCAAAATTTTAATAGCCTACTGGCGTCAAATGTGTAATTCCGCCGCTGATATAACGCTAGTTAATGAAGCTGACATTGATAGGTTATAAATCCCTTCGTTTATTCTCGACTTTTTCGATCGAATTGCATAGATCGTGAGTGAAAAAAAAAAAGAATGATTCCTTACTGTACTGACTTTGCTGACCGGGAACCAAAAAACCAGTTGAGCCTGATCACTGTCGAAAACTTGAATGGGTATTAGTGGTTAAAGGTCAATCCTATTCATCTACAGGGTGTATTTTTTTAAATCCCTGAAGGGGTATGAATCTAGCAAGCAGTTACAATAAAAAAAAAATTGTAAACTATCCGTTTACAAGTTGTGACCGATTGAATTTCTAGGTATTTTTACCTAAGTTTTTCATAAAAGCAGGTGGAACTTGTAAAGTTGAAGATTTTAAATCTTATGTATTTTTTTTTTATTTTTGAACTATTTACTCAGTTATTCAGAAAAGCAATAAAAAGTAACTTAAAAAATTCGAAGTTAGTTTTTATGCATTTTCTTAGTAACGGAATGAAATATTCCAGAATTAAAAAAATTTACCATTTAAAATTTTTAACTTTACACATTCCACCTACTTTTATGAAAAACTGGAATTACAAAAGTACCTGGAAATTCAAACAGTCATAACTTGTAAACTGATAGTTTTCTATTTTAAAATTTATTTTTCTAACTGCATGTTAGAGTCAGTGATTTAAGTACCTACGTGTTCATTTTTCAAATACACCCTGTACAACATATAACATGACGGGAACCAAAAAAACAGTTGTACCTGATTACTGTCTAAAACATTTTGAAAAACCCCGCATACTCCATGTTTAAGAGGGTATTATTGGTTGACGTTCAATCCTCCTCATCTATACTTAACATGCTAAATGAGAATGTAACTCTATCTATCTTTAAAGTTTTGTTTTTTTATGAAGATTAGTATACAGGTAGCTTGGACCTATGAGAAGGACATTACTCATTACTCCTCACAGCTACTTTTTGTCGCGATAATTAATTTTGGTATGGGATTTATGCGTAGAATCTCACGCAGACGGAGCCGCGGTTACTACCTTATATAGAAATAGGCGTACCTAACCTTACCTATTACAATAATAAGTCTAGTTTTGATAGCGCGCTAACTATGCGGGCGGTTATCTTGGCAATAAAACGGTATCTTGAAGGTAAAACCGGCTAGGCAAATAATGGTGATGAATGACTGTTGTATGTAGGTTTACAAATCGTAACGTTTTTCACCCCCGACGTAAAAAAGTAGGGTGTTTCATATTTAAAGTGTGTATCTGTGTGTCTGTCTATAGCGTCATAGCTACTACGATTTTGATTGAGTTTGAAAGGTGACTTGATTGAGTGAATGCTTAGCTATAACTAGCAACCCGCCCCGGATTCTCAAGCATATATATGCGTACATTTTTTCCTGTCATAGTTTTAAGAGGAATAATGCCGTAATATTTTCATATATGTAACTTTATTGGTTTACGCGGCGCGGCGAGTAAAGCTCCCATGATCGGCATGATTTTTTTCCGACATCTTCAAACAATCATCGCAAATTTATTTATAACGTTCATGAATCACTCGGTCTACTGGTGAAAACCGTATGAAAATCCGTTCGGTAGATACTGTTGAAGTTTAACGCGAACAGACAGACAGATGGCGGGGGACTTTGTTTTATAATGTGAAGTGATTCAACAAAGATCGTCAGCTTTTTTCTAATAATTAAACTGTTAGTTTTAGCTTGCATCATACTGCATTCTACAGAAGACCAAAGTTCAGAACTAATTGGTTCACCAGAGGTTTATGAGACACTGGTTTTTGCCCGCGGCTGAAGTAATGGCGGCGTTAATGTAGATTTTTTCAAGCTGAACGATCGTCTGAAATTTGCTTTCCTAGCCCTGTACTGTACGGAGGCATAGTATTATTTTCTAAGTCCAAGGTACCTTATTTCCTTTTCACGTTTGACAACGTTTATCCAAAATTTAATGATGATCTGTTAAATAGTTAATTCGTGAAAGCGTAACCAACAAACAAACTCTCATTTGAAATAATAAGTTATGGTTAAAATTTACAACTGCGAGTGACGCAGCTATTGTTCTGATAGTTTAAACCTTCCATGAGTAATTGATTGCAATTATAACAGCAATTTCACGTGTCGAATCTTCGGCTCAAATGATACCTACGTTTGTTACGTTTACATTACGTAGCACAAAATCAAAACTAATGACTGTAAATCCTTAACCTCGCATTCTTATGATGAACTGAGTTTTGAAATGTGATAAGTATCAACAGAAAAACATTTTTGTAAATTCTTCTCGACGCCAAAGCTTACATAATTTGTACACTGAACACTAATTAGTTATCGCTTCTTGAGATTATCTGCTAATCGCCTCTAAATCACAACTTTTCCCAGCTACTGAATTTTCTTTTATTCACGCATATTCAAACAAAAACAAAAAATTAAACCGACGAATTAGCGTAACTACTATTAAAACTAAACTTCTACACTAATGTAAACACCTTAATAAGTTGGAGTTGGCTGATATTTAAATATTTTTTGAAGTGAAAACTTCTTTAGCGGCGTTGTGCACTTTTAGATGGGTAAAAAATATTAATGCATCAGAACACGTGACCCTGATGTCAGACACTAATGTCCGACGCTGATGTCCGTCCCCATCGAAAATTCATACGACGGAGCCGAATTTGTTATATTAACATGTACAGTATGAGAGAGAGTGTAGAGAGAGAGGGAGAGGGAGAGCTCGTGACCGTCACGCTAATAATACATATATAAATCCATCAATCCATAATAATACCTATATAGGTCCCATTGCTGCCTATTTTTTTTTTGGTTTGTGGAAGACCGATTTGGCGTAGGATTCTCCCAGGGTCCTCACAAATACGTACAGCTTTAGCTTGTAATCCAGTATGGATGTTTTATCGTTCCTGGATAGCCTAGTGTAAGGAGCTTGCTCGTTTGCTTTCTTGTTTCTCTCTATATTAAGCGTTGGACATAACATTCTTTCCTCCGCCAAGCTTTTTTACAAGACCGGCAACGCATGTGGCTAAGATTATCCTAATTTTCCATCAAGTTTCCCGTATGCTTGACTGCCCTCTTGGAATACTCTAAAAAATACTATTTTCGTTGCCAACAGGTAATAGATTCGACGCATGGCGACTTGGACGTGTCTTTCCAACTCACAGACTCCACGGGGCGTATCCTCGTGGCGGATTACAAGAAGCCAGAAAACTCCCACAGGCACACCGCCTTGCTGGAAGGCGATTATCGATTCTGTTTCGATAATAGCTTCAGCACTTTCAGCCAGAAGACGGTGAGTAAGAAAGAAGCTTTGTGTCTTTTGACCTATTTACCATAAGTTGGGGCTGGTTTAATCACAAGTCAGAGCAGTTCGATGGTGAAATTTGAACATCCGCAGGACGTAGAACACAGCAGGATTCTGTCATTTTATTACCGGAGGAAGCAAGGTACATCAAACTTCTGCAGCATTTAGAGCTCTCCGCCTAAGGAAGTACCCTACAGAACACCGTGCTTTTTTATGGTGTAGGGGGCAAACGAACAGACGGGTCACCTGATGGTAAATGACTACCGCCACCCATTGGCACCTACAACTTAAGTGTCACAATTGCGTTGCGAGCCTTTAGAGTGGGAGTAGAGGAAGAGTGGAAGAGGAGGGAGGGAAGAGTTAGGGCCTCCTGTAATCTCACTCACTCGGCGAAAAGCATTGCAAGCATTGCTTCACTGCCGGCTTTACCAGAACTAACCCACTACAGACAAGCGGCTATCTTGTCACATACATACATAAATTGACGCCTGTATCCCCGAAGGGGTAGACAATGGTAGAGGTACAGGGGTATTAAACACCCATTTTGCTAACTTTAATATAATAGAGTGTAAGTTTATTTCCGGCAACCGGGCACTTTGGGAATTAAGAAGTGAAAATTAGGAGAATATTGACATGGACCCTTCCATGTCAATATTCTAGGCAGGAAGTGGTACCTTAGGCAATGGAAGGAAAATTATATTGTTCATACATTCACAATCATTCATTTCTACAATTTATTCGTGATACCTGCGTTTTGCATATAAATATGTAAAAATATTTGTCAACAGGTATTCTTCGATATACTAATAGATAATGAAGAACAAGAGTACAAAGACTATGATGATGACAAAGAGATGGAGTTAGGTAAGAGTTGCTTGAATAAATATCGTTTTGGTAGCACTACAGTTTGAACTTTGATTGATGAATACCTACTTAAATGCTCCAACTACACAGTGTCAAGTAGCTCTTAAATTTAGAAAAAAATATGAAGAGATAAGTTTTTTTTTGGGGATTACAAGTCATAGAGTTTATTTTGAGAGATATCTAGCAGTCTTGAAACGGTGACGGCACCTCTTATAAGTTTTTCTCTGAACAAGTACGGTATCCAAGGTTGACGGAAAAAAAGGAGAACTAAGTTCGCTTCAGTTTTTTTTTAATGCGAGTATTTTAGAATGTATTTATAATTAAGATAAAAAAAAACCATTCCTCTTTCACTTTATCGCACGGCAAAAACCCGCACACCGTAATAAATTTTACATGATAGCTTATCAGAAACGAATCAATTATGTAAACAAGAATTAACGTGATGATTTGTGTACATACTTTTGAAATACCTGAATTGTCGACCACGTTACCTTGATCGTGGTCACTGCTAGTGTATAATATTGTTACGGAAGTCTAAATTTACCTGCGGGCGCCATCTATTGATGGGTCAATAGAGGAAGTCATAGAAGGTTACGATTATGTATTTACATAACGCGATCACGGAATACGTATTACATAACCTTAGAATTGCCTGACGTTTCGACCAGGTTGCGCTGGCCCGCGGTCACTGGTTCAGAGGTAACAACTATAATCGTATTTGATTTGGGGCTGTTGGTCTAGTGGTTATTGATCCTGACCGCTGAGCCAGGGGTCGTGGGGTCTATTTCCACACAAGTTAAACAATATTGTGATGAACACGATCGTGCATCACAGAAATCAGGATCACTAACCACTAGACCAACATGCCTGTCAATATTAGATGTGTGAACATGATTTTCAGTGTAAAATTTTCTGTACGCAGTTCATTGTACTTCACTGAATGTAGCTTCAATGATAACGTTTTTTTAAAAGAATTATGTGCAATTTGGCCTTTATTTCTCTACAAATATACATATAAATAAAGCGATATAAAATGCCAAATGAATGTGTTCGAAAACACTATAATTTGAAACATTTAAAAGGTAATGAAATTAACTTAATAGATATTGGCCCCAATTCTGGTACTTCACTCGCTAAATTAAAATTCACAAAATTTTCTTCATATAAGAAGTAAACCTTGTACACTTAGAAACAAGGTCTTATTTCAAATTGAAACAAGTAGATAACATATGTCGCTATCGAAATAAGCCATTTATTTTTCGACTAAAGTCTGATACGCTTAAATAAACTTTAATACCACGTAGCGAGAGCCGCTATCCGTTGAATGCCATCTCTTTTGCTCTGTGTTTTTAGTAAGCGTCTTCGTAGGTGTAGGTTAAAAACACGTCATCCTTGTTCGTTTTGAACAAGTTTTTATACGGCAATTATACAGCGTTTGAATAAATAAAGACTCTCGTGGAAATAAAGTTGAGTATACGTTGACAGGTTTTATTGAAATTTAGAGGCGCTGAGAAATAGATGCTAGTAACAAATAGACCTTATTACGAAGAACACTAGGTTTATTTCATATGAAGAAATTAAGTCAGGTTTTAGTTTAGTCGAGTGTACAATAGAGTCGGCACCATTATTTAGGAAACGAGTATCACAATTAGAGTTTGCCATCGAATTCTAACTAATATTATTATTGAGGAAGTAAGTTTGTTTGTTTGTTATGCTGTCACGCCTTAAATAACCAACCGATCATCATTAAATTTTATATACGCGTTGTCAGGAGTACAGAAAAGGACATAGGATACCTCTCATCCAAAAATAGAACTGTTTCAAGTCGAAGCCGCTGGCAAAAACTAGATTTCAATAAGTATTAGATTGTGTTTCTACCTATATTGTACTTTATTTTCTGTATTCGAAAGTCGCTTTTTAAATGTGGTGTCGATATTCACATACAGCTAAAATCATACTTCAGCGCCTAACGGCTAATGTTCGGAAATTGTAACTAATAATCGGTGCGAGAACTTCAATTGCGCGATACTGGATCAATAGTTCCTAAGGAAGTTCGGTTGGTCTTCGCAAGATGGCACTGAAGTATGTTCTTGGCTGTGTCTTCAACAGGAGAGCCTATTCTATCTAAATACTTGTTATCTATTCTTTTATAAATAGAATCGCCAATTTCTCTTTCTCTCTTCCACAGGGAACGCAGCAGAAACGTATATGATGAAAGTGAGAGATATATCTGAATCAGTCTCCCGCGTCAAAGAACGTATGTCTACTGCGAGAAGACTGCAGGAGCTGCATTCTGCTCACGAAGCTAGGGATAGGAATTTAGCGGAAGAGATGTGTGATAGGTAAGAATATACATACATACACACACTCATCTTCCTGTCATCCGCCTGTATCCTCGAAGTGGTGGCAAAGACGTATTTGCAAACGTACTTGCAAATCCACGTTTTGCCAACTATAATTTGGTTATGTGTATAGTGTATACGAGTATAACATAAATAGTTGTCCAGAGTCTGGGTGTTTATGTGTCAGTTGTTTGAATATTTGTGAACCCCTCCGCGACACAGGAATATTCCTAATGCGGGAATTGGTTTTTAATAAAAAAAAACAAGTTTGAACAAGTTAGAATTCGTTTTAATTGTCAAACCAAACTTTAAAAGTGTATTGGTTGCGCGAGTGGAATGCAAAGCTCAGGAATGCGCTAGTCACTACACTGCGGGCGTGCGAGGCGGGGTACGCGGGCGGCGGGGAGCGATGCTCCCGCCTCTTACCTCAGGTCCCGATTGCAATGATTTGACGATAGCAACGCGTAGTCACAAGATGTTGTTATTGATTTGTCTTGACAGTCTACTACCGTAATGTTAACTAATGTGATTGTTTTGTTTGTTTCAGAGTGATGAACTGGTCAATATCTCAAATATTTTTAATGATATTTGTAGGAATTACGCAGGTGAGTTGGTGTCGTATTTATGTAGAAATTCGTGCGAAGGCCCTTTGTTTTTATCGTCAAGGAGTCCAGTAAAACCTTTTTTATTAACATGTTTTAATTATTTTTATTTGTGATTAACTAAACAAATCTAAAATCTTAGAACTAAATTTTAACCACTTCTAATTGTCTTGCCAAAATGAAACTTTGTATGTACATGTAGTTCGGATGGCAATACTATAATTTGGCATTTTGGAGCTGATCTGGTGATGGAGCGGAAGGTGGTCAGTGGAACTCTTCGTTGGTTACTAGTAAACCCTTTGAGTTTGGGCTCATATGATTCGTTTTAACGAGTCTAACGGGTTGGGCTTGGTTACGATGGTCTGATTAATGAGCCAAGAAGTGAATAGTGGAATTCTTTTATACTTTTAATTAGGTTCGTTAATAAAGCGTTTTTTTATATTAACTAAATTATAATAAGCAATAGTTATTGCATATGTTAATAGGACCTGCAGTTGGTATGTAAATTTAAAGAATATGAATGTCTATGTCTTGTATAAATCTGAAAGTTGACCCACTTAGGAATTAACGTGGGAGAGCCATGCTTCGGCACGTATGGGCCGGCTCCACGGCCGATACCACGGCCTCACAGAAAACCGGCAATGAAGCAAAGATTGCATTGCATCCCGTGAGTGAGATTACCGGTGGCCCTAACCCTTTCCCCTCTTTCCACCCATCCTCCCTCCCCCTCTTCGCGGTAGTTATTTACCATCAGGTGACCCGTCTGCTCGTTTGCCCCCTATACCATTAAAAAAAAACGTTGTATGATTGAAGAGAGCAGTAGTGTTGTGAAGAGTATTTTAATCATAGAAGTTGACGATTGAGAGGAGTACGAGGAGGATGACGAAAGAGTGTGAATATGATACGAAAGACGAATCATAGAGTAGAGTGGAAGAAAAAGCCGACCATATATAACATTGGCAAAAGGGCAGGCATCACTACTTTTTAAAAACGCGTCTGTCTGTCTGTTCGCGATGAACTGAAAAAGTACTGAACGGATTTTTATGCGATTTTCACTAATAGACAGAGTGATTCATGAGGAAGGTTTAGTGTATGTAATTTGTTGAGATTTTGTGTAAATTGATTGAAATATGTTGATTATTGTTGAAGATGTCTCTGCTACCCGTGCGAAGCCGAGATGGGTTGCTATTCCCACTAATATTATAAATGTGAAAGTTTGGATGGATGTTTGCTACTCTTTCACGCCAAAACTACCGAACCGATTGCGATGAAACTTGGTATGTAGATAGTTGGAGACCTGGATTAACATGTAGGCTACTTTTTACCCCGATATTTCCACGGGATCGGGACTTACTCGGGTGAAACTGCAGGGCGCTGCTAGTGTATAATATTAGTAATATATTTTTTTTTGTTCACAGGTAGTATTCGTAAAAAGTCTATTCGATGACCGAGCGGTAACGTATAGTAGACTAATTCCTGGTCTGTACAAGTGAAGAGACCGCCATCTTGCCAAAAATATATACTAATAGGTATTAGACGATACTCTTCACTGTGCTCCAACAAAACTCATACAAACACAAACACACCCTGTCTCGGCTGTACCCCGAAAGGGTAGGCAGAGTTGTATTAAACCACCCAACAATTTTTGTAATTAATTTTTTCAATGCACAAAACTCATTACAATCGTAAAAACATTAACATTACATACATTGATTTTATCTAGATTGTACCGTAAATAGTAGGTATGTGCACACAGGAAAATCAATCTGTTAACAAACACTATACATAACAATCTCTAATACTCACTACTCTCAACCTTGAATACATTCATATTTAATATGTAATCATCAGGTCAGGTTTGTAATTTAAAAAATAAGTTAGTTAGTTGAAATTAAAAGCAAAATTAACGGACAAAATACATTTAGCAATTATTATGTAAGTAGTATTTTTTTTTTTTTCGCGACTTGTATACATATATAATAAGTAAATCGGGACTCAATCGCGTAATATGTATAAGGTATTTTCGTGTCAGCTGGCTGATCAGGGTTCGGGTTACCTACTTAACCGGCCAAGCTGTATAAGCCATCGAACCGTAGTTAAGAGGGCAATACTAAGAAGGAAGGGGTTACTTACACTAGGCCGGCCGAGTCATGAGCTCTTGTACCATAGCCAGACTTAATTGAAAGACCAGGGAAGATTGGAATCGAACTTCTATTTGCTAAAATCTATGTTAGTTATATTTACAATTTTCGCCACACAAGTTCAATACGTTATATTCCTTATAATACGCAGATTAACCAATAAGACAACTTACACTGTATTTACAATGTCCTTCAGAAGACAACCAATCAGATCGCGTCGTTGCTTACGAGAATTATCGCTGGCTGTGTGCGTAACTATATACTAAGTATAGTCCTACTAATATTATAAATGTGAAAGTTTGTGAGGATGTATGGATGTATGGATGGGTGGATGTATGGATGTTTGTTACTCTTTCACGCAAAAACTACTGATCCGATTGCGATGAAACTTGGTATGTAGATAGTTGGAGACCTAGATTAACACATAGACTACTTTTTATCCCGATATTCCCACGGTACCGGGACTTACGCGGGTGAAACTGCGGGGCGCAGCTAGTATAAAATAAAGTTCGCCGCGAATCGTGGCATATTCCGATGTTGCTTTGCTTCGACAGCGGACGTATGATGCTTTGATGTATTTTTAAGGCATGTTCGAAGTACGCGGTATGCGTACGCCACATTATAATTAACTTTTGACAAAAGTATAACCGACTTCAATGCGCCTACATCATGATAAGCTGTATTTCCCCCTTAGAGGTTGAATATTTTCTTCAAATTTAAATGTGACCAACCTTGAGTACAATCAATTAAATTTTTTTTTATTAAAATCGGTTAACAAATGGCGAGGATATCGCGTAACATACACAAAAAACATTATTCAATCGAATTGAGTACAAAAAGTATTTTCAACCGATTTCAAATATAAGGATACCCTTTTTGAAGTCGGTTGAAAATATTTTTTTGTTTACCCGTAACCACGATCGGTGCCATTCGATCGAAATGTCGGGTAAACAAGTTACTGATTTAAAAATTAAAACACAACTGCGCTACCAAAAAACGAACTACGGCTATAAAGTATAAAATAAAGAAAACTGGTTATGAATTAAAAAACCGGACAAGTAAGAGTCTGTGTGTACCTACTAAGTACTTTTATGTACCTACTAAGTACTTTTATGTACCTACTAAGTACTTTTATGTACCTACTAAGTACTTTTATGTACCTACTAAGTACTTTTATGTACCTACTAACTACTTTTATGTACCTACTAAGTACTTTTATGTACCTACTAACTACTTTTATGTACCTACTAACTACTTTTATGTACCTACTAAGTACTTTTATGTACCTACTAAGTACTTTTATGTACCTACTAACTACTTTTATGTACCTACTAAGTACTTGTATGTAAATAGTACGTCTATCTCGGGAATCAATTTTCGAAGATTTTTGCCCGTTTTTTTCGAAAGACAAACACAACTTTGTAATTCTAAATATAGTCTTCCATACATAGACTACATGACTGGCCTGTTGGCCTAGTGGTTAGTGACCCTGACTGCTATGCCATAGGTCGTGGGTTCGATTCCCATCCCAGTCTCGGTGTTCTGTGTCCGTTGTTTGTATGTTTGAAAGTCCCCTGCGACACAGGAGTAATTCCTAATGCGGGAGCCGCTTTAAAAAAAAAAAATTAATATATGACAAAATTAACTTTACAATCGCAAAATATGAGTTTGCAATCACAAAAGTATTTTTTATGTGATATAAAAATAAATAACCAGTTTCGGATTTTCCTTTACTTCTTCTGTAAGACTTGCTTCTTAACATTTTTTTTATTTACCTGCAAATATTCAAATTTGTTAAAATCTAAGGTTTTAATTGCCGTACCTTTTGATTGCGTTAACTTAGAAGCTCGATTTTTTTATAGTTTCAAGGGACCGCAGACATGAGTATTTGATGTTAATTTTAACTTATGCTTTCACGGGTTCCTGAGAAAAAGGTCTTGACAGACAGACAGACAGAAAGTGATCCTATAAGGATTTCTTGTGAGGTCGGGACCCAAACAATTAACATCGGGACAAAAACAATATCCGGCGATATTGTTTTTTTTTAGCCAGTGTCCCTCGGGATGATGTAAGGATTCTAGCGATACCTCCAAATCTGTTCAGATATTTAGAAGTAAAAATGGAATAATGAAACTCGCATACATACATACATGAACCCTGAAAACATTACACTCCTTTTTGGGCAGTTGTGTAACAGAAAGGTATCGTACCCTATTAATATACCCTATAGTACAACGATAAAGTTGCGGTTTAAAAATTTTAAATCATTTAATAACAAAATATAGATAAATAAATTTTAAAAATGTACAATTTAAATTGCTTGCGTGTATTTGTGTCCGTTAATTGTATGTTTTTAAAGTTTGCCGTGACCATAAAACAGATGTCTCATATTGACTTGGTCATTTAGGTAATGGATCATCGACTCATTTGAGAAAATTCATTAATCAAATGTATACATACTTATGTTCATCAACGGGAGCGGGAGCGGAAGCGACAGCCAGTGGCGTAACTATACCATCTGGGGCCCGTGACTAATTCATCGGATGTGGTACAAGTGTGAACTGCCGTTTGCTTAGGGCCTTGGGGTCGGGACCGGGAGCCCCCTAGGGCTATGGGCCCGTGGCATTTTGCCCGCTCTGCCACCCTGTTGTTACGCCACTGGCGACAGCCCTCCACTCGCTTCTATCCTTACGAGCTTCCTGTGCTTTCATTTAATATCACCGATAAGGATGTTGACAAACATAAAAATAATATTCTATTAAAAACTAATTGAAGAAAAAGTGAAGTTACTTTTAAAATTACGCGCTAAAACACACATCTGCCACATGAGTTTGATTCCGTTAATATTATGATACCAACTGACAGCTGTCAACTTCTTTGTTTTTTTTTTTTTTTTTTTCAAGATGGACTAATAGACGTCCATTTTTTTACGTTTTTGTTATTTAACTTGTATAATTATAAAACACTTGACATTGGCGGAATTCCTGCGTTGATCCTTCGCGCGGGATAGAGTCCATAATAAAATAATATATATATAATGATGTAATGGATTTGGTTGATGTTTTCAGAAACGTGATTATAGTTACTAATTAAGCCTGTTTTAATAAATTTTATAAAATTTATTAAGGTTTAATTGCCTCGCCTAGTGTCGTGGTACACACGGGACAAAAATTTGTGTGATTCACAAATAGTTGGCCCGAGTCTAGATGTTCTTTGTGTCCGTTATAATAATATTCCTAATTCGAGAGTTGTCTTTTTAAAAGAAGAACATATATTTTTTAAATATGGTTAAGTTTTTTACATCACAATTCATGAGTGCGAGAGTGTGAGTTTGGTTTTAAACCGAATGAAATTGATTATTTATATGGTTTGAAAACAATGAAAAAAAAAATTTTTATTTAACATAGTCATTAGCACCAACCGTTTTAATTCGAAAAAACATATTTATTTCGGCTTTTAAACATTTTTTTTTCGTTTTAAACGGATTGGTTTAATTGGTTTTAAAACGGCCTTACATCTATAACCGTGACTCGCCGTTGCCAGGCAACGATTTCCCCGCCCGCGGCTTGTCATTAAGTCTGTGATTTTCACCTGATCACATCACTATCCTTTGTTATTTTTATGCCAGTCAGAAACAACCTTCAACCGTAATGTGTGTCTGGCCATTTTTATCACGGTGCTAACTTTTGCAGCATCAGAATATATCTATATTTAAATATAACATTCTGAAAAAAATTAAGATACTGTGTACTAAAAAATACATGTGATTTGGATAGGAAGGATGAGGTTACCCTAAAACCTCAGGGGTTCAGAAGTAGCTAAAAACATCACAAAATTAATGGACGACCCCTAAGGCTGTAGCCAGTCTCAGGGGTATCCTTTTCATAATTACGGTTGTAAACAAAAATTTTAATCATTAGGTAATTATGAAACCGTATTTAACTGTCACACATTAGTCATTTACAAAGGGCACTAGTAATATTAATTGTATTTGTAGTGTTGGGGTAATATTTTAAAATTCGTAAGCAATAATTAAGTAATCACTACGTTTGTTTGTGGTTTCCACAAAAAAAAACTATTTTTTCTACCAATTTGGTATTTAATTTGTATAAGTAGATAATTTTATTATATTAGTAGGCATTTTTTCGTTATAAAGTGTATTTAGGTTATTTTGGACATTGTTTTTTGAAGAACCTGCGAGAGACTTCTCGATGCAGACCATGGGTGTGAACTAACGGCAATTTGCCACCACGCCGGAACACTGCTTGGTTTTCTAGTCTGTACTTTCGTGGGCCATTGTTTTTGATCCTGGCGATCCCAAGTACCAATACACCAAAAAACAAATGCTCCAGTGATCCTCACTTTTTTCTTACAGGACATAATAATTTTATTACTTTTACTTTTATAATCAACTGTTTTTCACAATTACCAGTTAGCGTACAAGCCTGGAACTTAAGATTCAAACACCTACGTTATTCACATCACTCAATTAATATTATAATAGATTAAAATTTTTGATATTATATTAAGAGACTAATAGGCGTTTCCTACAATTCCGAAGCCTATTTACAAAGGCTACAGCAGCGGTATATATATGTAATAATTATTGTAAGGAACTGTTACCAAAGCATAAAATGTAATTGAGCTACAAGAATTAGTCATCTCTAAATTTTTTCATTCGAAACGCATGGAAAGACCTACTCCTAACAAGTTAATGAAACTTTTAAAACAACTTGAACCGCTATTGGTGTACATATTTTATCTAGAGGCTGTCACTTCAAGGGAAAATCTCTTCTTTACAAGTGTAGCCTTTTCTACAGTGGTACGCATGTAGAAAGACATTGGTCGCAAACAAATACAGTTTGTCATGTATTAATAATAGTCCGCGCGCGAGTTGAATGCAGCCGGGTCAGGTGAAGGGCGGGAGCATCTCTCACCGTCGCCCGCAAACCTCCCTCTTGTACCTGCAAAACTCGTCTGGCACGCCCGCAGTGCAGGGACTGGCGCATTCTAGAGCTCTACATTCAACTCGCCAACACCTGAACTAATTCTTGTAGTTAAATTGTAGTACTAAATACTTTGTAATAGTACAAAATGTCCTACGCACAATAAATAGAATTAATTAATAAATTAAGGTACCTAGTCTATCGTGTTTTATTTTCCCTTTTCCACACTAAGTAGAGGTCGTTCAGGAGTCGAAATTCATTAATTAAATAATCTCAATATGAAAAGAGGAAGTTTTGTGAGAATGGATTGATGGGATTTGTTACACTCTCACGCAAAAACGGCTGAACGGATCTCTGGATGAAATTTGACACATAGGGAGATTATAGTCTGGAATAGCACCTACGCTACTTTTTGACCCAGAAAAATGTACTGTTCCCTTCTTCGTTAGCGTGGAAATTTTAGTGAAATCTATCCCAAGATAGATTCACTAAAATTTCCACGCTAACGAAGTTTCGGGCAACAACACGTCGCGGTTTGTTTCAAGAGAGAATTAATTTGTCCTATTGAATGCACATGGAGATACTTGTACTATTAACAGCATATTTGATTTTACTCCTATTCTTCCGAATGATTATAGGAGTCCTTGCAATAAGACGTACGAGGGGCCTATCCTGCAAAAGGGTGTACGAGAGTTCCTTTCCTGTAGGCTCCTTGACGCAAAATATATTTCTTGATGTGGGAGCACTTTAACAAAAACCGGACAACGTATCAACCGTTTACGTACGTGGGAGAGCCATGCCTCGGCACGTATGGGCCGGCTCGACTCCGCTTGATACCACGGCCTCACAGAAAACCGGCAGTGAAACAATGCTTGGATTGCTTTTCGTGGCGTGAGTGAGGTTACCGGAGGCCCTAACCCTTCCCTCTCCCCTATTCTCGTCCTTCTCCTCACCCCCTCCTCCCATCTCATCCCCTTCTCCCGTCTTCCCGCTCTTCCCCTATTCCCACCTTAAAGGGCGGCAACGCACTTGTGACTCTTGAGTTACAGGTGCCCATGGGCGGCGGTAGTCCTTTACCATCAGGTGACCCATCTGCTCGTTTGCCCCCTATACCATAAAAAACAAGTGCGAATCTGACGCGCATTGAAGGTTCCGTACAAACTTGTATGTAGATATTTCCTCCCTTCCTCCTCTCAGGAATCGATTCTTGAAGATTTTTGTCGTTTCTTTTGCAAGTGAGAAACTTTGCCGTTCTAAAAATATTCTCCCATACATCTACATATGCCACAGTTAATTTTTCAAGCACAAAATAAAAGCTTGTACTTAATAGGAAAAAAACTTTTTATGTGTTAAAATATAAGGTTTAAATAGCCGTATCTTTTGATTGCATTGACTTAAGAGCTTGAATTTTTGACTGCTTCAAGGGTCCGCCGCGCCGGCATAAATATTTGATGTTAATTTTAACTTGATGTCTCCCCTCCACGCGTTCCTGAGAAAGGGTTTGACAAATAGGCAGGCGGACAACAACGTGATCCTATAAGAGTTCCTTCTTTCTTTTTGAGGATGAAGGAAAGTAATACTTTTGAGGAAGAGAACTCAACAAACGACAAGACTTACATGACAACGGTGTTGCAAATTATAGAAATAGGCTTTTATGCACCATCAGACTCGTAATATCAACCGTAAAAGTGGTGGTGATGACACCGTATAAGTGGTGGTGGTAACGTGGGAGAGCCATGCTTCGGCACGTATGGGCTAGCTCGACTCCGCTCGATATCATGGCCTCACAGAAAACCAGCAGTGAAGCAATGACTGAATTGCATTTCCCCTCTCCCCCTCTCCTCCCCTCTAATCCCCCTCTCCCTCTTCCCGCTTTTCCCCTATCACTCTCTTCCCCTACTCAAACCTTAAAGAGCGGCAACGCACTTGTGACTCTTGAGTTACAGGTGCCCATGGGCGACAGTAGTAATTTACCATTAGGTGACCCTGCTCGTTTGCCGCCTATAACATAAAAAAAAAACGAAATAGATAAAGTTCGATATTTAACATGATAATAATTATATTTTTAACTGAGATAGAAGTAAAGCACACGTGCTGCATGATGATAAGCGTTTATCTTCATCCATGAACTCTTAAACTTTCATATAGTGGGTAATTCTATCCCCTCCCGATGGAGCTGCAGTGTATTTCCATTTGTCTAATTCTAGTAGAAATTTAGTTTGTCCTAACTCCTACCTCTGACTGTAATTTTGTTTAAGTTATAATTGTGATAACAAAATCATTTTCATACAACAATTTGCGGTATTCTACTATTAAGAAGTTTTATTTTTAAATGGTAATGTAGTCTGAGAGCTGTCAAATAGGTACAAAGGAAATTTTGAATAGTGATGTGAAAATTGGTATCGATTCATTGTTTTCATTTCCATAATTAATTACAATGAATAAATATCTTTTGACATGCATAAATTAAAGATCTTAACAATTTTATTTTTCTTAGCAATTATACTATGTTGTTAGTATTTGTTATCGAAAATGTGCTCGCGCAGTCTGTCGTCCAAATAAGTATCTTAAATGGTGTAGAAATACGAAAAGTGGTAATGAAAGAAATAGTAATCATTTTCATTTGATGCTGACCTATAGCCATTATTTCAAAAGTAGAACATATTTGTAACTTTGCTTTACACTGGCTAGTAATAATTCAAATTATTTTGTGAGTAATATCGTCTCACAACATATTTTAAACTAAAAAGATTAAAACACTTTGCCTGTTCTATAAATTGCAAGTGTATAATACTATTGAAAATACTTAACTCTTTTGTGTGAAAAAAAGAAAAATTCCAAAACATTTTGGATTAATATTTCATGGAAATTAACAATACTGTAAATTTTTCCGGTATTCTCATATCGATTAGTTATTTATTCGATCTTTGAATACAATCAAATGATAAAGACATCTCTATGAAGTGTTATTTTACTTTGTTTATATTTATGTCAAATTGTCAATCATCACTAAAGTGTAAATGTAATCCCTTTACTATAAAATGCAGATAAAACCTAATTTGTAATGTATAGATTTTACAACTAAATCAAAACCATATTCTCTGCTACCGTTTTAATGTAACAAACACAACATTTTCTGTTAATACACACGAGAAAAGTGTATCAGAATGTTGGCACTACTATTATTAAATCGAATGAATGCCAAACGCCGAGCTCGACATCAAAGGCCGGTAAAACTGACTAAAACTGAGGGGAAGAGTTCAGAGATGTTATACTGCCGAACTTGTCTTAATACTGATGACTTAGTATCTATTTTTTATAATAAAGAGACTGAACAAAAGAGGTCTCACGATTTGAAATTGGTAACAGGACTTGAGGTAAATTTATACGTTTCTAATGAGTAGAGATGCGGTGTAATAGTATATTAAGAGTTGCAGTATAGTTAATGCTTAAACTTGTATTAGTTCTGTGTCTGGGTGTAATTTATTTATAATATGTATGTATTTTGTAAAATAAAAGTACGTGTACCAGCAGTCTGGTTACCGCAGCAGCGCCCCGCGGTTTCACTCGTGTAAGTCCCGATCCCGTGGGAATATCGGGATATAAAGTAGCCTATATGTTAATCCAGGTGTCCAGCTATCTACATACCAAGTTTCATCGCAATCGGTTCAGTAGTTTTGGTGTGAAAGAGTAACAAACATCCATCCATCCAAACTTTCACATTTATAATATTAGTGGGATAGTAGGATAAATTACACCTAGACACAGAACAAATCATCCTGTTGATCACACAAATACGAACAACCGCTGGCTCAGCAGTCAGGATGACTAACCAATAGACCAACACATGATAGGCCTGACAAATTTCCCCACCTCAATAGTCATCTGCCTATAACAGTTACAGCATATAAGGAACTAACTATCCTCTACAAACTTTTTAGATAAAAATGGACGATGGACTTTCACAAAAGATTTGCACACGTTGCATAGAGACCACGAACATGGCGTTACAATTCAGACGAACCAGTAAGAGGTCAGAGAAGGCTCTACTTAACATGATATCAGGTAATATATATTTATGTCGCCTAGAAATTTTACTAGAGTGTTGACAAGCTGCAATTTCTTTTTTTATGGGATAAGTGGCAAACGAGCAGACGGGTCACCTGATGTTAAGTGACTACCTTCGCCAGGCCTTAGGGCCAGCTTTGCTTCACTGCCGGTTTTCTGTGAGGCCGTGGTATCACTCCGGTCGAGTCATCCCATACATGCCGAAGCATGGCTCTCCCATGCTGCAACTTGGTGGAACTCTCTTTAACCCTCAAAAAGGAAGGGTGTATTAGTTTAACATGTGCATCTGTGTATGTGTATGGCTGTGTCGTGTCAGATGGCGCATCTGGACCCATACTAAGCGTGTAATATTTTAAAGGGATGTTTTTTTTTTTTTTTTTTTTTTTTAATCTCGGGTACACATCCTTATATTATATTTTAATATAATTGTCAGAAGGCTTCTCTGCTTCTGTGCTTCTGGAAGAAGCTTGGCTGGCTGAACTTGCTAATCAACCAAAAAGGCAAAAACAGAGCCGTCTTCCAATAATTCTTAATCCTTTCTCAGTTTCGTTTGACCATACAAATTTTAGGAAAACCCAAGAGGAAGTACTCATCTCGTCTGCAGAAGACCCTGAAGCCCACGGTTGAGACCACAAAGGTGGAGAAAGTGGAAATGGAAGACTACAGCTACGAAATATTTGGAGAACAATTCCAGGATCACGATGATGATTACGAAGTGCATGTCAGCAGCAAACCAAAGATGATGCAGGTTTGGACAACATTAAAAAATTAAGAAGAATATAGGAGGTAGGACACAACATATTACTATTCGAATTAGAACCGCCCAATTGGGGTTCATTTGTTCTGTTGTTTACACTTACTAGCAGATGTGGCGTTTGTTTGTTTTTCAAATTAATCTATACTTAATATTATAAAGCTAAAGAGTTGTTTGTTTGGCGCTTATCTCAAGAACTACTGGTTCGAATTGAAATAATATTTTAGTATTGGACAGCCCATTTATCGAGAAAGGCTATATAACATCACGCTACAGCCAATAGGAGCGGAGCAACAATGAAAAATGTTGCAAAAACGGGGAAAATTTATCTCTTAGCCATAGTCAACTAGTTGTTTATATAAAAGTGGGTTGCAGAAGATTTCTTTAGGAATTAGAGCAGTCTTATTGAGGACACGCTAATAAGACAGTCCCTAAATATACCGCAATTGGTGTGTCTGATGATGAGCCATCACCATTGCCAGTTTAATAATTATCTTTTTAAAAAAGTATCACCAACTTCAATGTTCTTTTTAGTGGAAAGTAGATGTATTTTGTTTAAATATAATATGGGTAGGCCAACTAAACGCACTGCTCCAATGAGACAGCGAAAATATCATCGATGTATACAATTTTTAGATATTTGTTGTTTTTTCAAAAACCACTCGACTGATTTCGATAAAATTTAAATGGGAACACCTGGGAAGTATACCCTTTGAAACAAAAAAGGATTTTCCAAATTGGTTCAAGCGTCTTCGAGTAATCGGTGAACATACACAAAAAAAAAGATTCCGACGAATTGAGAACCTCCTCCTTTTTTGAAACGGTTAAAAATGGCAACACGGGCGGTGTAATTTACATGCTGTCAACACAGACTGAATCGTTATTTGTGTTTGGTCTTCTGTTCCGTCAGTATGCCACTTTCAGTTAGATTCATTAGTTATTTTTTTCAGAAGCAAACCAAGAAAAAGCGTATGATGTTGCCAAACTGTGCGTCCTACAAGTGCGCCACTTGCAACAAGGAGTTTCGTATGAAGGCGACTTACAAAGCGCATATGCGCTTTCATACTAATTATTGCGTGTGTGAGGTGAGTTTTTAATCACTACATATTATAAAACAAAGTCCCCCGCTGCGTCTGTCTGTCTGTTTACGATAAACTTAAAAACTACTGAACGGATTTTCATGCGGTTTTCACCATTAGATAGAGCGATTCACGAGGAAGGTTTAGGTGTATAATTTGTTAAGGTTTTGTGTAAATTGGTTGAAATATGATGATGATTGTTGAAGATGTCTCTGCTACCCGTGCCGAAGCCGGGGCAGGTTGCTAGTCTATACAAATAAATAAAAATGTCTGTTTGTAATGTTATTCTAACAGCATTTTACACGAATTACCAAAAAATCAAGTTTTAAAATTTTCTGTCTGTCTCTATGTTCCGCGTAATCTCTAAGACGGGTAGACCGATTTCCACGAGACTTTTACTGACAGATAGCTGGTGTTATAAGGAGTAACTTAGGCTATTTTTATTTTAGAATTTGGAATTATTTTTATGTATGTAAATGTGTACACGCGAGCGAAGCGCGGGGCACAGCGAGTCTGTACTAATATAATGAAGTTAACGAATTTGTATTTGATTGAACGCGCTAATCTCGGAAACTAACAGTCACAGCCCCCAGGAGCAGAGCATTGACCATTAACACAGGTGAAAATGGGGATCGTGTGTTAAAAAAAGCCTATATTATAAGCCTATATATATATATATTAATTATAGTTAACAATATGACAGCTATCTGTCACTAGGCTGGCGTCACTCGTCATATCTGCGCGGGAGCACAGATAATGATTTGAGTAGTATTACTTTGCTCTCTGGATTTATAATTTAAGCCGAAGAACCAGAGAGTATACAAACACTAATATATACGTTAAAACCGCATAGTATCCAATTTTCTACTTTTTATTTTTAAAGTGATAACTTCTTACGGGAGGGTAAACCGCTTCTTTACGTAACGCATTACGGCGCCAGTCTGTCTAGTGTTTAAGTTATCACTTCTGTCGGGCGTCCCGATACGCACAAATTTTTATTGTCGCCATTATTTTATACCCAACTGGGATATTGTATAAATAAATAGGAATATAATTATTATATATGTATGTGTGTAAAGATGTATATATGCGATAGTGGCTATTTATGTATATATATGTATATGTGTGTGTGTGTGTATGTGTATATGTGTACATGCATGTGTGTATGCGTGTGTATGTATATGTATGTATATATGTGTATGTATATGTATATATATATCTTTATATGTATGTAAGTGTGTATGTATGTGTGTATGTATGTGTATATTTGCATATATATTTTAAATGTGACAAAATGTGTAATTTTTGTTTTTTTTTTTTTAAATTATGTATAAACGCCCGTGACGTCCCTTTTAAGAGGCACCATCTGAAAACCAGCGCTGCACCCGTTGTTAGGTGCAGCATTATGCTGAGATGGTGACCTTTTCAGGCCCGCACTAATTGGCGTAAATCCTTTTAAATGTATAAATTTATAGTTTTTTTTTTTTTTTTTTTTATCTTTCTTTGTTATTTATGTTATGAATGTTGCGGGTTGTGAATAAATATATTTTTCTTTTCTTTTCTTTCTTTCTATATGTTATTCCAGACTATAATCTACCCCTGTGCCAAATTTTATCCAGATCCGTTCAGCCGTTCTTGCATGAAATTTTACATACCTGCTGTCAGCAGTAGGTACAAAAATTTACATGAGTACCTTTCACCCCAGAAAGAGTACAGTTCCTTCGTTTGAATTAATCATCAAAATCTACATTAATACTACAATATTTTGTTCCCCAGGCGTGCGGTAAGAGATGTCGGAACAACAATCAGTTGCAGGAACACAAACGAGCTCGCCACGGCCTCTACAAGATACACAAGTGCGCCTACTGCGAATACAGCTCTGCTACTAAAGAAGCTCTCACTGTGAGTAATTCTTAAATTTAAGAGCCTTTTATTTATTGTTCACTAGCAGCGCCCCGTGGTTTCACCCGCGTAGGTCCCGGTCCTGTGGGCATATCGGGATAAAAAGTAGCCTATATGCTAATCCAGGTCTCCAGCTATCTACATACCAAGTTTTATCGCAATCGGTTCAGTAGTTTTGGCGTGAAAGAGTAACAAACATCCATTCATCCAAACTTTCACATTTATAAGATTAGTGGGATTATCGTCGGTTTATGGCAAATTGTTGAACATCTAAAAGTTTTCTGTGATAAGAAAGTCATACCCGCGGGCGCCATCTATTGTCGAGTATAATAGGAAGTCATAGAGAGTTACGATTACCTAATTAAGACGCTCGCCATCTTTTGACAATGAACGGAAACTAATAGTCTATTTATAGAATGTCCCACAATGTATTAGAACATTCCAGAGTGGTTTTGAGTTTTCGGGCAGTGTTCTGAACTCTCTATGAAATAAAGATCGAGTATAAAAGAGCAGATGCGTTGTGGTATTAACTGAGTTCTAGTTGAGCGGTCAGCGAGTAAACAAGTGAATAGAGACTTGAAATCATAAGTGCCAAGTACAAATGATAATTTAAATAGTGAGAATTAATTATAATTGTGTTATTTGTCAATTATTGAAATAAACTGTGTCTATTTTAGTAATAAATTAGTGTACCTTACTAATCCCGAACCTCAGCTCGTAACAAATTGGTGTCAGATGTAGAATTAAATGATGCTGGTTCTACCAAAGGAGCACACGGAAGGCGTACGTGCTAGGGGACGGATCCTGTCGCCGGTCCATCCAAGGCTCCTCGACCTCAGCGTCTTCGAACCTTAGCGCATTAATGATGTTACTGCAGGAGCAGGCCCGTCGTCAGGAAGAGCAGGCCCCTCAGCTGCAGGACCAGTTGTGGTGGGACAAAGAGGAGGAGGCCGTCGCCAGGAAGAGCAGGCCCGACAGCTGCAGGACCAGTTGGGGCGGGACAAAGAGAAACAGATGCTCCTTCTGAAGGATATCCAGACAAAAAACTCAAGGCGATGAAGGAGATGGTCCACCAGCTTGAGGTCGGCATCATGTAGACCGGGCACAAGTTTGCGGACGTACAGAAGATCTTAGGAGACCTAAAGTTTGGAACTGCTCCAGTGGGGAGTGCATCTTCAACGCGCGGGTCTAAGGTGCCACCATTCGACGAAACAGCACAGCAACAGGTTGCAAAGGCCGCCAAATGCAAAAATAAATTGCCGGAGAAAAATCGTGGGGGAGCCATTCTTCGTCACTTGTGGGCCGGCTCGACCGCAGTGGTACCCCGGCCTCACGGAAGCATTGCATGCAGGCCCTAAACTACTCCCACTTTGAAGGCCGTCAAAGCACTTGTCACTCTGGAGTTGCAGGCGCCCATGAGCGGCAGTCACTTACCATCAGGTGACTCATTTGCTAGCTGCCCCATAAAAAAACGATGACGACTTTTATGATACACGGCTTGTTCGGTGGCGGGGCATACGTTTTCTAGGTCGTCCTTCTCCGGAGATTGTCTGGCTGTTTCGTCTATAGGAGCAAAGTAGCGGAGTATATATATTGTTACGAGCTGAGGTTCGGGATTAGCAAGGTACACCAATTTATTTTGATAATTTACAATTAACACACTTAATTAATTATAAAATTAATTTCCACTTCTCTATTCACTTGCACTTATCGCACTTGTTTACTGGCTGATCGTTCAACTAGAACTCTCCTAATACTGCAATACCTTATATACTCATTTCGTATATATTTATCGTGACATTTCCCGACAACTTGAAACCACTCTGGAATTTCCTCTGTATTAGTGTATGTTTTGTAAGTTGTCCTAAATAAATAAAATCATGTGGGACATTCTATAAATAGACTATTGTTTGCGTTCATTGTTAAAAAATGGCTAGCATGTCAATTTAGGTAATCGTAACCCTTTATAATTTTCTCTAATCGTCAATAAATGGCACAGTGCGTCTCAATTTAGTGATGTTAAAATATGTTGTAGATCCACGAACGTCGCCACACCGGTGAGAGGCCTTACGTGTGTGATCACTGCGGGGCCACTTTCCATCGAAGATCGAACCTGGTCCAGCACATCGCTATACATCTGCCAGAAAAGAACTTTCAGGTATTGTAAATTTAAAATATATTATATATTTTTCTAAATAAAATATTTAATATTAATAATAAAAAAAAAACAGAATAAAAATATAGCATTAGTCTGTATAAAAAAAGTTGAGCTAAATACATTGTATTTTGTCTATGGATTTTTACTACTGTGTTATAATTTACGATTTTCCCTATGATTGATATTTCTTGTAACATATTCTACCATTCACTTTTTGGAATTCGAATTTCGAACATAAACAATTGAATTTTGACAATTGTCGGTTTTTAGTGCGACATGTGTCCAAAAAGGCTCAAGTCGCGCAAGTTCCTGCAAATACACAAACACAACGCGCACACGGGCAAGCGTTACGGGTACCTGTGCGGTATATGCGAGCATCGCTTCGAGAAGCCGAACAAAGTCCGAGCACACACGAGACGAGTGCACGGCGTACCTGACGAACAGCAGGGACCGATTGTTAGGGTGCAGATGTAGATATCAGGTTCTATTTATTAAGTGCGGTATTAGGTATACCTGTTATCGATATTAGTGTGGCTGTAATACGGTATAGATTGAGAGGTAGAGATCTGCCACTATTCACGTTACATTATAAACGGTTTGGTACTAGGAGACTATAAAATTTAGAATATTAACGAAAATTGACCTAATAAGAATGATATGTAGTGAGATTCAGCTATGTTACGTGAGTGTCACTGGCTATATTAAAATGATAAAAATTCAATATGGCGGATTTTTGGCGCCAAAATGTATGTTTTTAATTTTTTTTTCTCCTTAACGTGTTGTGTGGTGTGTGGGGTATCAAAATAAAGGGTTTTAAAATATGATTACGAAAATAAATGCAACTATATGTTTCTTCGTTAATATTTCTAATTTGTACTCGTGTTTGTATGATAGACGCATTTATAAGTAGATGTAGGCAATATTATTCAATAATAATTTAATTGTTTTGAAGTAAATACATAACTTGTATAGTAAATATTTAATAATTATGCTGCCATATATTTTAGTATAATGTACTGAATAAATTTAGTAATAACCATTATCTCTCCTAGAATTAATAATTGAAAAATATAATCTGAATAATTAGAAGTATTCTCTTCGTAATAATATTTAATGGTAACTGTAAAAAGCTTCTTTCGAAACATCTTTCCTCTCACATTCGTACAATCTGTGGGAGTGTTTGCGTGAAAAGGAACGGAAGTGTGTTACAGGAAGCCGGGGAATCGCGCGGGGAATTTGACCAATGAGCGCGCGCTATTTGATTTCACCAATGAGCGCGCGCTATTTGAGTTTACCTATGAGGGCGCGCTATTTAATTTAACCAATGAGCGCGCGCGGATGTCAGATACTCCCTCTTTTTTATTTAACTATATAATTCTAATTTAATATTATAAAGGCAAACCCTTGAATGAAAATATACTCATACTGAACAAGGTTTTGACTGATTATTTTAATGGCCGGTCGCCTACCCTCCTTGGGAATATTATGGTTTTAAGACGGGGAAAAAAGGGACTAGGTATATTGGGAACAATATGTCCACCAACTGGCCATTTGTCTTTTAATCACTTTATTTATTTGTACAAATCAATATTTACTTTTCATTTTTATTAAACTAAAGATAGTATTCTCACTCGTTATACTAGGCGACATAGCAATCGGTCCCTAGCTGTCTGCGGATGGAACAAGGTGAGGTAAGGGCACTAATTGTTTGACTTTTTTTTTTATTAAAGCACTAGTGGTTGACATAAGACTTTAAAATATGTTTATAAAGGACGATTTTGTACTTCGATACTTTTAAGCTCCGACGCAAAAAGGTAGTTGTTATAAGTTTAACGTGTGTATTTCTATGGCTTCTTAGCTCCAGTTTTTTTTATTTTTTTTAAGTTTTACGCTTGAACGCTTTGTTGAGCTTTTTCTGCTTTATTGGAGTTTACTCCTTATCCTCAACGCATGTCAGTAGATATGTGTATATATAGAATATATACTGAACAGCGTCTACAAATGATGAGAGAGATAGAGAGAGAGAGAGAGGGAGAGACTTCAGTAAATTGTTAACTCCAGTCGTGCATCGGAGCTGACACACATTTTTTTTTTTAGATTTTTTTTAAAGGTGATTTAATTGAGAGTGTTCTTAGATATAATTCAAGACAATCGGTTCACCCGTTCGAAGGTCATCAGCTCTTTTCTAATAGTTGAAGGGATTTTTAGGTTTTTGGGTCAGAGATACTTTAATTTGTTTATTTATGCTACTATGATTAAACGACCTGCTTAAAAAAAATTCTTCTTTTTTTTCGTCAGTATTAATAATGAAATACTCGTTGTGATTACCGGCCCCCGCATTGTTATTGTTAGTCATGTTAATTAATATGCTAGAAATCGCGTTATGGTCGAATTTTTAATTAATAATTAATTAACTATATATGTTTTGTTTTATATCGCTGACCAGTATAAATTGAACTGTCACTGTATGGACTTACGTACCATGACAGGTCAACATATACTGGACATCTGTAGCTGTTTGTAGCTGCACTAATATTATAAATGTGAAAGTTTGGATTAATGGATGTTTGTTACTCTTTCACGCCTAAACTACTGAACTGATTGCGATGAAACTTGGTATGTAGATAGCTGGAGACCTGGATTAACATATAGGCTACATTTCTTTCCGATATTCCCACAGGATCGGGACTACCGCGGGTGAAACCGCGGTGCGCTGCTCGTAACACATATTGATTTTTAGCTTTCTGCACTTCTACATATAAACCTTAAACATTCCTCTGTCCGCTGACAAAATTTGCTGAAAAAAGCGTACAAAATATTCTCTTTACGTACACTAGAGAGCAATGAATCCGCTTCCTAGATTTTCAGGTATCTTTATGTGACCCAAATTCGTATCTTTGTGTGACCCGGATTCAGTACTCTCCAGTATATTATATTTTTTTTAATTTATCATTAAGTATATTACTTTTTTATATGTACATGCTTGTGTTTTATATTTCAGGTAAATATTAGTAGTCTATAGTTATTATTTTTATTGTCAATAATGTTATTTTGCTTATTTGTGTAACTTATTATTAATAGTGCAAACTTTCTTTTTTATTTGATAATTTTGTCAACTACTAGTGACACCCTCCAATTTGATTACATATTATTGTCTATATGTCAAACACTAGTGCCATTACCTTATTTTTAACCGGCAAAAAAAACGGAGGCGGTTCCCTTGTATTTTTTGAGCAATAATATTACACTAGATCCGGCTCGAAGGACCATGTACAAATCTCAGCTTTACTGAAACTTGCGGTGGAACAACACAACTTGGTCTGGGTGTGATGATAGTTGAAATAAAATACAACTCTTCACCTGATCTAGTGTAATAATATTGCTAAAAAAATACAAAGTTCATTGACCTTTATATGTGGTCCATGTAAACGAAATGATAGTGACATCTAATATGACGCTAACGCCAACTATCGACTTTCGGATCAACTGATACATAATTGTGTATTGAATACAACCCATATATTGTATATATTTTTATGTATGACTAAGCATACCTTTTTACACGGTACACCGAATTTGATTATTCTTTTTTCATTCGATAGGGTATACTTCAAAGTGAGTCCTGTACTAATTTGAAAAAGAAAACTCAACCCAAAGGGTAGAAAAATAAGGAATTAATGTTTGTTTACCCACTTAGTTTTCATACGTGAACCGATTTTGTTGAAACTTGGCACACATTTGTAGTTCTAATGACACTACAAGATGACGGAGATCAGTGGTTGATCCAGCTTGCATCCTGTTTACCTCTCGTGTAACACTAACACTATTGTACCTGAAGATCTGACTTTTAAAAAGAGTGGCCATGAGTTTCTTTGCCAGTATTCTTCTCATAAGGCCCTACGCATTTTGGAAACTGGAAGTTATAGATCGACACAAACAGGCAGTAGATTTTGGTGTTTTTCACCTAATTTACCTCGACAATCCAGTACATGCTGTGGCGTCTGTTTGTGTCGATCTATGATTTTAACTCTAGCTTCAATTTAACGTTCATAAATATCACTTAGTGTCTTAATTGAATAAATGAATTTGAATTTGATCCGATGACGTAGACAAGTCAAGGAACTCCTCAACGGTTTACAGCAGCTACTATTTTTCAAGTTTAATTCGAATTTTAAGTAAGTTAGATAAGGAAGAGTTTTTAATAAGTAACTAATTATTTCTAAATTTTAGCTACAAAAATGCAAAAGTTTTGAACAAAAACCGACCAAGGGTATATTACGATATACACTGCGAGCACTGTTCAGTGCTCGTACTGGGGAGAAATTCGTTCCATTATGGACTGACAGAATACTGCCGCAGTATCAAATAGAAATATATGACGTCATATACGTCGCCATTTTTGTACTATGAGCACTGAAGTTTTCGAGGTAAGATGCTCCCAGGGCTGTCACACTGTCACTTTTATTATGGGTATTGACAATTGACTTGAATTAACAACTGACAGTATACTGGACTGCGTTCCGTTATAAACAGTAACCAGTATAGCTAACTATAAAGGAACGGCTTCGCAGTATAATAAATTGACGTCACACCTTACAGTGCTCTCAGTGTGTATCGGGACACACACTAAGTATGTATATCTGTGTTCTGGGGCCCATAGTACAAGCTATGCCTAGTTCGGGCCTAGATGGCGCTGTGTTATATGTCACAGAATATTATTATTATATGTCTCTTCTCCAGTGCCCCATCTGCAATAAACGGGAGAAGTCGAAGAAACGTCTCCAAGTCCACAAATACAAAGTGCACCGGGAGCGCAGATACAGGTACTTATGTCCCGTTTGTCAGGAGTCGGTCATAAGGCCAGGAATGTGCGGAAGCATCTCCAGAGGGCCCATGAATGACCCAGGGATGACCAAGAATTGAGCTCAAGTATGAGATATTTTATACAACTCTTTGCTCAAAGTGTAGGTACCCCATTTGGAGTTACCAGAACTGTTTCGACCCTTAAGGGGTCTTCCCTTCTATTTCTAGCCTAATTAGCTATATGGTCAATATTTGTATTATTTGAACAGATGTTATCCTATCAAATTTTTAAACAGGGTGTAAGCGACAATGTACCGAAAAACTTACAAACACGTCTTTCTGTGAATAATTATCACGATGCAAGTCACAAATTTTGAAATTTCTGGGCAGCCTTTCCAATTTTTTTCGTCTAAAAACGTAGTTCGTACTATGACGATTATTTTAAACCACATTTAGGAAAAAAAACATTTAGCCTTTCTCAAGTGAAGTAGATAGTAGATTTTATTTGATTATGAACAGCTTACATCTAAAGATACTTTTACATTATTAAAGACGGGGAAGATTCAAGATGAGTATCTGTTCTCTTAAAGTAATAATAATAATTATGGTAACTTTGATGCAGAATTCAGGCCTCATCGATACAGCACCTATACTTTGGTCCCTGTATCCTAAAACCGTAACCAACGCGGCGTAACAACTGCGATGGGTTTCAAGATACAGGGACCAGATACCGGTGCATCAGTATCCTGGTCTCTGTATCCGATACCGGTGGGACATTATTTTTACATGTATTTTGAGTATGTTTTGTGGGAGTAACAATTTGAAAGATTAATTTTCTCCCATCTCGTAATGTGTTATTGGGTAGATGCCCATGCTCAAGTCGGGCAATAAAATAACCTAAAATAGTGTGATAATTGTTGTCCAATTTTATTTTAACGTTTTCAATTTGTTTTATAATCGTCATATTAACATTAAAATTGAATGATTTGACAACAGTTAGGCGTGACGTCATGCCTAGGTATTTTATACAAAAGTTTATCGAATCTACCATTTTGACGTTAACTACAAAGATACTGGTTTATCTTGACAGTCACCCTATTGTTTCAGATACCTCTGCCCGCGGTGCCCGAAGACTTACAAATGTCCGGACCATGTCCGGCGCCATCTTGTTAACTTTCATAATTTAGCACGCTCTGAACAGGGACCCGTCGAAAAATATATTGCCAATAGTTAGATATGTACTCGGAAAAAGTAATTTGTGATGATGGATTCTCATTGACTAGACTCAAAATCTCGTCTAACGAGTGTTTATAGGAAGCAGAGGACGTTTGTCTTGTAAGGAAAAAAAAAAAAAAATAAGAGACCTTTTTTAAAGTAATTTAAAACATTGTACGTTATAGTGCAATAAGGATCTATTGGAAAGTGGCTAAAATCAGAATGTAAGATTAAAGTGTCACTTCAGTGCTGCCAGATAAAAAGCGTTTCCGTTTGCTTAATGTTATTTTCAGCATTGGATCCGCCTTAAACTTCCTTTCCTTTTTCTATCCTTTAATCTAATCATAGGGACACATTTTCCTCCTGTCTACGTTATCCATGTGCCGTATGTTCGGCCATGTTTCAGTCTATCAATACTTGGTAGCACATTAATATATTTTTTTAATTAGTAACAGTTCATGTTACTGATTTAACGCTATTATATTTACATAAATAACTTTATCGGAATTACTAATTGCTTCAGCGTGTCTATCACAGATGGCGTTACTATCTACATGTCAATACTTGCATGATAATCATTCCTGTTGAAACATTTAAGTGACTATATGTGCAATAAGTTTTGTAAATATTGGAAATATAGGTAGTTCTTATGCTGAAGGCCAGAAGGACATAATTCTCAGTCTCAAAATTTCACTACACAAAGTTTTTATTCTATCATGTGAACTATATTTATGACACAAAACAGAAACTGAATGTAAAAATGCTCTTGTAAATACCTTTTTGAGTCGTCTGCGCAGTACCTAAAGTTAAGCAAAATATGTACTTATGAAGTAGGTATTACAGTATGTGATAAAATAGAATAAATGAATTAAACCTCTCAATTTGTTTCATTACTACCTACTTCACAAGGGCGATATGGTTATATCAAGGCCCTCAAACACTCCTAGTAAATATTACTTTACAGCTTCACCAACATTCGAGACTCCCAGATAGCTAAAGACGTCCCCAAAAACGGTTTTGTGTCGCCTTATTTCAACAGCTCCCTGTCATTTCATGATTAGGTGGACTTGACGCTTCGCCTTGAAGTTTATTTATTTCTTTATTTAAACTTTTTGCACATTAGTACATAGGGACTTAATGCCTAAGGCATTCTCTACCAGTCGACCTTTGGGTGATGCAGAGAAAAGAAGAAGTTCATACCGGTTGTTTGTTCTGTTCTTCTTTATCTTACTAATGGTGGTTTTCGATGCGAATCATGTATTGTAGAAATACCTAGCTTGCTTTAAGCCTATTTATAAGGCATATAGGGCCAAAAGGTATGGTAAGATCGTAAATAGTTTACCGAACCGTCCTAGTTGGTCGAATTCTTTGAAAGCCCCACTAATACCTTCCTTTCAATTCTTTTTTGTACTGGGTGCGATGGTTCATCATAAAGAACAACTAATCTAACAAAATAAGCAAATCACGTAATCTCTATTCAAAGGTTTGTAATGTTATTTAGAACACATTATTTTATTTTAGAAGACATTGAATTGCACACGACAGTGTAAACGGAACGAAAGTGTCAAACATAATGTCAAATTGTCAGCTCTCAGATGTCTTATAGTTGCAAACCTGGAGTTTTCCTCAATGTCTAGGGAAATAAGTGTGGGATAATTTGTTAATACGTTTTAGGCATCCTTGAAATAATTTTGGATGGTCTATAATATTTATTCATTCCATAATTAACTAAAAACATGAAATATATGTAAAACTTTGTTGAATCATTTCGTTTTCTTGTTATGGTTGTTTTTTGGGGAGATATTAGGCGACGACTAGTTTCCGAGTTGACAACACTACAAACGTCATGCGTTTAGCGTCTTGTGTATTGTTTTGTGTTCCTTATTTGGAATCTCATAAATTTAATTAAATATATTAATTAAACATGAATAATTATTAACTTAATCATAGAAATATTTTTATACTACATATATATATAGAAATGAGTACCTGGAACTGCTGTAGAACTTGTTTAGACGTGCAATCTCTAAATCCCATATTTTCAGCGCCCGAATATAGTGATAAATATAGCGAAGTTATATTAAATGCCACAGGAATCAAGGTAAAGGCCTTTTGCAACATAATAATGTAATTAAAACAGTTATTTACACGTAAGAATCACTCCACAAAGTCTCAGTTAAAAAGATACTTTTAAATTTAATTACTGAAACCGTTCTTAGATACTATTTATTCAATAATGATTCATCATTCAATAATGGACTGTCTTGTTGGTCTTGTATTTGACCCTGACTGCTATGCTACAGGTCGTGGGTTCGATTCCCACCTGAGTCTGGGTGTTCTTTGTGTCCGTCATTTGTATGTTTGTAAAGTCCCCCGCGACACAGGAGTCATTCCTAATGCGGGAGTTGTCTTTTTAAAAAAAAAAAATTTATATATATTTTGCAGGTGGAATTGAATGATCCATTACCACAGCAAATGTGCTCAACTTGTATAAACTTTATTAATAATTCATATAAATTTCGTAAAAAATGTTTTGAAAACCAGAAAATATTATTCAGCCGCATCAATAATAAACAAATATATGAAATCAAAGTAGAATCTAATATATTTAAATCAGAAAATAGCCATGCGATCGACATATCAGATTTACTTAATGATTTCAAGTCATTTAATGAGAATGAAAACAGTATAAATGATTTCATTGACTCTGTTGAAAATAATGATGATCAAGATATAGACTTTGAGACTGCAGCTGAAGAAATAGTTGAAAAGCCAGCAGAAACTATATATAAAGAGAAACAGAGTAAAAGAAATGTGAAACCAACCAGAAGGAGCTTGAGAAGTAAGAAAGAGAGTGGAGAGAAGAAAGCAAGAGTCAAAGAGGAGATAGAGTGTGAATACTGCCATAAAATACTGACATCTAAGTTATCGTTGAGGAATCACTATAAGATCCATACAGGATTTGATGTTGTATGTGAGGTTTGTATGTAAATGTAATATTTCAGCATATTTTCAGGTCATGTAACTTTATACATATGTTGAATTCTCAGGCGCAGAATTAGACATAATGTGGGCACAGAGTGGGTACGGGCAAAAATAAAACTCCATTTTGATATTTAATCACTGATCTATTGTAAATACTTAAAGAAACCCTTCCTAGGCTAGTGTTGACTCGGCGTTGATCAAATGTAAAGTGAACTTGTCCGTCCCCAAGCCAAATCCCACCATCTAAACTCTACATAACGCCGATAGATGGCGCTTTTGTTCATTTCCGGTGAATCCTTACTAATGACCGAAGATGCGACATATATATATATACTCACTCCTTATTCTAGTCTGGGCTAGGCAGAGACGATAGAACGCCATTTACCACGATCAATAAAATTGCCCACTCGTTTAGGAACTATGATGAATCCCTGTGTCGGTCTGTCCATATATACTAATATACGGACAGACATACATGGTATACCCACCTCATGAACAATTCTAGGTAGACAATTACAATTTCACAGGGTTTAAGGCGACATTCTAGACCTAAACAAAGCATACCTTGCTCTATGTGCTCTAGAACACAGATTTACATACTTAGATATTTGTTTTGTAAACACATACATAGGAATAAATTAGTTAAAAGCTCGGACTTCCCCGTTGTTCCCAGTTTGAGATACAGATATGGGACATGATATGCCACTACCCAATTCATTCGTATAAACAATATAACTTTTTTTCCATTGCCTCCCCGTTTAGCCAGTGGCGTAACAATAGGGTGGCAGAGCAGGCAAAATGCCATGGGCCTCCGGCTCGAGGGGGCCCCAGACACCAAGGGCCCTGAAAACAGGAGGCACTAATTACCAAATGTATTAATGAATTAGCCACAGGCCTCAGGTGGTATAGTTAAGCCACTGCTTCTAGCTTACCTTTCCCTTTCAATATACACCCAAATTTCCCATCTTTATTTCCCGAAACGTCCAGTGGCAATATGCTTGCCCCTATTAGACGAGTTGGTGGTGTACAAATTATAGTTGGCAAAATGTGGGTGTGTACTACGTCTCTGCCTATCTCTTCTAGGGTGCAGGTGTGAGTGTATGTATGTTTACATAGAAACAGCGTATAAGTATCACCGTCACGAATAACTTACAAAAACGTTTTTCTTTGGATACTTATCACAATGCAAAAGTCAGTTCATCATAAAAATGCGACATTAAGTATTTACAGTCATTAGTTTGATTTTGCGCTACGCAATGGAAACGCAACACGCGTGCGATGCGGTACGGTGGATGACCTTAACATTCGGCGCCGTCGGAGCAGCTGATTGCATAAATGTTGTTTAAATGATTATATTGCAACTTTTGGCCGTATGGGGTATTTATTGTTTTTTTTTTGGTAATATGTTCTGTTTACTCATTGTGATATATCACTTTTAAATAAAAAAAATGTAAAATAAAAAAAAATATATATAAATTTTTCGGCAGAAAATTCCAAATCTAATAACTATTTTAAGATTCGGCGGGCCGTTCCCTACATCCGTTATTATATTATACAAGTATTTGTACTCAGCAGGAATGGAACGTGTTACCCCTGATCTTCCAGTCGAACTTTATCGCCACATAGGTAGTCAAGTCTGATTTAAATTAAATTTTTCTCATTTATTCTTCTAGCATTGTGGTAAGAAGTTTATCACCAGAAGACTGTTGCTCATGCACTGTAGAGCCAAGCATGGCTACGAGAAGACTGATAAATGTTCCTATTGCGACTACCGAGCCTCTAATGCTGAACAAGTTAAGGTAAAACTATTAGATATCTATTTCCGGACCGATACGACCTTCAAACCTTCAAGAAAAGAGCGTACTCCCATCTCAAAGGCAACGCACTTGTGACTCTTGAGTTGCAGGTGTCCATGGGCGACAGTAGCCCCCTATAACCTGAAAAAAAAATTGAGACATAATCGCAGTATTATTTATTATAGGGTAGCTTTGGACCACGGCTCCATGCCGCGAGATTTCTTTTTCAGGATGAAAGAAACGCTAAGAATTTCATGATGATCCGATAATGGCAGCTCATAAAGTACAAACAAACAAACATTGATTTTTATATATTAGATGATACCTTTGGACCGATATCTATGACCATGATCGGTGCAATTTGGTTGAAACGTCGGGTAAATAAAAAGGTAGTGTCGATAAGTCCCGATTTACACATCTATCTATTATACAAGTTGCAAAAGTTAAAAAACAATTAGCAATTAAAAATATTATGTATGAGTTGAATGTTTAATTGTTAACAAAGCTGTCTTTGGCCATGCTGGGGGCCCTTGGATACACATTTGGGGCCCTGTTTGAAAGTAAAATTGATACAAATACAGATTTTGTACAACGGAAATCACGAAAAAACCTGTTTTTGTTCCGCGTTCAAATCTTCTATTATATCCTCAAAACCCATCACTTTTTAGTCACGTAATTGATAAATTATTAAATTGTGCATGTATCATTATGGCTGATAAATCATTGATAATAACGAATATTCTTGTTGATGCTCAGAAAAATGTCTTTTAATTTATCTGACTCGAACACACAAGAAATTAGCGGATTCCTTTCGTGTTATTTAGATACTGCCTTTCGGGGACCCGTGAGAATGGGGCCCCTTGGCACGGACCCCAGGTGCTCTTATAATACAGACGGTACTGATTCTTAAGGCGTAAAAATGTGCCAATCGCAGTTCTATTAATTCCTAAAAGTGATTTTCACTCTGACGTGACAGATCCACGAACGCCTCCACACCGGTGAAAAGCCGTACGTGTGCAACTCGTGCGGCGCCGGCTTCCACCGCAAGAGTAGCTACCTCCAGCACGTCGCTATACACCTCCCCGACAAGACTGTACAGGTAACATTTTTTTTTTCCTTCATCAGCAGAAATACAAAAAATGTAGTAATGTTTGTATAAAGTGATCTTCCGCGTCGCTGTCGAGTGCTACACTGAGACAGGTCGCTTCGCCCCTTGGAAAAGGACCCTTGTCAGGCCCGAAATTTTTTGTCCATCTTCGAAACACACCATATCATTAAACTTTTAATGCTATAAAATTTAATATTATTATTATTCCAGTGCGACCAATGTCCCGCCAGATTCAAGTCGGTAACTCTGATGCGTATTCACAAGAACCGCCACCGAGCCCCGCAATACTCCTTCAAGTGTCGTGTGTGCGAGAACAACTTCGCGAGGCGTCGGAACGTGGCCAGACATCTCCAGAGGATTCACGGACTGCAGCCTACCCATGAACATATAGACAGGTTGAAGATAGCTTAATCTCAGTAGTACATACCTAATATAAGTAGACTATTCATATTTGTTATAGCGTGATGTTACATAGCCTTTCACCTTCCTTAAAAATCGGGCTATCAAATGCTAAAAGAATGTTTTCAAATCAGACTGCTGGTTTCCGAGATTAACGCGTTCAAACATAAAACAAATCCTCCAGCTTTATTATTCATATTAGTTATATAGTTGTATTATTTTCGGGCTCAATAGAGGTGCCCATGCACCGCATCGAGACAGGTCGCTTCACACCTGGACAAAGGACCCCCATTGGGTTCGAGGCACACGTGAGTACAGCTTTATATTTTAAATAAATATGAAGACGACCCACGGAAGTTATTTATTCTAGTAATTATTGGTATTTGGTATGTCAAAATGTCAATAGTGTTGTTCTTTGTTTATCGATAACTTGTCGATACTTTATCATAAGGGGACGATTCACAAATTACGTCACGCGAATTTCATGATTTTTTTAACCCTTCCTCTTGTGACGTCAGATATTTTGTATTTTACACCTTGAAGTGAATAAATAAAAATAGCACGACGATGCTTCTTTGCTGCTTTAGTATTATGAAATATACTGAAAAAAAAAATAGATTAGTTTTAAGTACCATATTGATTTTTATTATTTACAAATTGTAATGTACATTATTATGAATTAGATAGTAGTATTTGAGTCTGATATTCAAACACTACTCAAATATAAGATGTCGTTAAGTCTTGAGCGATCTTGCCTTTAGCTCGTTGCTAACTACGCCCTATGTCAGTCATTTCATATATATATTCTAGAACATTCTATGTCACTTTAAATGTTTAACACACTACACTTTTAATTTTGTAAACAAATCTTTGAACTCAATTTTAACCTACTTCTAAAATTGTGGTATCGAAATGAAACTTTGTATGTAGGTATATGTACTTCAACTGACAATACTATAATTTGGTATCTTGGAGCTGATCTGATTTAAGAGCTAGGAGATGGATAGTGGAACTTTTCAATGGCTACTAGCAAACCCTTTGAGTTTGAGCTACGGCATCTTATATTTAATTGTACCATTTGAGTATTCGTTTAGAATCTAGATATTGAGTATTAATATTGTGATATTAGAATAAAGTATTAAAACCTTATTATCTAAGGGATGTTTGAGATTTCTTTTTTTAAACTGTAGAGTGGATGATATTTTTAAGCTCATAGTCAATCGATACATACATACACATAGAGAATCACGTTTGGTCCCACTGATGTAATAGGGGGCAAGTCTATTGCCAACCAGGCACTTTGGGAATTGAAGATGGGTAATTTGGGAAGTAGGTATATTGAAAACAAAGTTAGTCAATGGAAGATAAAAGATGTTGCCTGGAGCAGGTCAGGATTTATCTATATAAATAAAAATGAATTGCCAAATGTGTTGCTAAGCGCAAAACTGGAGAACGGCTCGACCAATTCGGCTATTTTTTAACCGACGAAATAAAAGGAGGTTCTCAATTCGACCGTATATTTTTTTTTTTTTTATGTCTGTTCAGCCCTCACTCCGTTATTTATGAACCGATTTTGATTATTCTTTTTTTGTTAGATAGGGTATAGCTCAAGGGTGGTCCCATGTCAAGGAAGTCAGGATCTGATGATGGAATCCCGAAAAAATTGAGAGAAACCCTCGAAAATTGTAGGAACGAATAGTGTTTCTGTTTACTTTTCATTACTTTATCAGGTATTGCGTTTAGAAATCATCATCATTTTTCATCATCATCATCATGATGATGAAAAAAAAACATAAAATAAAATCTTTTTAACAAAAAATTAAACTGACGAAAAGAACTAAAAAGCAAAAAATAAATAAACCTTAAGTCTTAAGTATTGAGCTTATTTACTTAAACTATTATTAACTTAAACTTTATTAAACTATTTATTTATTTTTTGCTTTTTATTTCTTTTCGTCGGTTTAATTTTTTGTTAAAAAGATTTTATTTGTCATATATTCGTTAAGGCACAAGGAAGGTTCTTATGGAGAGAAAAAGCGTAAAAATAGCGATGAACATAACAAAAACAACACTTTTCTTTTCCTATACAAAACACAGAGTAAATAATAATTAAAACACATGTCCCCAGCTGTCACTTCGACTGGCCTGTTGGTCTAGTGGTTAGTGACCCTGACTGCTGAACCAGAGGTCGTGGGTTCGATTCCCATCTGAGTCTGGGTGTTCTTTGTGTCCGTTGTTTGTATGTTTGTAAAGTCCCCCGCGACACAGGAGTAATTCCTAATGCGGGAGTTGCCTTTTTACAAAACAATTAAAACATTTGACGTCATTCAATAACTTTTGACAGAACGAAGTCTGTCGGGGAAGCTAGTATAAAATAAAAACACACTTTTTACATAACCATTTTATTAAATAACCACAAACAAATCATTTGTACATATATTTTACCGATAGTGGTTTTTGAATAAATTAAATACATGTATTTTATAACTAAATTCGTTTAATTTGACTATAATATGGTACAATTGGACCTACACTAATTGAAAGCCAGAATAATTTAATAAATTAGGTTCATTAAATTTACTAGTCAAGTCAGTTGCTCTTTATCAAGTGAAAACCGAACGTTCAGTAGAACACTTATGTGTAATAACGACTTGTGAGGTCATACCTTGCTATCGTCAAATCGTTTAATTTGACAATTAAATAATTACAAACTTACAAGGTAGTAACAATTTTTTTCAAAGTTTAATATATCTACCACTTAATTTCATTTATTAAAAGGAAATTACAAAAATGTCAACGCACACACACACATATCCTCCACGCACGACACACGCGCGCCCCACTAATAGACAGGGTTTATGTTATTAGTGAAATTTGCCTACACTAAGTTCTATTTAGACTGTTGTGTGCATATTCTACTGTAAGCACAGAATACATAATAGTACAGAAGTTCCACTGAGTAAAATCATTTAAATAAATCTCGACTCTTGTTCCCACACAATAAAGTGCAATTTAGTTCGCACAGCGCTAACCACTTGCACCTAGAAGTTGCCTCTTTTTCTATCGCGTAACTCTATCGCTTCTGACAAACGTTAGAGTTGCATTTCTGTACCTTGTCCTTGTTTCTTAAAGTGTGAAAAACGTGAAACTCGAATCCTTGTTATTACATAAGCAGGCGAATACAATGCCATATGCTTTTGCCTTCATTATAGTTAAGTAGTATCTATCAGACAGCCCACTAAGTTAGTCCGACCCGTCGACCCCGCTATGTACTTGTAGCTTCATACCTACAGTGCGGAGTGGAATGGCCTGGTATAGGTTGCATTTGTTTTTTATTCAGATAATTTAATGTATCTTACTTAGTGCCAATAAATTATTATTATAAAATGATTTGACGATAGCAATGTATGACGTCACAAGTTGCTATTCCATATAAGTGTTCTAAAGCGTTAAGACGTTTAATAAGGAGTAACTTATTTGACTTGAGAGTTAAATTCCGTATTATCTTGCTTTTTAAAGCAGAATCCTGCCATTTGTTTTGTAATAGCTTTCATAAAATAATAATGAAGTGCAAGTACTTATAACTAAGTGCCATATTATATAAGTTGCCTTTGAGTGGTTCCTAAACGTGAATAAAAATATGCACTATGTAAATAAATAGGGTATTCCCAGTTGTGACCATTGAAGATAAATGGGAAAAATAATCCCGACTGTTATTAGTTGTGACGTATAACATACTTTCCCAGTTGTAGCAACGGGCTTTGAGAAAAAATCATCCCAACTATCGTCAGTGTTGTTATAAAAACTACTATATGTTCTAAAAACTTTCAGTGTGACCCACACACTGAAACTTTTTAGAACAAGGCCAGTAAGAAAAGCATTTATTTAAATTTCAAATTAGGAACTCTTTTGGGGATCTGTAGATGTTTAATGACCTCATGTCATTTGTTTTTACAAATTGGCGGTAATTCAAAAAGTGTTTGTCGTGCTTCGAAATGGATTTGACAAGAGTAAATTTTCGCTCAATGATTTACTACGACTTTCTTTGCGGTCTTAACAACAATGTTATGATAGACTTCGACTGGCATTTCATTACGAAGCCCCATCCTGTGCCACTGTTTATGATTGGTTTAATGAGTTTAAACGTGGTCGAAGCAAACTCACTGATGATTCTCGAGAAGACGTCCTTCTGCGGCGACTACTGAACATAACGTGAGTGCTGTGCGGCTAATGATGATACAAGTTGATAGAGGGGTGGCATATCAACATATTTGGGCAGCTTTAAGCATTGGTATGAGTCAAGTCGAAAAGTCTTACATGAACATTTAGGCGTCAGAAAGCTTGGTACTAGATGGATACCTCATAATTTGATGGAAGATCTAAAACGCCGACGTTTGGATTGGTGCCGCTCAATGCTAGAAAAGTATGACGGAGGGGACTCGAATGCGAAATGTGACGAAAGCTGGATATATTGTTACGAACCCGAAACCAAAAGACAACCTGGATGTTGCCATTCGAAGAATAGCCTACATAAGTAAAGGAGGGCTGAAGTCAAAGGAAAAAGATGATTGCTTCATTCTTTGGACGGACGGGTCATTTCGCAACAATCAATCTAGAAGATAAAAGGACTGTTACTGCAGATTGGTATGTCAGTCATTGTCTACCAGTTGTCTTGGAAAATGTTAGACAACTGCGCTCAAGAAGCTGGATCCTCATCCACCACGATAACGCTCCAGCTCATTCCGACGGTGTGACAGTCCGACCTGTCACCTTGTGACTTTTATTTATTACAAAAAAATAAAAGATAAAACTTAGAGGAATTCGTTTTATGAACTCTGAAGATGCCGTGGCTGCGTTTGAAAAAGGAGGGGGCTCACTACTTCAGCCAGTCGACAAGCAATAATAATATTAGCAGGCTTCTATATCATTCCGTTTTTTATTGAATATTATATATTCCCTTTATGTCTTTATATTTAAACGTAACTCATGAGGGAAAATAGAAGATAGGTGGGGAGGAGGAACTGCTTGTTGCGGTCTCTGATACAGGCAAGGGGGGGGGGACAGACATTATTTTTATGTTGCAGGAATGTTGTAAATAAGAGGGATATCCCCTAACGGAAGTAAGAAGTCCTGGTGGCTGCCTTCGCCTTATTTTTATGCAATGCTATGTATGTTGTGAATAAAAACATGCGTTCTTGACAAAGTTAAAATAGTTTTTTTTAAGTTCTATTTCAGAAACATCCTTGATCATTGACTGACTACATTGTTCTGGTAATAACAGCCAATTTGACATTTTACTGAGGGGAAGAAAGTAATGTTGATATAATGACGACTCTTTTCGTTGTTCAGTTGTTCTTAAGGATCTAATTGCCCCATCAACACTAACTCCGGGTAACACTATTTCCGGATAATATCCAATATTAGTTGGCTGATGAGATTGCGATAACTATGTGTGTATAATACAACTTAGACTTAACTTAGTGTGTAAAATATAGAAGATGGGAAGATGAAATGAAAAACACAGCAGGACATATGTGGACAAGAGTAGCCAGGAAGAGAGAGAATTGGAAAAACTTGAAAGAGGCCTTTGCCAAAATTAGGCATACAGGGAAGTTTAAACGTTAGGGAACGTACCCATACTACTGAACCATTTTTTTTTTCAATGTTTTATCCCCCTCCCCCCCCCCCTCTCGGTGACCTCTCTTAGTATATGCCAAGATCCCCCCTCCCCCTCTAGATTTATAAATTTGTTTTTTTTTTTAAATAATTTTTTGCTGACAGAAGTTAAAAAGCACTAAACGCTTGCTTGTTGCCACCTGTGAGTTTAACAAGCGCGCTAAATTCAATATAGCTAGCGAAAAAGCACGAGTTTTCCCAAGAGAATATTGACTACGTGACGAAAACCTAAGCCCCCCACCTCGCCCCTGTGACCCCCCCAGAATGGGTCACGTAGTATGGGTACGTTCCCTTATTTTATTGTGAAACTGTAATACTATCTGAATAAAAGCATTAATATTATTATTAACATTATAAACAATCCGTAAACATATTTATCTTAACTATAAGTAATGTAGGTATTTTTGCCGGATATCCGGATATTTTCTTAACTATACTGACTGTGTATGTATACTTAACTGAATAATTCGTTTGTATATTTGTTTTTCAACTAAATATAATTCACGTATTGGTGATGATTCAACCAAGATACTATACTTTTAAACATAAAACATCACTTTAAATCTAACTATGACAGAAAAACCATAAAGTTGTAGATTAGATTACACAATTCTATATTTAATGTTATAACCACACACCAGATTACCGGATATCCGGCTTTGATCAAACATCGGGTCTCCCGAGTTAAATTGAGGATAGTCGCTACACTGGATATCCGGACATCCGGTTACGTGTTTCAAAATGTGTGCGAACACAAGCAGTTTTTAGGAAATGAAATCTATAAGAATTTAATAATAAACTAAACTAATTAGGGAATAGTAAATGAATATAAAAAACTCTTCTTGCAGGAGGAGAAAAGGGATTGAAATACTGAGGCCATAGAAATTACCCTTATGGTTAGAGGAAAGAAAATTAATATAAAGCAATTCAAAGTTTAACTTATCTTGATGTTTATACTATTTAAGAGGCAAACAAGCATATCATCCGCCTGATGTTAAGCGGTTACCATAGCATCAAGTTGCATCTTGTAAACTACACATGTAAATTAAATGCATGATCAAAATGTCAATCTGTCCAGACGCTCTACCAACAGATCATACATACATACTCTCACCTGTACCCCTTAAATTGGATAGGCAAAGGTGTGTTATCCAGTATACATACCTATAATCCTGAAGGTTATTTTATAGTATCAGTAATAGAATAGAGTAAGAATAAGACAATATACTCAGCTATAAGACTTATAATTAAAAGCGGCGGCGGAGGTAGCGTAGGGGTTGCACGTTCGAACCTGCAACCCCTCGATCGCAGTACCGACGTGAACCCACTCCTAACACAAGCATTTAGATTAGCTGGAGCTGGATTCATTTAGGTGTACTAACATGATGGAGCGTGAATAATGCCAATAAAACGTTGTAAAAAAATATTTCATCAGAATCGATATTTTTTTGACCCATCATCAAAGGTGTCAATATTACTAAATTCTCCCGAAGATGAAGACATACGAATATCTTCATCTTCGGGAGCGTTTACCTAACACCCTGTATAATTATATATACGGGAATTAATGCGATCACCTAATAAGTATTACATACCTTTGAATTGCCTTCAGTCAAACTGTGACCATGGCCAGTGCGACCTGGTCAAAACGTCAGGCAATTCAGAGATATGTAATACGTATACTGTAAGTATAATAATATAAGAAAATAATTTTTAGTTAAATTCATGTATTGCTAGGCGTTCTCCTGCTCCTCCGCTCCTAAGAGTCGTAGCGTGATATTAAATAGCTTACAACCTTCCTCAAGAATTGAGCTATCAAACGCAAAAAGCATTTTCCAAATCCAATTGATAGTTTCAGAGATAAGGACGTACAAACAAAAAAAAATGCAGCTTTATTATTGGGGTACACACGATAGGACTTGTTCTAAGGTACATTTATTAATCAACTATATTAAGCATATCTAACTGTCATCACACCGCGGCGTCTTGTACCACAAGTAAGCTAAATATATATAATAGAGAATGCCTTTGCAAAGTGGTACACTAGCCCATGGAAAGATGTACAGAGCAGTACCTCTGACTAAATAGTACAGTAACTTTGCCAAAGTACAAAGGGCAAATTGTTGTAGTACTTCGTGCAAAGATACACAGCAAATTCATCCACAGATACAGTCTTAACTTCGATTAGCGCCATCCATTAATAGATACCGCAATCAAATACCATAACATAAATAAGTTTTACAGCGCCGTCTATCGGCAGCAAAGTTCCCAATTCACAATACCGGGCAAAATTAATTATTTCCTCTGACATCTAATACTTTGAATATGACGTTTCAAAATGCAAATATAAATAAAGGTTTATTAAACAAAAGCAAAAAGAAAAACCAGAACTGCCAAATGAATGCGCTCTCTCAGTCGTTTGGTAGTTATGTCTTGTCTACTGCACAAACACTAACCAAACGCGTGCACTTTAAATGCAATTTACACCAGTTTCAAAAAACATAAACGATCAAATATGACATGTGTAACGAATATTCTATCTTAAACCTAAAGATTTCGGATATATATATTAAACTCTTGTCGGTCAACAGTTAACCAGCGCCATCTATTTTCATATTCCAAAAAGTAAGTAATAGAGTGGTCTATGTGAAGTGGGTTGGTGCAACGCCATCTATGTGCTGGCCCCGCACACTAAATGTTTAAGCAACGCCATCTACCGGTGGAACTTGTGTAGTTTGTCGCAACTGGGTGTACGTAGCCTTTGAGCGTCTCCGTACTGTCGTTCGTCTCCAAAGTTTCGCGCTTTCCACACCATACTGTCACGATAGTTCCGCTCACGTTGACAAGAGTGCCGGAGACCCACTGGGGAAGAGAATTAGTATTAAGTAAACCACGCATGTCACAAAAAATATTTTTGTTTTACTTATTTCATCACTTTCTACCGCGTAGGAGATCTCTACAAAACTTCGGGACAAAAAGAAGCGAAGGTCCTTCTCCAAGGTCACGTCTATCTAAATGTCTTTCGTCTGCTATACATCATGGTCTAGAGTACTTCTAGGTATTTTGCTAATTTACGTCTAACAGCCATACATACACTCACGCCTGTATCCCCCAAGGGGTAGGCACAAGCGTAATAAACACCCACATTATGCCAACTATATTTCGATCCTACTTTACATACACATATACACACATTATGGACTTCAATGCGTCTAAATCATGATAAAATGTAATAAGAGTATAAGTATTCTTAATCCCTCAATATTCCACCATTAGAGGTGGAATATTTTCTTCAAATTTAAAAAAGTTAAAACAATATTCTTATGATATAAGAATGACGTACCTATATATTCTTCCTCTATAGCCATCTCTAGTCGCCGCAGTGAACCTTGATAGTCGGTGTGGAAGTTGTCTTTGACATAATATGGTACCTGCAAATAATAAACAAGAAGAGACGCTTTTATTTATTATTTATTTATTTTTCTTTCTATTGTACACTTTTAAATTTTAAATATGATTTTTTTTTAGTACAAAGTTGACAAAGTAGAATTTTCAACGAAAATTTTACCGTCCGTAAGCAAAACGAATCGTTTCTTGATTATAGGAACCGGGCATTAATGTATCACGGAAACGTATAGAATAACATATTTCCATGTATTATTTGTATGAGGTGCAGATGACTCTTTTAACAAAATAAAAAATGCATGAAATTAATTAACATCGGGTTAATCTATACCAGGGGTCGGCAACCTTTTGAGTTGCAAGGGTCAAAAGAACAATTTACAAAATTTCAAAGTTTTTAAAGAGCCACTCACTTGTTCGTCGTAAAGAGAATTTGATGACCTTTTTGTTAGGTAAAAATGTTGTAAATAAATAATATTTGCGTATGGAATTAAAGAGCCACAACTTCACATCCAAAGAGAAGCATGTGGCTCGCGAGCCGCAGGTTGCCGACCCCTGTTCTATACTAATATTTAGGCTCGGTTCTCGGTAGTGGCGTGATGACCGTAGTGGTAGAGGCGCGACCGAGCCTTGTGACGCATAACCTTTATTTATCGCGTGGAAACCCTTACGGGTCATCACGTCACCGGGGCGTGGTACGTCGGGAGTCTTGCAAGGTACTCGGGTATTGAGCTGACCTTACCCAGCTCTTAAACAGTGGGCAGCTACACCATTGCGTGCGGAGATGAGGGGAGCTTTGTTTCCGGTTAAGGAAGGCGTGCGCAGAACACATCGCGCCACCATCTTAGGCCTGCTTCTGCTAGGGTAATGGGCAGGTGACGAATGGTCCTGGCTGGCCGACGGGAAACGAGCATTGCCCAGAGGAGACGAACTGTGACCGCCTCCATAACAACAAAATTTTACTAAAATATTGTATATACTGAAGTATTATAAATAATGAAACCTACAATGTTAACATAATATGCAGTGAATGTTAAGTTAAGGTAATCATGCCCGACGTTTAATGAGAAATTGTTTATACAGGCTGTTACAGAATGGTGTGGTCAAATTTTAGGAGGGGCTTGTGGCTAAGTGGTAACCGAGTAGGTTAACACATTACAAAGTTAAGTAATACTTGCCAGGTCAGTCTAAGATGGGTGACCATTCTTAACACATTGAGACCCCTCCGTGCCTCGAAGAGCACGTTAAACCGTCGGTCTCGGGTGCCATACAAACATCTGTGGCATTCGTTACGGGTAGTTGGAACCCTAAAAAGTCTGACAACCTGGTCTAACTACAAAACTTCGGGTTGTTAGATGGAAGTCATGTTCGGCTTTAGTCATGTTCTACTCTTGGTCATGATCGCCTAGTACTTGGGTTGTGGAGGTCTGATGGCAGTCGCTTCACGTAAAATATCAAAGTTCGGCTGTATCGTAGTTAGACTGAAAGCCGACCCCAACTTAGTTGGAAAAAGGCGCGGAGAATGATATTGTGAAGCCGTTAAATAGCCGGTAGTTAAATCGTTGATTCACCTTTAGAAAATAAATTCTATTTTCGTCGGAAAATGCTCTTCCTCTAAGAGATGCACATGTTTACCATGAACTTTTATGACTATTTTTTTTAATGGACATATTCTAAAAAATCTGGACATTCCATCCAGAATGTTTTTTTTTCTTTCATTTCTTTATTAAAAATCACAATTTTTCCTAAAATATGACCACACCGTTCTGTAACACGCGATACAGAATCGGCGGTTCCTACGTAGTTTAGTTAACCGTCACTAGATGGCGCTAACGCTGCATGTGAATGTCACCAATCGGTAGTTAATAGATAAAAGTTAGATGAACTCACCTTTAGATTAGCAGTCTCCCTCGGTACAGGGTACTTGGAGCTGGGTGCGAGGCTGTAGACAGGCTCGCTGATGAAGTACCCGGACATCATGGAGAGCAACACCAGCACGAGGACCGGAAGTAGCTGCACCAACCCCGCATGGGGCTCGCGTTGTTCCGGTTCCCTAGCTCGACGACGGGTGTACACTGTCGGACCACCACCGGGGAAGGCTGCTGGGTAGATGAAAAGTTTTTTAGAGTGTTACACCGTCGTGATGTCATTCTATCTCACGCCTTTGCTGATCTAACAGTAATGCTAAGCTGTATATTTATACATCGGACCACCACTGGGATACGCTGCTGGGTATTAACACTCATCACATATTGCTATAAGACACTGAACTCGTCAAAGTTGATTTGAAGCTCATTTTAGTTTATAATATCTTTTTCTGATACAGTACCTGTGGCTCCGAAGAACATGTTGAACAGCTCCTCAGCGGTGAGATCCGACTCGAACCCTCGAGCATAGTACTGGTGATGAGTGTGCTGTGTGGGAACAGGCTCATCACCTCGGATGTCATACTGTTTGCGTTTCTCGGCGTCCGTTAGAATCGCTGCTGCGTTACCGATGGCCTGTGAAAGTATCGTCAGAATATTATTAATCCATCAATGGCCATGGTAACTTTGCGCTTGCGCTTTACACACAGCCGCGAATCGCGCAGATATTTTAGGGAGTAATTCACGCCGTGAACGTCACCGAAAAGATCGTTCATCCATATTTGCGTAATTTAGCCACGGAATAAGCGCGAGCCCTTTGCCAAAAACTCGACACCGATCGGGGAACGACCGAACACGAAGGCGCGGAACTATCTACACTGGCGTTTTGCTCTTCCGCGGCCTTTCTACTAATTTTAATTTAAAGCTCTAAATTATTAAAAGACAAACAAAAACTTGTAACTCGGGCCTTAAGGGCGATAATATTTTATAAGGTACAATGCCTTTTTGGTTGTGATGCTACACAACCAAAAAGAGACAAACATATTCATAAACGAGATTTAGCCTGCGAGAGAATGAGATAGAATACAAGTATACAGTGTTTCCTATGATCTTTAGCAGCTAAGTCTCATCTTATTGTAGTTGAGCGAGCAGAACGAGCAATACTCAAAGTAGGTGCTGGTCTTTCTTTCCGTTTTCCCACAGTCGATCTTTACAATAAGTGGGATGTTCTGACGGTTCGACAAACTTTTATTCTGTATACGGTGCTGAAAAAACACTCTTTATTACAATACGATCAGGACTTACTCAAAGATAAGCGTCGAAAGAGAACAGTCTGCCAACTCAAACCTTTCAACTCATCCCACTCACAACGATTTTTCTGTTTTATGGGTCCCTACCTATACAATAAATTAAAAAAAATCTTTCCTCAACTAAAATCAACATGTAAAACGTCGATTACCAAATACCTTACAACCTTGGACTATGAGGCTACTGAGAACCTTTTGATCACCTACAGTTAGCCTATGAGGTTCGCACCACCAAATCACATGAGTTCTCATGAGCTCTCACACTCCAAACACTAAATATACACACTCTAACACACACTACAGCACAACAAATGGGCTCCGGTTTACAATTACATTTTTAATATTTATTTTTTTCTTTTTTAATCTTTTATTGTCTCAATTTCTTTTATTGCTGCGGGAGGGCCCTGGTGACCTGTGATAACAGGTTTTTTAAACCTACTTCAGGCACCAGACTCTTACAAAGTTAACTGATTATTGTTGCATCTCTGTTAAAATAAGGAAAAAAAAAAAAAAGAAAAAAAAAACTTTTGTGAGAGTGAATAAACAGATTTATTATTTATTATTATTATCTTTGTCTTTGCGCCTGCGTACTACGAAGCCTTTAGTAAATGCGTCATAGTCAACGTGGTATATCATTGAAGTGTATAATTTTTGTGCATTTGCGTATTAAAATTCGTTAACACATCTGTGTTCATTTGACCAATAACTTTTATATAAATTATCTAAAATTAAATTTATTAACATTAGTAAATTATTTCTGTTGATTTTACTTTTTATTTCTCATTCTCTGGTAGCCTCGTAGGCTACTTTTCTGAAGTTGCACTTCTACCGTGTGCACACACACACACACACTTTTTTTTGGTTACCCGACGTGACCACGATCGGTGTAATTCGACCGATGGTAACAAAAAAAATAAAGGAACTGTACATTATAAATACTAGTCTAAATTATAAGTACTAGAGGTAAGGTCATCACACACTATACCGTCACGGTAACAGCACGGCTGCAACCCAACAATAAAGTTGTTATTAAAATCTGAGCCTTAAAACGTGGTCGTATAATATATTTCATAATGTCAATATGAAAAGCTTCGCGTCGTGTCGCACGTAAAGACGATGAAATTAGCTTGCACCACGCGAAAGTCGCGAAAGATTAAAAATAAAAATTAAAAACTTTATGGTTACATTTAACTCGATCGATAGCATCCCACTATAAATGTGAAAGTTTGGATGGATGGATGTTTGTTACTCTTTCACGCCAAAACTATTGAACCGATTGCGATGAAACTTAGTATGTAGTTAGCTGGAAACGTGGATTAACATATAGGCTACTTTTTATCCCGATATTCCCACGGGATCGGGACTTACGCGGGTGAAACCGCGGGACGCTGCTAGTCATAAATAAAAAATTAAATTAAAACAACCCCAACTCGAAAATCCTTTCAACGATTACAATAGCGCTTATGATCTTCGAACGGTTGAGCAGGTTTTCTTGAATTATATCTAAGAACATTCTCGATCAAGTCACCTTTCAAACTAATAAAAAAACCGCACTCAAATCGGTTCATCCATCCATCTTTTAATAAGCCGCCAACGAAACCGCACTTGGCTCTCATCGTCGTATGTTCAAGAATACACGTTGGAATTGCCGCAACGAGGTATTTATCGATTGTCAATGCTAATAGTGGCTTATATTAAATATATAATAAGTGGCTTTATTATTATTGTTGAAATGCTTACTTCCACCTCGACCATTTCTGGTCTTTTGTAGCTCACTTTTTGCTCTACAGTTCACTGCTCAGACTTATGGCTTCGAGAAACCTCCAGATCTTTTCAGCAGTGATTGTTTGTATTTCCTGCGGTTGCATGATGTGTAACCCTAGGTTAATACTTCGGTGCCGCATTAGTGGGCCACAAGAGCATAGAAAATGCATTGCAGTTTCTTCTGCCTCTTGACAGAATCTGCATATTGTGTTCACGCCCAACTTAAGGGTGAACGGTGCTACGTGGCTTCCTAATAATCATTAATAATTTACTATATCTAACATCTAGAGGGCTCTGTCTCCCCGGCTACAGCCATTTCGAATGACAGGTATGCGACCCTGAGCTGCTGGAGCTGTTCTGCCGTCTTTACGAAAAGTGCAATAACTAGAGTTTTGGCGCGAATTGGGTTAAGTACATATTCTAAATCAGCAGAACGAGATCTATATATTCTCTTTAGATAGTCTTTACGTATCTATGACGGATCCGGTTTAAATACTAAGCATAACAGCAAGATGGAGATACAAACAATACAGAAATAAAATCTTTTAACGCGTTTTTCTCGAAATCAGCTTTCACTTAGTTATTTCACTTTTCGTAAGAACGGCAGTATTGCTTACACTCCTCAATCCGTATAAGCACCTGACCTACCTTTTACTTTTATTGCTCCCAAATTTCCATACCGGCAGAGAGGCAATGCTTGCATTGCTTTTCGCCATGTGAGTGAGGTTACCAGAGGCCCTAACCTTTCTTTACCCGAAGGTGGTGCCCGCGCTTCTGCGGGCAGGCGCTAGGGGGGTCCGGATGTCTTAATAAAAGCTGTTCCCGGATACCTCCTATTTTAGGCGCAGTACGACACACCGTGTGGTTTCAGTCGTTTCGATTCTAACACACCGCCCCACCGAAAAGCCCGGTGGGGTGACGGCCCGAGGGGTGTCCTTTTCGTCCGTGTAATTTTTATCACAAATAAAAAAGGCCTATTTCTTCCCTCTCCTTCTCTCCTCGCCCCCTAATCCCCCCTTACCCTACTCCCTCCTTAAAGGCCGGCAACGCACTTATGACTCTTGAGTTGCAGGTACCCATGGGCGACAGTCATTTACTATCAGGTGACACGTCTGTTCATTTGTTCTTTTATCATAAAAAAAAATCTTTAAAACCCTAAGTGCCCAGTTGACAGCAATAGGCTTGCCTATTACGTGACTGACACCAAATTAAACTGAAGCTGAAACCATCATTTGCCTACCTGCCCTTTTCCACATTTTCATTGAGGACGGCACAATATGTAACATTACGAAGGGTTTGAATGGTTTATTTTATGGCGGGTCAAATGAACCGATTTTAATTAAATTTTGCACAATGTGTGTAGTTTGGTTCAACCTGAGAGATAGGAGTTTTTTTTTAATTGCAATTTCTCTAGCCACAGCAATGTGTGGCCCGGTAACTAGTTCAATAAATAAGAGTGACATAATGAATGAAAGTGCAACAATTACCTTAAAAGCCTCAGCAGCTCCGGGTGCATGATTTTTATCTGGGTGAAGCTGCAATGCTAACTTTTTGTATGCCTTCTTGATTTCTGTATCGGGAGCATCCTTAGACACACCTGGAAATTTACAACATTTACTCAATAACATAAAAACAATGGTCAATAAGGTAATGTTACCCCATAACAATTTAAATCCTACTAATTTATAAATGTGAAAGTTTGTGAGGATGTATGGATGTTTGTTGCTATTTCACGCAAAAACTACTTAACCGATTGCGATGAAACTTGGTATGTAGATAGCTGAAGACCTGGATTGTTAATATATAGGCTACTTTTTATCTTATTAGTATATATTCCTTCGCCACCGGGACTAACGCAGCTGAAACCGCGGTGCGCAGCTAGTATTCAATAAAATTAATAGCAAGATTCAACACTAGATTGTATTCATGGCTTTTCGAGAAATGCTTTTATACCATGAATGAATTTTTGAAAAATACATATTAAAAAATTATATGGTCGAATTGAGAACCTCCTTTTTTTTTCGTCGGTTAAAAATAGATGATAAATCATCATCCTCCGAGCCTTTTCTCCACTAAGTTCGGGTCGGCTTTTAGTCTAACTACGAAACGGCTGAACTTTGATATTTCACGTAAAGCGACTGCCATCAGACCTCCACAACCTAAGTACTAGGCGATATTAAAGTTCGGTAGTTAGACCGGTTGCCGGACATTTTTTAGACCTCCAACTACCCGTAACGGATGCTACGGATACACGTATGGCAACCGGGACCGACGGCTTAAAGTGCTCTCCGAGGCACAGAGAGGTCTCAATGTGTTAGAACGGTCACCCATCCTAAGCCTGGCTAGTATTACTTAACATTTTTAAAGTCCCAGGCATCTAAGGGCTTTTCTGGGACTTGGGAAGACTTTAACTAACTTTAACTAGCAACCGCTCGGGCTTTGCACGGGTAGTAGAGACAACTTTAACAATCACCATTTCAACTGTTATTTTGACATAAACAGACACTTCAATTTAAAAAAAGCTTGATAGTCTATAGGTAACTGTAACACAAACCTATGCTTTATAGACAGATAGGTATTCTTTACACACCATAAATAGGATATAAGCATATTAAAACCAGAATTACAATGGGTGGAATTTTTGGTCTGCAATTTATAGTTATGTCAGGTCAGGTCCACTCTGCAGAGTAGGCATAAAGCTACAAGTACACGGCGGAGTCAACTAAACGTGCCGAAATTGAATGGGTTGCTGCGTGGAGGCTAGGCCACATGTTAGTTCGATGCTCACTCACGCGCTGCGTCACGTCACCCCTTCGTATATAGACTTACAAAGCTATTAGCACCCAGCCTAGCTTTGTTTGATCACGAAAATAGAGTAAATAGGCTCATAACTGACTGATAATTAAATATTCAGATGAATCAATTATTAAAAAAAAAACTGTGTGTGTACTTATGTATGCACGTAAGAAGTTATACTTCTTTGGAGCTAGATAAATAAAGTTTATTTAAATATAATAAATAATACATACCGTCAACTAACCTCAAATTCTAAATTGCGACTATTGTGTAGGAACAAGAGTCGCTATATATTTAAATGATTTGGCGAAGTGAGATTTCTGTACCTGTACTATTATGTATTCTGTGGTTATGTGCCAAAATTAAATAAGTTAGAGAAACAATATATATATATATATATTGTTGTCCCCAGTCTGGGTGTTTATTGTATTCGTTAATTCAATGCTTGTAACATTCATTTGTAAAGCGACAATGGAATTATTGTAAGTGCGGGAGTGGTAGTAAAAAAAGAAAAGCTATGAGTATACTTACTTTTTTAAGATTATATATCATATATAACAAATCTACTAAGCTAAGGGCTTGCATTAGGAGCCTATTCAAATTAATGTCATATATTGGGTAAGGTTCTTATTTTAAACTTAACTGTTTATAGATATAGATTTTGTATATTGCACACTTTACAGTATTAAAAGCAATAATATATATTTTGTTGACCAATCAGTGCAGTTTGGAAATGCATTCCTAATTTAAAAAGTAAAAGATTTAATAAAAGTGCAGTCATGGTCAACACTGCACAATAAATTAAAAAAAAAACTAAACTGACTAGTCACGTAGTTTCCTATTGACATTGAAAAATAGAATAATTAATTAGTTCATATAAGCAACAAACTTACCAAGTATTTCATAAAAATCCTTGCATTTGTTCACGCGTCGTACAGCCTCTTGTTGTTCAGGTGTATACTCTCTTTGAGCTGGTTGATGGGCCGGAGTTTTCCTCCTTCGAACTTCCTCAGCTGCTGGGCTATTCGGAGGGGTTCGTTTAACTCCCGGAGAAGAAGGCCCTGCTGCCCTCACACGCCCCAAAAGATCCTTGGCAAGTGTAGTAGGATACAAACGTTCCGCTTTCAACAAAAACTTCTCAGCCTTTTCCATATTTCCGGCAGCAAAGGCACTTTGGGCAATCGCTATACATTTTTCAGCCTCGTCCTTGTTGCCTTCCAGAGTCATTTTGAGGAGTTTCTTTGGACTTCTAGGATGATAATCAGTTTTACAACGTTACTGACACGTCGCAGGATGATTTAGGAGTGTTTGTGCGCAAATTTAATAAGCGCAAATAGAAATTAATTGCGTTTAATTCACTACATTTGTGCTCGAGAACTGCAAATTAGTATTGCGTCAATCAAAATAAGACTGTGTCTGTATTACCAACATGTAAATTGTAATAAATATTGTTTTTATTCATTATAACCCTGTTGTCGCTTTCTACAAAAAATCTTGCAATAATAACAAGATCAACAGTAGAAACGTACTTTAGTAAAAATTCACAGAATTTTAGAATAGTTTTGTATATTCCCTCTATACCATTCATTTTCAGAAGAGTAGAGTGTAGTAGAGTAGAAGTTAAGATTAAAAGGCTAAGACCCATTTTTTTTTTGGTTTAGTGCTGCCAACTCAAAGAAATATTTTATGCACAATTTAAGTTCTGAAAATGCCAAATACATCCACAACTTCACAAAAAATTATGCTAAAACTGCATGCTAAAAAAATATTCTTATACTTAGCTACATCCACTAGTATCATGCAATGAAAAAGCAGATTAGCTAAGGTCGCTCGGTAAGTACGGTGATTATATAAGGTCGGGGTAAGTTTCTTCGTATACTTAATTATGTATTTATACGGGAATTAACGCGATTACGAAATAGGACTGACAATCCAAAGGTATGTAACCTCTGGATTGTCAGACGTTTCGACCAGGTTGCACTGGCCGTGGTCACAGGCTGACTGATTTACATTTACATTCCATGTTATGTGATGTATATTCGCGCGTACTTTTGTGTGTTCCGTGCGAGCGACGAATAGGATGAGGGTTTCTTACTAAAAACCCTACTGCAGTACGTCATCGTTGATACGTATCGAAGTAGCATTTTCGCGTGTTTATCGCCTGAAAATACAAATTCAGTTCGTTACAGCCCGGGGGGATGTAGCATTTCCATAAACTCGCCCGGGGGCCGTAAGATTCTCGCTAACTACCGCCGTTACCGATTAACCTATTGCCGTCAAACAATCACTTTGGGAATTAAAGATGACAGAATTGGAAATATATTAAAAGAAAAATTATGTAAGAAGTAAGGAAGTAACCTAACTATGGATATAATAAATATTTTGGTGGAACCCTTATCAAAGTGGGTTCCGCAGAACCCACTTTGATAAGCGCTGGTCTAGACCTTCGTTTGAATTTTTTTGAATAGATGTAATCGTTGACACTATATGTCCGTTCGAATGATAATGAAATAGTACCACGAAAAATTGTCAATTCACCTGTTGATTTTAAGTCTGTTACTTTATATGCTAATAACGCAACATTATCTTGCATACCTATTCAGAAATAAGGCAATCTTGTTTTTTGTACTTAAACATATATTTTTTCACGGCACTTGTAATAATTTAAATTCTAAATTTAGCTTTAAAAATAATAAGTTGGCAGCACTGATTTGAACACGTTTGACATTTAGATTGTGCGTTACAGACGAGTTTCACTTACAAACTTATTCACATTAATAGCTTTTGCCTCATTTTAACTCTTTTAGTCTTGTAAAAGCAGCCGGAAAATTTATTCTTTATCTCGCTTCTACAAATTTACGGACATCAATTGTGACCTCACACAACACGGGGATTAATCATTTATCGTCATATGACGTATGACGCATTAGAAGATTGATTCAATTGAAAAGGATATTAATATTGCGCTAGGCGTATCCAAAGTTTAGTATTTTAAGCGTAATCCTTTAAAAACACTGTGCTAGCTATAGCAATCCTTTATATTTTCACAAATCTCTGTGATTAACATCGACAAAAAATGGCCGCGCCGATCTACAATCCAGTAAGTTTTTTCATCATTTCTCCTTGCTACTACGAAAGTTGCCATTATGTGCCTCATATCGTGTATTCTCAAGGGCATTTACAATAATATAATCGTAAAATTTACTTTGTGGACTGTGTAAATACAATGTTATGCTTCGACAAATTATCATTAGCCATTTAAGGTGACCGAGAAACAGTATTTGTCGGTGTTTTACTGTTTTCAAGGCCGTTCTTCTTAGAATTCAGATATTAGATCTTCTTATCCGAATGCATGAACTGGGTTTTCCTCAGTTTTATTCTCTAATAACTGAATAATAATTTCATGTATAAACCTATTTATAGAATCATTTGCATCCTCGCATACTTGCTCTGATAAGAATGCCATGAAGAATTTGTCATAATACTGCTATTTAAACGCGTGTCGAAGTATACCAAACGGTGTAGACTCAGACTAGAAACCTTCTAATTTCTGAACATTAAACATAGATTTATCATTTCATCATCATCATCAGATCATTTTGATATAGCCGGCGTAAGGTCGTGTGCGTCGCATACAATACAGGATGTTTATTGCTAAAAAAAGTTAATAATGCATTATCTTATCAACATTGACCTCAAAGATGGCGAAATGCTTTAACTGACCGTCTTGCCACTACCCTGTGTTGAGTGCTTGATCCACAACCATTTGTGCCAAGTTTGGGTGTTCTTTGTGTCCATTGTATGTGAAACGTGTGTGGGCTACACACATACAGAACATAGGAATATTCCTAATGCGGGTGTTGTCCTTAAAAATAAAAAAAATATATCATTTTTGAGAATTCCAGTTAGAGCTGCAGTTTACCTCTCAGCTTAGTGTAGTTTATATAAACCTTTAAAATAATTAAACTCTTTATTTATTAATAAATTTTTAATTCTCACATTAGATTTAAACTCCCAGGGTGTATGTCTGAGGATCAAATTGGTTCGACCGGTGTAAGAATCCAATGTTAGACCTCTGAGCTATTAAAAAATAATTAGTAATCAATAAAAAATATATTAAATAACAATTTGTGTTCTGATATACATTAAGTATAAAACCAGAACACAGACCTTTATCTTCAAGTATGTGCCATAGGATCAGACATGTCTCCAACCAATATGGTAGTTAACTGTCAAATGGACTAATAAAAACTATTCTTCATTGAATCTGAAAATAGTACATTATTTAGAAATTTGTATGAACATAAAAAAATTACGTCATACTTAGTCTACCATCAAATAATTTTCTTTTTAAATCTTACAAATTTTCACATAAGACAACTTAATAACTTGTATTAAACATAGACAACCTCACCTCAATCTAGATTGAGTTTGAGAACTAGTCCTTTAGACATGATATTTATTAAAATAAGTTAACATTAATTTATTTTTCTTTCTTTCTAATTAGGTTAGCAATTAAACCCACTGCCCATCTGATTGTAACAGTAACTAGCATCAATAAACACCAAGTCTTTTCATTTGTGAATCACTGATGTTATTTTGTCTGCTTCTCCTATGAACTATGGACTTCTTCTAGCTAGCTCATATTCTGAAGACACTGCTCCCTGAACAGTTGTTCTAAATAAGTAAATAATAACCATAAATGGAACAGATGGAGCCAGAGTGGTAGGTTAGGTTAGGTTTTCACGGGCAGTTTTCCGCATCTCCACGACGAGGCGCGTATTTTGCGTTGGTGGGAATAAGAGCTATTCGAGCCACCCTAACTCCCCGAAGAATCCCAGTAACCCCTTCACGTTATCGACGATCTTGGAGAGTGACCCTGGCGAGGTACTTAGCCCGGTATTCTGCAACCCCCTGGCAGTCCAGAAGTACATGGGTTGCTGTTTCCTCTGCTTCCATGCAAGCTCTGCACAGTGGGCTGTCCGTAGCACCTATAGCAGAAAGGTGTTTGTTAAACGAGCCATGCCCGGTGATGGCTCTGGTTGCCACTCGCAGCTGACGCTTGTTCAGCCGGAGTAGCATCTTTGACAAGCGGCTGTTGATGGCGGGGAGTGCCGCCCTCGTCTGCCTGCAATCTTCACGGCTTGCCCATATGAAATTGTGTTGGTCTCTTGTACGCATCCTTACCAATGTTCGAATTTGACCGAAGGGGAGGGGCACTATGGGTTCCGGACTCATGACGCCAGAGTGGTACATCTATGTACATCATTTGAATACTATATATTATGTATTTGGTGTATAATAATGGGTACCTACTTACTATATTTGGTGACTTAATTTATAGACCTGCAGTATGACGAAAAATATATGTTTTCTCTATCGCGTCTGGGTGTTCTTTGTGTCCGTTGTTTAAAGGTTTGTGAAGCCCCCCGCTACACAGGTATATTCCTAAAACGGGAGTTGTCTTTTTAAAAACAAAAATAAAAAGTTATCAATTACCATGCAACATTAGGCAACTAACTTAAATGCTTATTAACTTTATTATAATACGAAACGGTCTGTCTTGGGATGACTATTGTACAGTAATTCATTAACACAGGAAATAATTATCAAAATAATTAATTATTTAATATTAGAGACTAGAGTTGACAGAAAGAACATCAAAAATGACATGCAAGCCGCCATTAGCAAATGATGAGTAATGTTTCTGTCGTAACAGGGGCAGAGTAGGGCAGCTGCCCCCCCCCCCACCCCGGATCTTGATCATCTATTGAGGTTATTATAGTAACTTTAAAGCCAAATTTTGGATTTTCTTAAATAAAATATTTGCCACCCCTCCAGGGGTGGACCTAAAGCTGGGTACATACAACCATGTGTGTATTCCTGGTTTTCAATTGAGTGAGTAGGATGACCAGAGCTCTATAGATAGGTCTGGCAAAGCGCCAGTCACACTAGGGTACCTTGAGTGTTTACTTTATTTCAAAGAAGACCAATATATCTTATTTGTGTCTTATTTTAAAGTGAAAGCACCATTATCAAATTGTAGGCCACATGACTTTGTAAGGCGTATTGAATACATTGGCGATGTCCAACGACACAGCCAACAGAACGCCGCGCAACAGCACGTGAAATTTAACCGCCTAAGTACAGAGATAGTGGTGTTTCAAACTTCATAGCCAGGAAATTCCTCACAATTCATGTTGTACAGCTTTTCAGGCGGTATGTCCCACCAAAGATATGAGTTACGTAAATATATACGCCAACTATAGCGTATAGCATATCATAGCATATCAATTTGTGTGTCGAACTTATTATAAAGTCTACTTAGTCTTGGTATCGGAGAGTTGAAGCCGAGAACCGTTTTACGTGATGGTGGGTACAGTAGATTCACAGTATTTCGGGGATATTTACGAGGGACATTAAAATTTATTCGAGATAATAATTGAGGACAGTCAACAAAATTATTTACCAATTTAAATAGAAAAATTAGGTCGAGTGATTCTCGTCGTGTTTCGAGCGATGTTATATTAAATGTTTGTAATCGCTCCGTGTAACTTCGCGTCCTTTTTAACCGACGAAAAAAAAAGGAGGTTCTCAATTCGACCGTGTAATATTTTTTTTTTATGTCTGTTCAGCCCTCACTCCGTTATTTATAAACCGATTTTGATTATTCTTTTTTTTGTTAGATAGGGTATTTTTGTTAGATAGGGTGGTCCCATGTCAAGGAAGTCAGAATCTGATGATGGGATCCTGAAAAAATTGAGTGAAACCCTCGAAAATTGTAGGAACGAATAGTGTTTCTGTTTACTTTTCATTACTTTATAAGGTATTGCGTTTAGAAATAATCATCATTTTTCATCATCATCATCATCATGATGATGAAAAAACCATAAAATAAAATCTTTTTAACAAAAAATAAAATTTTGATAATTAATCAGTTTGTTGTTTGGCGCCGACTCAAAATAAGTTTATATAAAATTAGACAGTTTATGTAAATAAGCTCAATACTTAAGACTTAAGGTTTATTTATTTTTTGCTTTTTAGTTATTTTCGTCGGTTTAATTTTTTGTTAAAAAGATTTTATTGCGATACCAGTGGAATAAGCTAGATGATTTAAATGAAATAATAATAATAGGTTGTCCAAATGTCTTAATAAAAACTGTTCCTGGATCCCTCCAATTTTAGGCGCAGTATGGCACACAGTGAAGATTTAACCGGTTTGATTCCGAAACATTATCCCATCGAAAACTCCGGTGGGGTGACGGCCCGAGGTTTCCACACGCACAAAAAAAGAAGGGTTAGGTTTACACGGGCAGTTTTCCGCAACTCCATGTCAAAGCGCGTATTTTGCGTTGGTGGGAATAAAAACTATTCGAGTCATCCTAACTCCTCGAAGAATCCCAACGACTATACTTCTTTACGTTACCGACGATTTTAGAGAGTGACCCTGCCAAACTGTCAGTACATGGGTTGCTGGTTCCTCTGCTTTCATGCATGCTCTCTGCACATTGGGCTTTTCGTAACACCTATAGCAAAAAGGTGTTTGTTAAACGATCCATATCTGGTGATAACTCCAGTTGCTGTACGCAGATGACGCTCGTCCAGCCGGTGTAGCAACCTCGATAGGCGGCTGTTGATGGCGGGGAGTGCCGTATATAAACATGAAAGTTTGTGTCGATGTATGGATGGTTGTCACTCCTTCACGCAAAAACTATTAAACCAATTGCGTTGAAACTTGGTATGTAGATAGCCTAACATATAGGCTACTTTTTATCCCGATATTCCCACGGGATCGGGACTTACGCTGGTGAAACTGCGGGGCGCAGCTAGTCATATATAAATGTGCTATTGTTCTAGAAATGACGTCATATTAATATTAAATTTTTAGGCACATCATTCTTAAACAATACATCTAAGAATTCTATAGAAAAAAAGAAATTGAATATGGATGAAAATGAGTATGTTACAAATTTTACGATGGCAGCGCTAATATAAGCCAGCTTTTGTATAGTATACCTCGATTTTGACAATCAATTCAAGTATCCCTCGGGGGACAGTACCATTCTTTTTTATTTTTTATTTATGGTATAGGGGGCATACGAGCAGACGGGTCATCTGATGGTAAATGACTACCGCCGCCCATGGGCACCTGCAACTCAGTCGCAAGTGCGTTGCCGGTCTTTAAGGTAGGATTTAGAGAAGGGGGAAGAGGGGAAGAGGGAGGGAAGTGATAAAAGGTACCCTATGTCCTTTTTTGGACCCCTGACAACGTGTGTGCAAAAATTCAAAAGATCGGTTTAGTAGTTAAGGCGTGAAAGCGAAACAAACAAACTCACTTTCACATTTATAATACTACCAGCGCCCGCGGTTTCACCTGCGTAAGTCCCGATCCCGTGAGAATATCGGGATAAAAAGTAGCCTATATGTTAATCCAGGTCTCCAGCTATCTACATACCAAGTTTCATCGCAATTGGTTCAGTAGTTTTAGCGTGATAGATTAACAAACATCCAACCATCCATCTAAACCTTCACATTTATAATGTTAGTGGGATTTGTTAGGATTTTTTTTATTCTACGTCGGTGGTAAACAAGCATACGGCCCGCCTGATGGTAAGCGGTTACCTTTGCTGCCTATGGACACTTGCAATTCCAGAGGACTCGCATGTGCGTTTCTTCTAGGTTTAATGTCGCTTGTAACATGAATTAGTTTAAGAAAGTATTTCTTAGACGTTTTCTTTCGCCCCGGCTGCCGGGGCATGACCCTGTTTCGACCCGCTGTATAATATCCGCTGTGTAATTTAATTTTTAATTGACGGCTGATGTAATGCACAGGGCACTGTTTTTCAGCCTTTTAGAAAACGCGACCCCTTTACAAGTGAAAAAATTATAGTGTACGGCATAAAAGTGAACTCGTTGCAAAATTAAAATCAATAATGCCAAACAAATTATATAATAATAATCGTTTTGGGTAGGTCAATAGAACTGGCTGATCTAACCACGAAGATAAAAGAAAATCTTATAGATTTAGCTAGTGACAATGACAGCATGCTTAAAATGGAAATACATACTCAAAAGGTTGACGCCTTCTGGATGAAAAGAACATGGGTCGAGAGCTGGCAAACGACACTTTAAAATTATTTGTGCCACTCGCCACTTCTACCATATACGAGGGCGGCACTGAAAATTTCGGGAATCAAGGAAGTGACACAACATTACTATTTAAAAATGTATTTATTGCTTTTCGAAGTATTCTCCGCGAAATTTGACACATTTTTTTCTTTCCATACGATGGAACCAATCATTGAAGCAACCATTCCATTCGGAAGTTAAGGTCTCCAAAATGGCCTTTTTGTAGGCGTCCACAGCTTCTTCAGGTCATGAAAATCTCTGACCACGCAATTTATTCTTTATTTTAGGGAAAGTATAGAAATCATTAGGGCTTAGGTCGGGGGGCTGTACGGCGGATGGTCTAATTAGTTCTATGTTTTCTTGCTTTAAAAACTCTTTGGTCTGTGCGCGGTGTGAGAACTCGCATGGTCGTGATGGAGGATGATGCGGCGGTTGCAGTTCTCTTTACGAAGTTCAGAAACGACCTGTGGCAAACAAATGCTAGCATACCATTCTGCATTAACCGTTCTTTGTCCCTCAAGAGAAATATTCGCAACTTGGCCGGTTTTGGAGACAAACGTGGCCACCATTTTTTTTGCAACACTCCGTGAACGAACAATTTTTGTTGGCTTTAACTCATTTTCGAATACCCAAACTCGTGACTGGTTTTTTGTTTCGGGTTCGTACGCGTATATCCAGGATTCGTCACCTGATACAGCATTTGAGGATCCTGCGTGGAATCTTTCGAGAGTTCTGACGCACCAAGTAACGCGAGCCGCTTTTTGCTCTTCACAGAGCGAATGCGGTATCCATCGGTAAAACAACTTTTTTACACCTAATTGTTCATGCAAGATTATTTGTATTTGACTCATGCTAATGTCTAAAGTTGCCTGAATTTCGCGGTATGTCACATGTCGATCTTCCTCAATCAGCTTACGCACAGCATTAACGTTTTCTTGGGTGACTGCAGTTTTTGGACGACCTTGACGGGGATCATCACTGAGCTTGACACGTCCACGTTGAAATTCAGCAAATCAGCGATAAATTGTGGTTTTGGATGGGGCTTCATCACCAAATGCAGAAATGATCCGGTCAACACACTGTTTTTGTGTTAAACCACTTCGAAAGTCTTAATAAATCATCGCTCTTGAATTTTCTCGAGTCAATTCCATTTTCTCAACGACTAAACAAGTTTGACAAAACCTTGTGATAAGACCGAGAATCTTTTTTTAAATAAATAAATGGTATTCGATTTTTAAAACCAAGGAGTTTTCAATTAAAAAGATTTTAATATGACAGAAACAGTGGAAATATTCCATTCCCGATACTTTTAGTGCAGCCCTCGTATTATGTGCACTGATGTTCTCTTCAATGGTTTTTTACCTACGACCCTTCGAGTAAGGCCCCCTTGGGGTCGCGATCCACAGGTCGAAAAACACAAAACACATAGGGTATTTACATCGGCCGTCCTGTCTTAATTTAGATACTTAAATGCAAGAAAGTGTGTAAAAAAAAAAAGTTTCATATAAACCTAAAGCGGGTGACAGACGTACGTACGAGTAAGCACGCTACTTCTGGCTCGTCGACCTTTTTCGACACTGCGAGTGACATTTTGTTCACAAATCATAATCGAATGCACGTGTGATGCGTTTACTACTTGTTGTTTATTATTTACTACTTTGTTATAAATTTATTCACACGAGTTTAAAACCGAATTTATCGAATGTTTTGTTAATTGTCCATGTCTTTGGCAAATTAAAAACAATGACTACAAAGAATTTAGAAGGCTACAATAAGTTACTCGATTTTTTACTCAAATAGTGACCAAATAGAACTTTAAGAGGTCTTCATACAATGGGTTAGGCATATGTGAATATCTTTCTCCTGATGTAATTCCTCTATTCAATTTAAATGTGATAAACGCTCTCATTTGCTTAGCTATTTTTTACCCAGATTGTCGATTACATCTTCTGTTGTTTTACACAACGCAATATGACATTACTCCTAAATGAAACAAGAGCTCCTCGGTGTTCGATATCGCGTTACAGTACGAGTAAGTTTGTCGTGTGTCGTCGACGTCAAACCGAGTAAGTATGCGCAATTTTACTCTGTCTGTCACCCTCTTTAAACCAAATTAAAATTTATACGTGCGAGAGCCATGCTTCGGCACGTATGGGCCGGCTCGACTCCGCTCGATACCACGGCCTCACAGAAAACCGGCAGTGAAACAATGTTTGCATTGCTTTTCGCCGCGTGGGTCAGGTTACCAGAGGCCCTAACCCGTCCCTCTCCCCTATTCCCGTCCTTCCCCTCTCCCCCTCTCCTCCCCTCTAATCCCCCTCCCGTCTTCCCGCTCTTCCCCCCTCTTCCCCCTCTTCCCCCTCTCCCCCCCTCTCCCCCCCTCTCCCCCCCTCTCCCCCCCTCTCCCCCTCTTCCCACCTTAAAGGGCGGCAATGCACTTGTGACTCCTGAGTTACAGGTGCCCATGGGTGGCGGTAGTCATTTACCATCAGGTGACCCGTCTGCTCGTTTGCCCCCTATAACATTAAAAAAAAAACATTTCTACTACATTTGGTTTTGCATAATTTTGTAAGTCCGCTAGTGTAACGTGACCCTTCACCCCGTCAACCAAATACCGCATGCCGTAGCGATGCAATAGTAATAAGTATGAAACGACATATTTTTGTCAATGAAAAGCGCTCTCTATATCTCGTGTCTACGTCGCATTTTGTCTTCGCTTTGTCGTAACAATGCGTGGAATTACTTAAATAGTAATTTAAGTATGACGTCACCGTATTCGGACTGATGACCACATATCGATTGAGAATGCGTTAGTCGATGAATAGATTTGACTAGGAGTGGCTTATACAATACTAACTGCGCCCCGCGGTTTTACCCGCGTAAGTCCTGATCCCGTGGGAATATTGGGATAAAAGTACCCTATGTATTAATCCAGGTCTCCATCTATCTACATACCAAGTTTCATCGCAATCGGTTCAGTACTTTTTGCGTGAAAGAATAATAAACATCCACACATCCATACATCCTTAGAAACTTTCACGTTTATAATATTAGTAGGATTGTGGGCCATTAGACAGCGCTGTCTGGACCCAAACCAAGTATAACTTGTACTGTGAGCTCTAGAACATTGATATACACACTGAGATACAAACCTGGGCAAAATTAATCCGAAAATTAACTTCGTCAATCGTTAATTCGTTACTTAAATTCATTTATTTGCAGAAAAATCGGTATACAAACATCTTCCTTGTTTAAACATTCTAGCTTTTGCGACTTTAGTCAATGTTATTGACATGCAAATTACCTATTATTATGTCAATATTTTAATACTTGCATGATCATCACTACATATTATTATAAAACAAAGTTCTCCGCCGCGTCTGTCTGTCTGTCTGTCTGTTCGCAATAAACTGAAAAACTACTGAACAGATTTTCATGCGGTTTTCAATAATAGACAGCGTGGTTCATGAGGAAGGTTTTGGTGTATAATTTGTACCCGTGCGAAGCCGAGGCGGGTTGCTAGTTCGTAATATAGTTTAACTTACAGAACATTACAGGATATAATAGAACACATACAAAAACTCTCAAAAACGAATAAACTGTTAAAAGTCAACCACC